>JASFAX010000021.1:41225000-41787500 GCA_030737875.1 Allium sativum
TTTTTTTTTTTTAATTCGGTTTCTGGTAAGTGATTCGGGGGGGGGGGGGGGCCAACGAAGAAGAAAAGGGGGGGAAGGTAATTTTTTTATTTATTTTATTATTATTTAATTATTAAATTTTGCAAAAGGGTTGACTTTTACTTATGACCTCGAAACGAGGCCCACCGCCTGTCGTCCATAGCGTTTTACCCCCATTCCGAACACAATGGGATATGTATCGCTAGCTGATTTGATCGTTACAATCAGTTTCCTTTTGAATTTTCATTTAAATCACTATATTGAATTTTAAACGTACATTTCAAATTACCGGGGTCACATACTAACTAGAAAAATTCCAGAAAAATATTTTCTAGCTTCGTATCGACGATACGGTCCTAACAAAACTAGTTTCGTCGAATTCTGAGACCGTTTGAAAAATGGCCAATTTCCAGTCGATTAAAATCAACTGAAACTGGTCAAACGCGTTTTCCTTTGCCACGCTCACATATTGATTCGAAAAATTATGAAATTTGGAATCTAGCAATAACTCGACATCACGGACCCAACCAAACTGGTTTCGTCGAAATCCGAGGTCGTTTGCAAAATGTCCATTTTTAAGGGCCTGAATTCCATAGCGACTATTCAGAATTTTCAACTGGACATATCTTTTGATTCCCGATATGAAATCTTGATTTTTCGGATTCGTTGGAAAGATATTCACTATTAGATTCCATTATTTTTGGTTTCACTAAAATCCGGATTGTTTTGCACCCGGTACATTCAATTGAAGTTTGAAATCGAATTATCGAACTACCGCGCCATTTTCAATTCTATTTATAATTATATATAAATATTTATATTCTAACGACGACGCGCATAATATATACGTTCGAATTATATTCAAAATAAATTTCTCGTCGATATTATTTAAAATAATTCATATTAAATAATCAGAATTCGCTAAAATTGCCAAAATAAAAATTTCAAACTGGCTCGCATTTTACGGGTTGTTACAATCTCCCCCACTTAAAACTTTTCGTCCCCGAAAAGGAACAAAGTCGAAAGTGGTTTGATTATTCAACTCTACGTTCGATCTGGCTTCCATTCTCCAACTCTTTAGTTTCTGAGAATTTTCAAAATTTCAAAAATTTGGCTAACACCCTAAATTTTTGAAAAATTTCGCCATAACCTCCCCTGCACCGGGAGCATCGGGGAATTTCAAATAGCTTCCCCGGTCCTTCAGATCTCAAAAAGAAAAAGAAAAAGCCAAGCGGCTAGCCAATAGGCTCACAAAATCATCATCACCCAAACAAAACAGTAAATTATGTAGTAAACATGTACCTATTTGTCGGGCAAACAAATTTTATTCTCTGCTCTAGCCTCCTTGCTATGACCTGTTCAATGTAAGTATATGTATATGCAAGCAAATGCGACCAATTTTCAATACCGTTCAATATTTGGTTCTATTAGGCATAATGGTTCAAAATTAGCAAACAAATAAACACACAACACAAACATCAATCAATTAATTGATTATATTTTCAAATATATAATTTTATATATTTAAAATCATATTTTCTAAAATCAGATTATATATATAATCACAGATACGTTATTTATAAACAAATAACTCTCGACTCATTCTAGGGCATTTCTAACCCCATCTCTAACGAGTCACTCATCCTAGAATGCTACTGATTCTATCTCTAATGAGGATTCTTTTATAGGACATTACTAATCCTACCTCTGATGAGTCTTTTATTCTGTTCAAACGAGTTGTACCCCAAAGATTTGAGTTTAACCAAAGCTCTGATACCACGTTGTAACGACACTTATTTCGCCCGGACCTAATCGATCGTTAAACCGACCAAGACCGTTCGAATCCCGCATACGCTAACTTTGGGTATACAACACATCAGAACAAATAACAGAAGACTTCAATAAACATCATAATAATGTTACATCAGAGTACAGAATATCAGAGTATATCGAAATATAATACACAGCGGAAGATAAATTTACATAAATGTAAAACAGTGCACAGCGGAAATATAAACTACACAGCGGAAGACTGTAAATGTCTGGACACAGCTTAAAGCTTCAATCCAGAATCCTGCTCAAAACATCTGCAAAATAAAACTACTCGACTGCCCGTGTGGAAAATAGGGGCACCCGAGTTCGCAAGGGAAAAGCAAACTACGAGTCAGTCATGGGACTGGTGTGAGAACTCAAAAACAGTTGTTAACTTTGTTCAAAAATAAGGCAAATCACGGGACCACGCCACTTTCGCAGAACGGGTTTACCCCCATGAAAGCCAGTGTATAAACAACAATCAATATAGATATATGGATCTACTATGCATCAATCAACATGCAATATCCCAATCTACCCATTTAGATTAATCACCACACTTAGATTTTCCAAATCCAATTCAATTTACAGAAATTATTCCTTTGGATTTTATTCCCGATTTCTTATTTCAAATCATTTGAAATACATATCTAACTTTCTATATCAAAGTAGATTTCACTTCGGGATCTCAAATCAAATCATTTGGAAATATGAATTCCAAAACATAACAATGCATACAAACAAGTATGCAACCAAATATCGTGCTCCCCATCGACAAGGCAAAGGGTACGCACCTCGCAACTCGATATATATATGTGCACCTACCCCACATAGGAGTAGGCTACACCGACGATGCACCTCCCACTCAGGAGAGCATACACCGCCCTCTCACCCATACTTTTAGTCTCAGGGTTACCCGAATCTTTAGTCACATACTAAATCATTTCATATCCCGAAGTAGGGAAAATCATTTCACAACATAATAATCACAATGTAACATATAATACATTTCTAAATCACTTTAGAAATCATCGGGTTTTGGGCCTCGAAATCCTTTCTGTTTTATAAAACATTTTTATAAAACATTCCCTGTCCAAAATCGGGAATACATTTCTTTTCACTTAAGAAAAATATCATTTCACAATCATTCGTTAAATTTGAAATGAACACAACATCGCTAAACACCTTATCGTCAAATCGTGAAGTCTTTCACAAGGCGTTAGCACACAGATATTTTCAACCCAACCCAATGCTAAATGTAAAAGCATATTCTGCTCATAAACTGGTCGAGCACAATCCAAACCATCAATCAATCAAATTTAACATACGCCTCATTCCAATTCATTAGTCACTAACCGTAAATTAATCAAGAGAATAATTCCCCAAATATTAACCCCGAAGGCCGAAACCAACATCAGATCAATATCCAGAAAACCATTCTGCTTGGCTAACCGACAGTTAGTTTCTAAATTTCACGTTCAAATCTAATTAAAGATTTAACTATCGCCTGGAGCAAAACTGGTGATACTCCATTCTCGATCCTTTCAATCTAATTAAAGATTCATTAAAACTCCACTTAGTTTTAATCTGTGACTGGGTTAAAGAATCAGTGTCATCTAAAAACACGGTTCGCGATAAACCCAAAGTCACATTCCATTAATTATCGGGTTAAAGAACGAGTGTTATTTAAAAACACTGTTCACGATAAACCCAAAAATCATTCCATTAATTATCGGGTTAAAGAACGAGTGTTATTTAAAACACTGTTCACGATAAACCCAAAAATCATTCCATTAATTATCGGGTTAAAGAACGAGTGTTATTTAAAACACTGTTCACGATAAACCCAAAAATCAATATCAATTCAATTCCAATTAAATATTATTTAATTGGTACACTTCATTAAATCTAAATAAAAAGATTTAATCTTTTCTCAACTGGGTTCAAGAACAGTGTTAGTGAAGACACCATTCACGACAAACCCAAATCACATTCGATATTCAATACAAGTCTCTGAATAGAAAATATATCGGCTTATATTCAATATCGAGTTCTACGACTAACAGATGTCGTATGGGAAATAACGATATATATATGTATATCTTTCAAATTTCCATAACAACACCTGTATAATCACGAATCCCAACATCGAAATATTCCGAAGACAATTTCGATTCAAATCCACTCCAATGCAATCATTGGAATTTTGGTTATTTTTAAAACCCTTTTCGAATTCAATTTATTTATTTAAAAATAAATAAAATTATAACTCTAGTTCAAAACTAGTTCATTTCGATAAAAATCCATTTTTATCTTTTCAAATATGGAGTTTTTCATCCCAATTCTTTCTAAATCATTTCTTATGATTTTACACAAATTATTACTATTTTTAATAATTTTATCAAGGCCCGTACAGTCGATTTCCATCAATGGCCATCGAACTGCACTTACAGCGACCTTTTTCGAATTTGATTTGGACATAATTCCAAATCCAACCGTTAGATTTCTAATTTCTATTATTCTTTAGAAAGCTCTTTTCGATACGAACCCAACGGTTCCGGTTTTAGGAGAATCCGACGGTCGGATCTCCCGTAGTGTCCGTTTGAAATAAATGGTCGAAATTCGCGAACTGCCGCGGCGCGGCGCGTTCTATTCAGGCCATTATATTATATATATAATATATATAATATATATTTCGTCGATTTCTATTTAAAACGAATTATATAAATAGTTTTGAATTCGTTTCAAAATCTATTTCAACTTCTATTTCAATTCAAAGCCAAAATTGAATTCTTCTTTATAAATTCGTTTTAAAATTCATTTGTATTCAATTCGAATTTCAATTCGAATTTCAATTCAATTTGAATTCATTTCAATTCGCTTTCAATTCAATTCGAATTCGTTTTCTATTCAATTCAATTCGAATTCGTTTTCTATTCAATTCAATTCGAATTCGTTTTCTATTCAATTCAATTCGAATTCGTTTTCTATTCAATTCAATTCGAATTCGTTTTCTATTCAATTCAATTCGAATTCGTTTTCTATTCAATTCAATTCGAATTCGTTTTCTATTCAATTCAATTCGAATTCGTTTTCTATTCAATTCAATTCGAATTCGTTTTCTATTCAATTCAATTCGAATTCGTTTTCTATTCAATTCAATTCGAATTCGTTTTCTATTCAATTCAATTCGAATTCGTTTTCTATTCAATTCAATTCGAATTCGTTTTCTATTCAATTCAATTCGAATTCGTTTTCTATTCAATTCAATTCGAATTCGTTTTCTATTCAATTCAATTCGAATTCGTTTTCTATTCAATTCAATTCGAATTCGTTTTCTATTCAATTCAATTCGAATTCGTTTTCTATTCAATTCAATTCGAATTCGTTTTCTATTCAATTCAATTCGAATTCGTTTTCTATTCAATTCAATTCGAATTCGTTTTCTATTCAATTCAATTCGAATTCGTTTTCTATTCAATTCAATTCGAATTCGTTTTCTATTCAATTCAATTCGAATTCGTTTTCTATTCAATTCAATTCGAATTCGTTTTCTATTCAATTCAATTCGAATTCGTTTTCTATTCAATTCAATTCGAATTCGTTTTCTATTCAATTCAATTCGAATTCGTTTTCTATTCAATTCAATTCGAATTCGTTTTCTATTCAATTCAGTTCGAATATTTCATATGCATCGTTTTCATTTCGAATATTTCATATACATCGTTTTCAATTCATATATATATTTCATATACATCGTTTTCAATTCATATATATATTTCATATACATCGTTTTCATTTCATATATATATATATATATATTCACCTTTCACTATATACGATATTTTCATTTTCAATACATACGATATATTCATTTTCAATATATACGATATATTCATTTTCAATATATTCGATATTTTCACTTTCGATATATTCGATATTTTCACTTTCAATATATATATTTCATACTCTTCTAATATATATAATATTTTCACTTTCAATATATTCAATATTTTCACTTTCAATATATTCAATATTTTCACTTTCGATATATTCGATATTTTCACTTTCGATATATTCGATATTTTCACTTTCAATATATATATCGTTTTCACTTCATATATATATATATATCGTTTTCAATTCGAATATTTCATATACATTGTTTTCATTTCATACATATATATATATCGTTTTCAATTCGAATATTTCATATACATTGTTTTCAATTCGAATATTTTCACTTTCAATATATTCGATATTTTCACTTTCAATATATTCGATATTCACTTCGCTATATATATATAAATTTCACTCTTCATATATATGTTATTTCACTTCGCTATATATATAAATTTCACTCTTCATATATATGTTATTTCACTTCGCTATATATATAAATTTCACTTTTCATATATGTGTTATTTCACTTCGCTATCAATCAATTTTCACAACAATTTCAACCAATAAATATCGTCCATGGTTTGTGGACGAGGGGCGTATATATATATATATAGATATTTATATATAGCAA
Organism: Allium sativum; assembly: GCA_030737875.1. NCBI lineage: Eukaryota > Viridiplantae > Streptophyta > Magnoliopsida > Asparagales > Amaryllidaceae > Allium > Allium sativum. The sequence continues at coordinate 41,231,365 of JASFAX010000021.1, forward strand.
TTCACTTCCACTTTCAACACATATATATAAAATTATAAAAAGAAATTGAAGAGTGAGAAATCCTCACCAATAGCTATCCACTCACACGACTCTTCCTTTATGGAAATCTTCGCCTATTTGTCGCTTTCACCCGTATTCTCTACATATGTAAAAATCGAACTTTTACGATGCTATTCAATATATAAAAATCGAATTTTTACTTCGACTTTCGATATATAAAAATATGATTTTTCCTTTTTAAAGTTCAAATCCTTTTTCGAAAAAAATCAGTTTTAACCTTTCTTAAAAAATCTCAGTTTTAACCTTTTAAAAATCTCAGTTTTAAACTTTTAAAAATTTCAGTTTTTAACTTTTAAAAATTTCAGTTTTTAACTTTAAAACAAATTCAGTTTTTATTCCTGTTTTAAAATTCAGGTTTTTATACTTTTTTATTTTTTTTAAAATCCAGTTTTTAAAATCCTTTTAAAACAGTTTTAAAATTCCTAAAAAAAAATGCAGTTTTGCTCTTTTAAAAAAAAAAAAAAAAAACAGTTTTATTCTAAAGAAAAAACTACAGTTTTAATCTTTTAAAAAAAATAACAGTTTTTAAATAAAAAAAAACAAATAAAAAAAATGGCTCACCGATCTTCGAAGTGGAGGAGGGAAGGAGCGTCGGCGGTGTGGTGTGGTTCAGGGAGCTGCGGTGTTGCTGCGGGGTGGTCGGCGACTTCGAGATGCGGTTCGAGGTCTTCGCTGGAAGGAGGAGGTCGTTGAGGGGTTGTTCGGTGATGGGAGGAGTTCGTCGGCGGCAAGGGTCCAGGCGGCGCTCGATTGGACTTAGGGTTAGGTTTTTTTTCTTTTTTTTTTTTTTAATTCGGTTTCTGGTAAGTGATTCGGGGGGGGGGGGCCAACGAAGAAGAAAAGGGGGGGAAGGTAATTTTTTTATTTATTTTATTATTATTTAATTATTAAATTTTGCAAAAGGGTTGACTTTTACTTATGACCTCGAAACGAGGCCCACCGCCTGTCGTCCATAGCGTTTTACCCCCATTCCGAACACAATGGGATATGTATCGCTAGCTGATTTGATCGTTACAATCAGTTTCCTTTTGAATTTTCATTTAAATCACTATATTGAATTTTAAACGTACATTTCAAATTACCGGGGTCACATACTAACTAGAAAAATTCCAGAAAAATATTTTCTAGCTTCGTATCGACGATACGGTCCTAACAAAACTAGTTTCGTCGAATTCTGAGACCGTTTGAAAAATGGCCAATTTCCAGTCGATTAAAATCAACTGAAACTGGTCAAACGCGTTTTCCTTTGCCACGCTCACATATTGATTCGAAAAATTATGAAATTTGGAATCTAGCAATAACTCGACATCACGGACCCAACCAAACTGGTTTCGTCGAAATCCGAGGTCGTTTGCAAAATGTCCATTTTTAAGGGCCTGAATTCCATAGCGACTATTCAGAATTTTCAACTGGACATATCTTTTGATTCCCGATATGAAATCTTGATTTTTCGGATTCGTTGGAAAGATATTCACTATTAGATTCCATTATTTTTGGTTTCACTAAAATCCGGATTGTTTTGCACCCGGTACATTCAATTGAAGTTTGAAATCGAATTATCGAACTACCGCGCCATTTTCAATTCTATTTATAATTATATATAAATATTTATATTCTAACGACGACGCGCATAATATATACGTTCGAATTATATTCAAAATAAATTTCTCGTCGATATTATTTAAAATAATTCATATTAAATAATCAGAATTCGCTAAAATTGCCAAAATAAAAATTTCAAACTGGCTCGCATTTTACGGGTTGTTACATATTATGGGAGAATTTTGAAACATAATGCTGAGTATCTAAGGTTTCTAATGTAATGCCTTCTACCTTCGATTTCTTTTTGTTAGTTACATACGCATTGTTCCTAATCGAGAAATTGCTAGTAGATTTGAGATCATTTCCATTTTCTTTCGTGAGTTCTGAAATTATTGCTTTGCTCCTTATTCTTATTATATAAATTTCCAGATTAATTTACGAATGGATGATGCATTTGTCTGAATGGTTTCCCTATTCCTATAATTCCAAGAAATTCTTATGTTGTTTTAAGAGTTCTTGTTCACATAGATTCATGAAGAAGATATTTATGCTCTCAAGAATTCAAATGATTGATTATGGATTGATGGTTTCAAGTAGATTTAAATTTTATAATTTATTATGATTCATTGGAGGTAATTTAGAGCCCCTTTAATAGAACTTGGTCTATAATTCCTTTTTATTTCCTGATATTCACTTTTGATTATTTGTGATAGCTGATGGATCACAACCATTTTAGTAAATTTCTAGTTTACTAATTCCTCGATTCGTAAATTATCTTCGGAAATTTGCACTATGATGATCTCCTCTTTTAAACTTTTGGTTGGACTTTTGTTTACTATATGCGTTTCGGTTTAAAAAAAGAGGTCCTGTGCTCAAGACTGTAAATAATTTGATTCATTTTTGTAATAATGAACATCTGACTATCAACCATCAAACCACAACTAAGGAAGTAATTTTTCCACTATGTAAAGTTTATCTTTTTCATTACAGAATCGACAAAAACTACTATCAGAGGTTGAAGTCAAGTTAATATAAGTTAAAGAAGTTGATTTACTATTTCAAAATTATCAATATTGTAGGAATAGAGTGAACGATCAAAGAAACGTTGGTAGTGCTGACAAGACCACATTAAATCTTTATCCTAAAGAACAAAGGCTTCTTTCATACAAGGGGGATAAATATTATCCAAAATATTCACTTGACGTAAAGCACGAAAGAAGGATGAAAAAAATGGCAAGCCGCTGAGAATGATATCCAAGACATCAAGAAAGAAAGCCTTTGGAGAAAATGGAAGTAACTTCCAATAGCATCGAATATAAGATGTTGGAAGCAATAAAATAAAGTAAGCAGGGATAGCTTTTCGGAGGACCATAAATAGCTAGGGGATATTAGAGGAACGTCACTAAAGACACTAAGAAGAAAAATTTTAAGCTTTCAGAAGAATAAAAACTTCCAAAGTTACCAGGTATAAGCCATCGAAAGTATCAAGTGATAACCGACATAGAACATAAAGAGGCACTCAACAACGACTAGTTTGGGAGTAGAATAAGCCTTTTGCATCAGTAAAAGCATCATCATAATTCGAGGATGGTAACAGAAGCCACACAAAGATGGAGTGTAGCAGGAGAAGCCCTTCGACATGGTCAAAGGGACACATCCATATTTAAAAAGGCACAACACACTAAGCAAGAAGATAGAGGAAGGCATAATAAGACTTCCAGAAAGTATCATCACCCTTTCGAAGGAACCAAAAGGAGCATTATGTCAATATATGGATTAGGAGGAATTACTAAGATAACCCAAAATCAAACAACGAGTTCCCTTTGTTAGAGCCGAAGGGATCATCCTCCAAAGAGAGGGCCTTAATAGTACCAAAAGGTTTTCAGAAGCTATGGAGGCACTACCTCATCAAGGACATCTTTCTTCATAAAGAAACCCCTTCCGTTAAATCTAAGGGTACCTATCTACAAGCCGTTAGCTATAAAATATTCCAGGTCAGGAGGCAAGAAATACATTTAGACAAAGAAAAGCCTATTTCAATGACATCCGAAGGGGATAGATTCTACAATAATGATTTTCATAGGTGGAGAACTTTGTCTAACTAACAACAACCCTTCGACGGCACTAGAGGCAAAATCTTGCATAAGCTCACTCTTCCCACAATTATTAAACTTGTTACTTCAAAGGCCCCCTTTGGAAAACACAGAATCATCACAGTGATTCCCCATCAAAAGACACTCAAATAAACCTATGATGGTTCTGGGAAGCTCGTCGCTACACTATGCTACGACTGAAATGAAAGCTATGTGATACCTTTATTGATCCTTCAGTTTCGCATCAATGAAGAAACTATGACATTACGGTGGTCGCCCGCATCTATAAATACGACCCTAATGGCCTAGAATCAGAAGGGACTTTTGTAATGCCCTACATCTATACTTGCGTTTGCCAAGAACTTTGCAAGCAAAGGTGTAAACTAACCCAAAAAATAAGGCTGTTGAGGAGCGACCATTTGTATAATAGCTTTATACGAGTGTTAAACGTATCCGTTAATGTGGTCTTACTTTTCAAATCTCATGAGGAAATCCGACACATTTAATTCAAGTTTAAAACTGCCACACAGCAGCTGTATTTAATTCGAAAAGCAATATAAATACATAACAATAAAATCAGAGTCAGAGATAGATATTCATATAACAAAGATAGAGATAGATATGAATATAACACATACGTGAAAATACAAGATAGTGGTCATATTCGATTCACTATACAACAAAAGAATAGGTAAAAAGGTTACACAAAGTAGTATGCATACAAAAGAATCTTGGTCTCATATACATCTAGCCCAAATAGCAGAACACTAATGTAGTTTGCCCAAAAGTGGAGGACAATCCATGCTGGAGTCAAGAAGAATCACCTAAAATACCCCGGTCTGACCCGAGTATTATTTACATAAACATAAACGGATCAGTCTAGTTGTACTTATCTCATAAACTGTGATATAATAAGATATATAAATAAATGTAGACACAAATTGATACTAACAATGTCATGTACAAGTGTGAAGCCTAGAAATGTCGACGGTGTATCTCAAATCTATATTAGAGCTATAAAAAAATATCTCATTCAAAATTATATAGCTACTTATAGGAAATAATATATCATATCAAATCAACACTAAAATTGATAACACAATATCAATGAAATCAGGTTATTCACAAGAAATGATATCTCCTATCAAATCAACATAAAATTGATATCTCATATCAAAGCACATTCACAAGAAATGATATCACCTATTAAATCAGAAAATTCCAGAGATTAGTAATTAGAAATCCAGAATATCACAAAATGATCTGAAGATCCCCCAAAACCGAAGTTCCTAGATCAATGATCTGAAGATCTACCAGAACCGAAGTTCCTAAATCAATGATCCGAAGATCCACCAGAACTGAAGTTCCTAAATCAAATGATCCAAAGATCCACCAAAACTAAATTTCCTCAAAATGATCCGAAGATCATTAAAAATATGGAATAAATTCTGTAACTCAAAGACATTGCATAAGGCTGGTTTAAATCTCAAAAAGATCATAATTGATCAAGGAAAGTATAAATTACTCCAAGTTAGTAATTATAAGAGTTAAGCTACATGTCCCGTAACCACTCGCTCTACTCGAGTAGTTACGAACAAGTTGTATATTCCACTAAAAACAAAAAATGATCATTGCTACATTTTTCAATCGAATGAGTCCAAGAATTAACCGTCAAAGCAAACATAAGGGTTCATAGTCCTTGTTTTTACTAAGGAATTTAATTAGATTTCTCATACGAAAGAGAAAAAAGCTTATAAAACATATACTAGTAGATTTGAAAAAAGATTTATGAAACGATTTCGTAAAATAGCTTTGTATAATGAAGTAAGATTGGAAACCATTTCTGTAAAAGTATTTGATATCTACTAATAACATAAAACCTTCTTATATAATTTCGAAGCAGCAAGTCTCATGTAATATCGATCGAAATGACAATCGAACTAAGAATCCACGTTTTAATAACGTAAATTAGATCTCATAAATTTCGATTAAAAAATTCATTCACAATGAATAAATCGAAAATCCATAAAAATCGAGTTGTAGAAATCTGTGCTGCAGGGAAACTGAAAAGTCACAAAAAAAGTCGAAATGGGCTGAAACTTGGCTGGGAATTAGCTCAAATGGCCCTAAACTGTAAATATAGGCTCAGACGTCTGATCACCCGGACAGACGTCTGAGTTGCTGGAAAGAAATTTCCGAGAGCCTGAACAGACGTCTGTTGCTTCAGTTCAGACGTCTGAGCTGACACAATTGATTATTTTTCCAGAGAGTTTTGACAGACGTCTGTTGCTTCGGTTCAGACGTTTGAGCTGAAGCAAATAATTATTTCCCGAGAGCTTTGACAAACGTCTGTTGCTTCGGTTTAGACGTCTGAACAGAAACAAATAATTATATTTCTTACCTACGACCTCCAAATAAACTACGGGCAAGCCCGGACCTCCCGTATTGATTCTATATATTTTAGAAAACTTGCATACACTCTCTAAAGCACAAAAATGACATGCGTATACACACATTCATGAAAACGCAAGGGATTTTCTTTTAAAATGCCAAAATGTAAAATTTCATAAAACCAAAACGATACACACAATGCGTACTCAACACAAAGGCGATAAGAGCACTCACAAACTTGATAACTCGTATACAAAATTATGAGTACCGAAGAACACATCCACCCAATTCACTATAAGGATTTGCACTTGGAAATCATATAAACGAATTCAAAACTCATGAATACACATTCACACATAAACAACCCAAAACATGTAATGCACACACAACATATACGTGCCAAGGGCATCACTTATACAAGCATACAAGCTTGTGGCATAGATGTAAGTTCACAAGAACTCACCTTTGGCTCTTTAATGACAAGAACAAGATCCAACAAGGAAGAACAAGCCTCTACACTTGCTAGGAATCCAATATCTCATCAATTCTTCTCTCTAAACAACAAATACACACACAAGAAAACTTATGAGTGTTAGGGCTGCATAAAAATCCGGAAAGTGATAAGGTAGAGAGATAGAGGAGGAGTAGAGAGAGCTTACACAAGTTGTATCTCCAAATTAGCACTTAATTTGTGCATGGAATCAAGAACCCTAGCTTAGGACTTTGGATTTCCTCTTCCTTTCCCCATTTTTATTTTCATTTTGAAGAGAGGAAGAGAATAAGGGATATTGGGCTGATGGGGGTTGTTAAGTAAGTGGGCTAGGTTGGGTAACCAAGCCCGAACCAAAGTGCCAAAATTCTGAATCTCGGAATATATCGAAGTTTATAGTTTTCGAGCATTCAAACGACATTTTGAACTCAATGGAAGTGGTTTCGAATCTAAATTCATCCATATAAAAAATGTGACTTTTTGGCCATACACTCGATTAAGGATTAACGACATTATATTTAAATAAGATATTTTAATGTATTATCGTCAAATATGTGGGTTGTTACAGACTTCCCCTTAAAGAAATAGCGTCCTCGTAATTATTTAAGAAAAACTCAATAGAAATAACAACCTAGCATTCACAAGATCTATGTAAAAATAGATTAGCTTAAAAATTCAGTTTTGAATAAATTTTTAACTTAGAGTTATAAAACACTATATAACTTAAGTTTATACATGTATAATGTTTAAATAAATGTCACGAACATATACGAGAAACTAACTTATTTTTCTCACAAGTGTCTTTAAGACATTAGAATTTTCTTTCTCAAATTATATATATTCTAAACCTCAATTCAATAATTATATAAATTTTAATCGCGAACTACTACCGCAATTTTTCTGAAAACTTGGTTGAGACATATCTCAAAATCTATAAGATGAAATTTAAATATTTATATTTCACTAGAAAATTATAATCTTATAGATTCGGATAATTCTCATTTCGAGGAATTCCAACTTGTATTGGATTCTATATACTCATTTGATATCCAAATCAAAATTTACGAACTACCGTTACGTGACAAGATCGTTTTAATAAAATTTAATTAATTCATTTAACGTTCGATAAATTTATAAATTATAAACCTATACTCTTACGTTTTCAACACAAACCAATCAAATTAAAAAGTTGGAAATATCAACTATCCAAAATCGTCGAACATTCCTTATCACGTTCTAGCTTGAAAATTTTATCCTTTATAAAATTTCTTAGAAGTATTCTAGCTTACATATTTTTTTTTACATAGAATAGGATGTATATATTGGTCATATATATCCTATTCACAAGGATAAGCGATCTCGTTGGGGAAACAAGATCAAGAAATAAAAATCCAGGTTGTACACCATAAATAGGAAATATTAGCACATTCTCTAATATTTCAAAAATAAATAAATTGGAACTTTTAGGTTTTTAATAATCCCAAAAAATCTCAAATTCGAAATACTAGCATGTCCTCTAATATTTCATGAACAAACTCTAAATCATGTAAACAAGATAATGGTAGAGGTTGGAAGAATTTCACAAAATTCGAAAACTTTTGGTTTTCAAATTCACAAAGATATCACCATAAGGATGAGGTAAAACCAGTCGAGTTACAACTTCAAAAATTCATGAGTAACGTAAAATACAAAATCACGTCTTCTTTAAGGTCATTCTCATTGTTATGAGAATTTGTAAATTGTAAGGAAGCTAACGAATCCATATTAGAATCGTTAAGAACAACATAAATCTGTCTCACAGATATGGGATGTCGAAAATGGATGATATTCTCAAAAATAGTATGCGGACCTTAGAATGGATAGTTCAATCCATCCCGAGAATTACCACGAAACTAAAACAAACAAGACATGCAAATAAGCATGGAAAGAATAGTCGCATAAAGAGAATTAATCATCCATAAAAATACGATTTTTAAAAATCCACTAAAGTTTGTCTCAAGAATAATTTCTCAGAGTTGATCTATCGAAATACAAAATCCAATTTAGTATACATGAGATGAATATTGGGAATCATACAAGATCCCCACATCGTGAAAGCCCGGAGATCGGGATTCAAAATTCGAAAACAAGAGACTAAGTATCATAGGCAAAATATAATTTATTACCTTACAAAAGAATTTTCGAGATAATTTCCAATGAGAACTCAAATCACTCAAGTTCTAGAAGTCACTCAAAGATATCTAGAAAAATAAAATGGATAACACCCAAACCATAACAAGTGCAAGCATACAAATCCATAAATCAAAATGTTATTCAAAAATGGTCCTCATAACACAAAAATGGAAACACCTCCATAAATGAACACGTAAGTAATTCGCGTCATAAATAAATAAAGAGAACCCATGAATTACTGAAATCACCATAGAATCAAAAAATACTTCAATGTCTTCAAAGCAACGTAAATATATATAATAGTAATCATCACGAAAATGGTGAAATCATGAATAACACAAAAACATACAAACAATATGGCGTGGATCCGAATTGACTACAATGGTCTCGACGTGGTCGCTGACACCTCCCAAAAGCAGTTTCACCATTACGATAAGGTTGTTGACACCTCCCAAAAGCAGTTTCGTCAGCCACAAGTTTAGAAAACTCAAATTTTCCACGAATGATCAAAAACCACAAAGTGATCATCAACTATCAACAAAGAAAGCATAATTTACATTAAGCTAGTAAATAAGTGAGTTTAGCCAAATGTCGCATAACCACTGACTTAACTGAAATGTTCACAAACAAGTTGCAAATTCCACTATAAAACACAAAAATGATCATAGAAAAATTACAAAAGGCATAGCCCGAAGGTTACTCAAGAAAGCTCAAAATGACCATCATAACCGAGCATAAAATTAATGTAAACCAATTTAAATAATTCTTACTTAGAAATATGAAAATAAATCTCGATGATGCTGCAGTCATCACCAACACTATTTTCTTTAAACATATTGAGATCGAGATCCAATAATGAAATTGAATTTCAACTGACTAAGTCCAAAAATTAACCGGCGAAGTAAACGCAAGTGTGTCGACCCACTCATTTTTACCAAGTCGTTTAATTAAATTACTTATTCCATCAAAAAGGAAAAATTACTTTTTTGAAACAAGTTACACTCAAAAGCAAAAGAGAATACTAAATCATTACCCAAAGAAAACTAAAGTCATTTTGACAGAAAAATAAATGGGTAACGAAAACTCAAGGTAGCACGTGAGAATTTCCACAAAGCATAGATTTGGAAAATTTACTTGCTTAGACATAAAACAAGCACCATATAGCACTTAAGGACATGGTGTCCTCAAGTTCCTTTGACGCAAAGAAGGTAAATGGTCACAACCCTAAAGAACTCGAATGAAATGAGCACGGAAATCATCATCGCAAAGAATAGAGGGGAAGGTACCTAGATAGGCATTAGTTTCCTTTCTAAAATAAGATATTTCAAACTTTATAGTTAAAAACTCAAACTATGAAAGGTGTAAAGGATATATATGATGGTCATACGTATCCCCTTCTCAAATCAATATCTTATTAAAATCCTTACGGTTGCAAGTTAACAATCAATACTAATATTTGCCTCGCCATTTATTTATTTAAAGTTGCTAATGCTATGGTTCAATGGCGATGCACATCATTAATGGTTAATATAAGGGTTGTGTCGGAATCATCTCATTGAAGTCTTCAGAAATTCCTATCGATATCGTGGCGTCCCACTTCTCAATTAGAACTCCTAACATACTCAATGGGCAACTCAACATGATAAAACGAATTATGTCCAAATAGGGGAGCAAATTTTTAACTAAATAATCATGGAGGCAACCATTTATTCATGAATTAAATTTGTAATCATAAATAAATAAACAATCATTTCATAATGTTTAGCCAAAATAATTTATTCGTTTTCTCATCGCAAAGCTAATCTCAAGTGGATTAGTATTTTACATGCCAAAATTATTTTATTGAATCGTTTCATAAAATAATTTAGAAATCATCAAAACTAAGTCCCAAAAATTATTACCACTCAAAAATTGGAAATAAATTGAATTCCTACCGAGAAAAGGGACGGGGCTCTAGGTTTATCAAGGCCACGATGTCACAAAGATAAAGTCAAATAAATTTGATTTGTCAAACAAGGACCATGCTATAAGATAGGATATGACGGGTCCTAAGACTCGAGCTAGATCCTATACACGATTTCCTAAGAGAGACTTAGGACAATGACCTTCGCCATAATATTTTATATTGTTCCAAACTTAGCTCTGATACCAAGTGTAATGCCCAATCTCTATACTCGCGTTAGCCAAGGCCTTTGCAAGCAAAGGTGTCAACTAACCTGAAGAATAAGGCCATTGAGGAGCGACCATCTGTATAATAGCTTTGTACGAGTGTTAAACGTAACGGATAATGTGGTCATACTTTTCAAATCTCATTAGGAAATCCGACACATTTAATTCAAGTTCAAAACTGCTACACAGCGGTTGTATTTAATTCGGAAAGCAATATAAAATACATAACAATAAAATCAGAGTCAGACACAGATATTCATATCACAAAGGCGGAAATAGATACGAATATAACACATACGTGAAAGTACAACATAGTGGTCATAGTCGATCCACTATACAACAAAAGAATACGTACAAAGGCTACACAAAGTAATATGCATACAAAAGAATCTTTGTCTCATATACATCTAATCCAAATAGCATAACACTAAAGTTGTTTGCCCAAAAGTGGAGGATAGATCATGCTGGAGTCAAGAAGAATCACCTAAAATACCTCGGTCTGAGCCGAGTATTATTTACACAAAGATAAATAATAAACGGATCAGTCTAGCTGTACTTATCTCATAAACTGGGATATAATAAGAGATATAAATAAATATAGACATATATACGATAATAACAATGTCATGTATAAGTGTGAAGCCCAGAAATGTCTACTGTATATCTCAAATCTATATTAGAGCTAATAAAAGAATATCTCATTCAAAATTATATAGCTACCCATAGGAAATAATATATCACATCAAATCAACATTAAAATTGATAATGCAATATCAATAAAACTCAGGTTATTCACAAGAAATGATATATCCTATCAAATCAACATAAAATTAATATCTCATATCAAAGCACATTCACAAGAATTGATATCACCTATCAAATCAGCAAATTCCAAAGATTAGTAATTAGAAATCCAGAATATCATAAAATGATCCGAAGATCCACCAGAACCGATGTTCCTATATCAATGATCCGAAGACCCACCAGAACCGAAGTTCCTAAATCAATGATCCAAATATCCACCAGAACCGAAGTTCCTAAATCAAATGATCTGAAGGTCCACCAGAACCGAAGTCCCTAAATCAAATGATCCGAGATCCACCAGAAATGAAGTTCCTCAAAATGATCCGAAGATCATTAAAAATTTAATGACCCGCATTGGCGGAGGTATTATGATTAATTTATTTAATTGTATAAATGGTAGGTTAGTGAATTACATGGTCGTTGAATAAAATAATAGTGAATATTTAATTAAAATAATAAATTAAATAATATATTAAATTCTGAAATAATCAGAATTGGCTGAAATGACGATATGGTGTGAATCGGATCATCTGTGATATATAATTCAGTTTAAAATTGAATTAGAATAACGAATATATTCAATCGTCGACAATTGAACGTATAGTTTATAATATAATTATAAACGAGTTTGAAATGGCGTTGCAGTTCATAATTTGGCGATTTGAACTTCAACTGAATATACAGGGTTCGTTTTAAATCGGATTTCTGTGAAACAAGAAACGTGTGGAGCTGGTGGAGTATATCTTTCTAGTGGAAGAGAAAAATGGGGATTTCGTCGTGTAGATTTTGAGATATGTCCAAATCAAATTTCAGAATAGTCGCTATAGAATCGTTTATCGGCCATAACGATTATTTCAAAATAACTAGATATCGGGTGTGAATTCAGACAAGGTTCTTTTGGGAAATAGTGATAATTTAATTTTTAGAATTTTACTGTAATTTTTAATTAATTAAACAAGGAACTTTTTATTTGGAGTATTTTGCACCCGGTAGTCAACATTTTGGGATTTCAAAACATGAGTAAATCTACCGGTATTATTATATTTTTGGAATCGTGGTACGATACTGGACATGACTGCATCTTTATTTCTGTCCATACATGAATGGAATTTAGGTAACATAGTATTTTGAAAAATCAAACTGTAAATACATTAATAAAGTTGTAATTTATTTTGTGTGAACCAAAACGAGTCCACGTTTCCCTCTTCTCAACCGCCGGGTTTCCGCGGCCTCAAACGAAGATACGTGGCCTTCCAAGGCCCACTCATCCAACTAAAAAGCCATGGTCGAAAGGTTTACAACACTTGCAAAGTTTAAACCACATATGTTTTCACTCTCCTCTTCCATAAATATCCGCCCGAAGCATTTCTCAGTTCTTTTCTCTCCTCAGCTAAAACGTGAGGAACTTCTCCAAAAAATAAATCAAAATATTTCATATAAATTCCTATAAATAAAATCCCATACATATTTAGAATCAGCAAAGGTTAATCTTCGATTTGATACCCATATTAAAGGGTGCGATTCACCTTGGGAGCTCGATTTTGGTGAACCCTGACCTACGGCTGACTGCGAATGACTGAAGGGGGCCATTGAGTATGGCGTTTCGGCGAGGGATTGAAAGGGGAAGGGTTGGTGAACGTCTGGGAAGGGTCTGGTGGTGACAGGTGGTCGGGAGGCATCGGAAATTGGACTTGTTTGTTTTCCGTTCAAGTGAGGATTCGCAATGGAGGATGCGATGTTGGAGGCCGCCGTTTCAAGTGGTGGGGCATCAGGGAACGGCGAAGGGACTGGTTGGTTTGAGTCACCGTCCGATGGCCTGTAGGCGGTGCAGATGTGGACGGAAGAGGGACGGTTGTGGGAAGTCGGTTTTTGAAATGATAACCGGGTGTACAGGCTTCTCTGAGTATATAATGAAGGGGAGGCTCGCGAGTTATATTATGGGGGAAGAAGAGTTTCACGGGTTGAAATGGGAACGTGGGCAAGCTTGTAATCGTGATGCCTGGAAGTCGGAAGAGAAGGTATTCAGCAGTTTGGCTTGGGAGTTAAAAACAGTTAATTAATTAATTGAAAGAAATTTGCCTTAAGTTGTTAGTTAAGTTAATAATTTAGTGTTAATAATTGTGTGCAGCTTTTGCTTCAAAACGAGAAGAAGAGCTGGAATGGTTGACAGCGTGAAGAATGGCGAGGGAATCTGGAAGGAGAATAACGGAGGTCAACTTGTCTGTGTAGCTCGCAGTTTGAAAACTGATAACGATGGTGAACGAGGAAATGAGGATTTAGTTGGCGTGTGTTGAGTTGATTTAAAACGTTACTTCAGAAGATGATGAAAATGGAGAGGAGTAGTCCGGTGTTGATCGTGAGAGTTTTCACTGAGTAATGAAGGCTCGAGGTAGTATTAAAGTCAGTGAAATTGGTGAGGAGTCGCTGTATATCCGACATAGAAGAAGATGCTCGAGATAGCTGAAAATGGATACTGGATGAAGATGCTTGCACTGTAGTCGTATGTTTTGTTTTGCGTAGGGAGAGTTGAGAAAGTGGGGAAAAGGGTAAACGCGAGTGTTGAGTACTGTGAACAAATATAAAAGATCAGAAGCTTGGAAAAAAAAGGGCATCAAGCACGAGCTGTTGTATCTGGTTATTGCTGAAGAAGAAAGCAACATTTGCGATACAGTTTGAACGTTGAATATAGTAACTGAAGAAATATGGAGCCGAGCATTTTTAGAACGAAGCATGGTTGTTGGTTTGCTTTAAACGTTAACGAAGGCAACAGTAGTGAAACCAAACACAGTCAGGAAGAATGGGGTATATTGGAATGAAGTAAAATATTTTGTGGACACTGAATAGTAAGGAGACTATAGAAATGATATGAAAGCAACGAGAAGAATTTTTAGGCCATTGTCTTCAAAGGTCAGTAACAATGCTGGATCGCGATGAAGGGCAGAACATTCTGGAACTGACTGGAAGAGGATTGGAGCTCGTCTAGAATTTATTGCAAAATAAATTGTCCGTCTGAATTAGCCGACGCAAATCGTTATTTAACGATTAACGCGCAAAAGTGAGTAGAAACTCACTAACTCTGTCAATTTATATTTATATAAATTGTACTTTATTTATTGTTGTGTATTGATTGTATTGGACTGTTAAATAGATTGATTGAAAACGTAGTATAGATTATCTATAGAAAACCGACAATCAAGTATTCATTCTGTTTAGCAGGATATTTCATGTTGACAATGAAATAGATATTATATTATATTGTGTAACATCTGTGGATGCAGGGAAACAGGTTGGAGGAATCCAACTGGATTCCTCAACATTTATTTTATTGTTTTCATATATTATGATATATGATGTGTTATATAATCTGTTATGGATTATGGGCGTTGGAATGATATTGATCATTGTTATATGATATTTTTAATATCATAAGAAACCCTGGAATGTAAAAAAAAGAAGTATTTCAATGTATACTGAAATAAAGGAATTTTATAAAATCACAGGATTTTATAAAAGGAAATATTTATAAAACGAACACGGTTTTATAAAAGGGACATTTATTTAGAAAATAAATAGAAATAGAAAAGGAATATTTATTTAGAAAATAAATAGAAGTTATAAATAGGAAATATTTGTAACGGTAAATAGAAGTTATAAATAGGAAATATTTGTAACGGTAAGTAAACGTTATAAAAAGGAAATAGTTGTAACGGAAAACGTAGTTTATCAAAAGGAGCTAATCGATGTTAGTTTGATCGATTAGTGTTAAAGTAAAAGGAGTTAATCAATGTTAGTTAATCGATTAGTAGTAAAGTAAAAAGGAGTTAATCGATGTTAGTTAATCGATTAGAGATAAAGTAAAAGGAGTTAATCAATGTTAGTTAATCGATTAGGAGTAAAGTAAAAGAAGTTAATCGATGTTAGTTAATCAATTAGAGATAAAGTAAAAAGAAGTTAATCGATGTTAGTTAATAGATTAGAGAGTAAAGTAAAAAGGAGTTAATCGATGTTAGTTAATCGATTAGAGATAAAGTAAAATGAGTTAATCGAATATAGTTTATTCGAATAGAAAGCAAAGGAGCTAATCGATGTTAGTTAAATCGATTAGAGTTAAAGTAAAAAGAGCTAATCGATGTTAGTTAATCGATTAGGGTTAAAGTAAAAGGAGTTAATAAAATATAGTTTATTCGAATAAAGTTAGTAAATCGAATATAGTTTATTCGAAAGGGGTTAAGTGAATAGAGTAAATCAAATAGAGATCTATTCGAAGGAGGATTAAGTAAGGAAGATAGTAAAAGGAATATAAAGTGAACTTTGCCTATTTCAAAGTTAGAAATGTTGTTCAGTTAAGGTCTGAGAGGTAGTTCTACCCCAACTTGATTGGCTTCGTTTTTAACTAAGGAATAGTTAAGGTTCGACAGTAAAGGAAATGGTTTGAGTTGGCATCGCGATGGTTTGTTTAAACATCTGTCTAAGTCCAATGAAGAAGCTTTGGAAATGTTTTCCAAATAAGAAACCAGAAATGTTTTCTAATAAAGAAACAAAGAAATGGAAATGTTTTCCATTGTTAATAACGTATATTTTCCCAATTTAGAAAATAAGGAATATTGAACGTAGGGAAACATGAGATAAGTAAATTAATGAACTAAAGAGATGAATGTTGAATGATGTTTGATCGATATAATTTCCATTTGGAAATAATATCATTGTTTGCACACCTATTTTTATTCGATAGTTAAATCACAGACTATCGAAGTTTTGACCATTTTAACGTTGTTAATATGGAGAGACCGGTTGGATTATTATCCAAAGAACCACTCTGTATTGGCATAAGCGTTGCGAATCATATATGCCAAAGATAATTGAAGACGGAGTTATGCAAGGGCTATCCTATTTACAGAATAGTGCCTTCGGTTCATCCTGTTCCTGGATGACCAGTATGGACGGATGTCTGACAGAGTATTTCCAGACGATCACGTATATTGAATTCTCCAATCGTACCAAGAGTGGAAGCGAGGAAGGAAACTTCTTTTAGCTAACACATAATGTATTGTTGAGGACGTCAATCAGTGATTGGATGGATTTGATGATGTGACATTCAAAGTGAATCTGATGTGATGATAAAGCGTAGCGTCTAGCCTCATCATCCGGTAAATGACAGAAATCGGGCAGGCAGCATGGCTAAGTCGGTCGCACCGAAGTAGGGTGTATAATCACCTGATCTAGAGTTTCATTCATTTCTAAAAATCTATTGTTGATGCTGTCCCATTCGGGAAACAGTTGCTGATCCCAACTGTTGGTGATATACATTCGATACACTCAAGCGAAATGAGTGGTCGGTCATGTGTGGCCGGGTTGCAAGATGTTCTTGTTGAACCCAGTGTATTCCTTTCTAGAGGTACACGAGCGAAAGGTGGTTCCATACCTTATCATAGTTGGAAACCCATTACCCAATACGTGCTTGCGGTTTTGATTGTATACTATATATGTAGAACGTGAGATGAAAGCGTTTCTGCTAGATGAATATATATATACTGTGGTTGATAGACATTATTATAATATCAAAAGGTTTTTGATATAAATATATTTTGGATTCTCATAAGGGAAAAACCTGTTCCGTTATGCGGCGTGGTCTTATGAGATATCGTTTACTTGTTCGAACTGTTTTTAAACTGTTTTACTCACACCAGTCCCATGACTGACCCGGAGTTTATTTTGTTGTTTTCCCTAAACTCTTGGGTGCCTAAATTTGTATGGGCAGTCAAGTAGTCAGGAATTTGCAGATATAGTTGAAGAGCTAGAGCAGGAGGCTTCAGGATCATATAGCTATAGTTATTTCCGCTGTGTTGTAAGTGCTGTACTTTGATAATGATATGTATATTCAAGTACAGATTTGTATTTCAAAGTTATGTTATGAAATATATTTATTCGTTCCGCTGTGAGATTCGTGTTACTCTGATGTTGTGTTCTTCTTCTTCTTCTATTCTAATTTTCTATCTTATCTTTCCTCACCCTCTAATTTCTTTCACTAATTACCAGGATTTTTCGGTGTTTTGGTTATCGACATCGAGCTTATGTCGATAACCAAAGTCTCTCGAAATCCGGGTCGTTACAAAAAATGTGGAATGAATTCCATAACTAAGAGACATTGCATAAAACTGGTCTAAATCTCAAAAAGATCATAATTGATCAAGGAAAGTGTAAATTACTCCAAGTTAGCAATTATAAAAGTTTAGCTACATGTCCCATAACCACTCGCTCTACTCGAATAATTACGAACAAGTTGTATGTTCCACTAAAACCAAAAAACGATCATTGCCACATTTTTCAATCGAATGAGTCCAAGAATTAACCGTCAAAGCAAACGCAAGGGTTCATAGTCCTTGTTTTTACTGAGGCGTTTAATTAGATTTCTCATACGAACGAGAAAAAGGTTATAAAATATATACTAGTAGATTTGAAAAAAGATTTATAAAACGTTTCGTAAAATAGCTTCGTATAACGGAGTAAGACTGGAGACCATTTTTGTAAAAGAATTTGATATATATTAATAACATAAAACCTTTTTATATAATTTCAAAGCGGAAAATCTTGTGTAATATCGATCGAAATGACGATTGAATTAAGAATCCACGTTTTGATAACGTAAATTAAATCTCATAAATTTCGATTATAAAATTCATTCACAATGAATAAATCGAAAATCCATAAAAATCGAGCTGTAGAAATATATGCTGCAGGGAAACTGAAAAGTCGCAAAAAAGTCAAAATGGGCCCAAACTCGGCCGGAAATGAGCACAAATGGTCATAAACTGTTGACCGTGGTTTCCACGGGTCAACAGCAGAAATACAGGCTCAGACGTTTGATCACCCAAGGACAGACGTTTGAGTTGCTGGAAACAAATTTACTAGAGCCTGAACAGACGTCTGTTGCTTCGGGTCAGACGTTTGAGCTAACGCAATTGATTATTTTTTCAGAGAGCTTTGACAAACATCCGTTGCTTCGGTTTAGACGTCTGAGCTGAGGCAAATAATTATTTTCTGAGAGTTTGGACATACGTCTGTTGCTTCGGTTCAGATGTCTAAACTGAAGCAAATAATTATTTTTCTTGCCTATTACCTCCAAATTAACTACGGGCAAGCTCATACCTCCCGTATTGATTGTATATGTTTTAGAAAGCTTGCACACACTCTCTAAAGCACAAAAATGACATGCATATACACACATTCATGGAAACGCAAGGGATTTGCTTTTAAAATGCCAAAATGCACAATTTCATAAAACCAAAACGATACACACAATGCGTACTCAACACAAAGGCGATAAGAGCACACACAATCTTGATAACTCGTATACAAAATTGTGAGTACCCAAGACCACATCAACCCAATTCACTATAAGGATTTGCACTTTGAAATCATATAAACGAATTCAAAACTCATGAATACACATTCACACACAAACAACCCAAAACATGTAATGCACACACAACATATGCATGCCAAGAGCACCACTTATACAAGCATACAAGCTTTTGCATAGATATGAGTTCGCAAGAACTCACCTTTGGCTCTTGAATGACAAGAACAAGCTGCAAAAAGGAAGAACAAGCCTTTACACTTGCTAGGAATTCAATATCTCATCAATTCTTCTCTCTAAACAACAAATACACATAAAAGAAAACTTATACGTGCTAGGGTTGCACAAAAATATGAAAATTGAGAAGATAGAGAGATAGAAGAGGAGTAGAGAGAGCTTACATAAGTTCTCTCTACAAATTAGCATTTGATTTGTGCATGGAATCAAGAACCCTAGCTTAGAAATTTGGATTTCCTCTTCCTTTCCCCATTTTTATTTTCATTTTGAATAGAGCAAGAGAATGAGGGAGAGTGGGCTGATGGGGGTTGTTAAGTAAGTGGGCTAAGTTTGGTAACCAAGGTGCCAAAATTCTGAATCTCCGAATATATCGAAGTTTATAACTTTTGAGCACGCAAACGGTATTTTGAACTCAATGGAAGTGATTTCGAATCCAAATTCATCCATATAAAAAATGTGACTTTTGGTCATACACTCGATTAAGGATTAACGATGTTATATTTAAATATATTATCGTCAAATATGCGGGTTGTTACAACTTTTTTTTACTAAACTCTTGTATTCACATTCTATAGCATAAAGCCTAATTTCTAAATCAATTTAGAGGTTTCTCGATTACAACGCAGAAATACTAGTACATGTATGAAATGATTAACAAAGGGAAAATCCGAAATATTTAGTAAAATGTTATCTTTGTCTATGTCTAGTTTACCTCTTGATTTATTGACCTTAACTCAAAAGGCTTGTTGTACCCTTAATATGCAACCATTTACATCACTTGAAGATTGCGAGACCCTCTTGACCAAAGGGTAACTGGCATTTTAGCCAACCTAAAAGGTTCCACTTTTGGAGTTTAACTGGAATCTCCTTATTTTGGGTGTTGCCCATTTTTGTGGTTAACAAGATAGATAAAAATTTCAATATATAAACATGTTCATGCCTACCATTTTATTTTTTGTTGTTTTTATATTTTTTATATCATATTGTTATTTAAACTTATGACCATGTTATATTCGTATAAAGGAGAACATTCAATCAAAAGAATCATCAAGCAGGATCAAGACCGATAACTACCAAGCTCAGATGTCAGCTAAGACTAAAAAGCGAAGTCATAAACTTGCCTTGAACCTTCAGGATTCATACAAGTTATTAATCCAAGTGCAAGATAAAAAAGCTTAAGATAAGTGGGGTTTTGGATCAACACTGATATGCGACCATGGATCGTACTAATCCCTAGTTCTTCCGTGAATTGTTAACCTACCCTATACCATAACAAGCTGGAGAGATTGTAAGCCACTCGATGCCAATGTGGAATGCTTCACCTGTTATTTTTGAACTAGATGATCGATGGATAAATCAATTGCACTACCTAACCTCTGAACCGAGGGATTCGCTTAAGTTCAGGTCTCCATTGTGAAGAAGTTGAAGCACTGAAGATGAAGATATTAGTAACCAAACATTCACAATAGGGAAACTAAGGTCCACGATGCAGACTCATGATTGGTACCGATACCAAAACATAAAGCAGTACCAGCCTCTAAATATTGTTGAGCTAGCTACGATATATTGAGATTGGCTCTTTCAAGATGTAGGGAACATAGGAAGAATGTGGATTTTTCAAGACGTAGGGAACATAGGAAGAATATATGGATGAGAGATTTACATTAACATGCAGTTACCAATAAAGGAGAAATGGCATTGTTTGAGGGATCTTTTTTGCTTGTTAATGAGTCTTTATAATTTCTCTTATATTTCACGGATCATTGCATATTCCTGATTACCAATCCATGGGGTCACTTTTGTAAACCTTGAAAAAGAGATATAGTTATTGTGTGATCTTATTTACCTCATTTTTAATTTATTTTATCCATTTTATTCTGGTCTATTAATATTCCAATTTTTATTGGCTTTCACTAAGAAAACCATTCTTATGATCTTAGGATCTGTTATCTATATTGTATAACTTTAATCAATGAGGCAGAAGAATAACTGTATTGTGGAACTAACCGAGACTGTTTGTAGAGCCAAAATCTTGGGGCAGCCTATAATTACCGTCGTTTAGTGGATTAGATAAAACTGGAATCCTTGGCAGAAACGGTGATGAAGTTATGAGGAAACAAATAAGCTCTGATACCAATTTGTTAAATTGAAGAAGAGGAGAAATACTTAAATTTTTTAGAGGAAGAACGCTTTTTTATAATTTACTTACTTTTACTTCCCTTACTACACTCTTACTTGGGTGCTTCCTTCCTTTTTTTCTTTCTCACTCTCTATCTTTTTTCTTTTCTTTCCTATCCTCTCTCAAAATACAACCAAATTGACCACCCATATTTATATAGTGGTCTACATGATCTTACAATTCCAATAGACATCTTTTTATCGATAGACATGACCTTTTACCAATAGACACAACTTTTCACAAATAGACATGACTTATTAAATAGACACACATGTTCACCAATGGACATGACTTTTCATGAACAGACACGACTCTTGACAAATGGACATGACACTTAACGAACGGACATGACTCTTCACGAACGGACACGTCTTTTCACTTTTTTTTCATATTCCAATATTTCATTTAAAGTTTATTCAACAAAACTACCCCATAAACTTTAAATGCTTCTACCATCTGTCATGCCAATGATTTTGAATCTTTTGTTGTTTTTCTCCAATAATATGGTTGAAAGCTTCTTCATCAACGTTCTCACACATTGCAACACGAGCTTGATGGTCTTTCCATCTCAACTTTGTGAATGCCTCACTCTCTTTCTCCGTCATATTTGTAATGCCTTTTGGCCATTCGTAGCTATTTACAACGATCTCCCAAAGCCCTTTGAAGATCAACTCTTCTTTCTTTTTATTACTCCACTCTTCGAAATTTTCTTTTGTGAGAACGAACGATGAGAAAAATAGCATTGTCATAGTTTCTACCTGGCGCTCTAATACCAATTTGTTGAATTGAAGAGGAGGAGGATATTGAAATTTTAATGGAGGAAAAACTCTTTTTTAATTTCCTTATCAATTTCTTACACTTCTAACTTACTTCTTCGACCTCTTCAAAAATTTCTTCCACCTTTTCTTTCACAACTTTCTTTCTCATTAGCTCCTCTTTGGCTTTTTTCACCTCCTCTTCATCATCTTCTTCAATTACTTCTTCATCTTCTCATTTGTAATCCTTTGCATACACCTCTTTCAGCAAATTCCACAAATCTTTTGCTGTTTTTTCTCCAATAATATGGTTGAAAGCTTCTTCATCAACGTTCTCACACATTGCAACACGAGCTTGATGGTCTTTCCATCTCAACTTTGTGAATGCCTCACTCTCTTCCTCCGTCATATTTTTAATGCTTTTTGGCCATTCGTAGCCATTTTCAACAATCTCCCAAAGCCCTTTGGAGATCAACTCTTCTTTCTTTTTATTACTCCACTCTTCGAAATTTTCTTTTGTGAGAACGAACGACGAGAAAAATAGCATTGCCATATTTTCAACCTGGCGCTCTGATACCAATTTGAAGAAACAAATAAGCTCTGATACCAATTTGTTAAATTGAAGAAGAGGAGAAATACTTAAATTTTTTAGAGGAAGAACACTTTTTTATAATTTGCTTACTTTTACTTCCCTTACTACACTTTACTTGGGTGCTTCCTTCCTTTTTTTCTTTCTCACTCTCTCTCTCTCTCTTTTCTTTTCTTTCTTATCCTCTCTCAAAATAGAACCAAATTGACCACCCATTTATATATAGTGGTCTACATGACCTTACAATTCCAATAGACATCTTTTTATCAATAGACATGACCTTTTACCAATAGACACAACTTTTCACAAATAGACACGACTTATTAAATAGACACACATGTTCACCAATGGACACGACTTTTCATGAACATACACGACTCTTGACAAACGGACATGACACTTAATGAACGGACATGACTCATCACGAATGGACACGTCTTTTCACTTTTTTTTATTTTCCAATATTTCATTTAAAGTTTATTCAACAAGTTAATGATAAAATCCAACATAGAAGCAACGATGGATGGGGCTCTTGAACTCTTCTCTTAGTAGGAACTCTTTCACCAAGGAGATATCGGATGAGGAATACACCCAAAGGCATACAATGCTGATGATGTCGTCCTATCATGGAATGATAGATCTAAGGCAACACTTGTTAAAGTGCAAATGGCATATGGAACGGCTAAGGCAACAATATGGCTCACATAGAATATTCCGAGATTGATATAGTCATTCGATTAGTTAGCAAAAAAGTTTGTTGAATAGTTTCACTTGCACATAACCCATTCAAAAAGGCGTGATGTTGTTATCAAATCTCCTCCAGAATATAAGGAGTCAATGAAAGAAATTTTGAGCAGGTTCAATACGAAAGTGTTCATAGGTGAGTATTGTAAAGGAGGACATTGCTTTGATGGATTTGATTAGCTGGCATATACTGATACTGATTTGGGAAGGTGGTAGAGGAAAAGTCGCCAACCAGCGATGGGTATTTTTCATAGAAAGGTGAATTAGTTCTTACGCATGAGGGAGGAAAGTAAGATAATTATAAAAGAAAATGGTGAAAAATCGGCTGAAGCAATGAAAATTATTGCTGAAGTGAAGCAAAATGAAGGGAGTTCAGGGAATGTACATGTGAATGTGGAGAACAAGGGTGGAGACTCGGAAAGGAATGACTAAGGGCAGAAAGATAGACAATAAGGTAGTGTTTGGTTTAAAAATTATTTTGTGTTTTAGGTTTTCAATCAATATGTCAAAAATGAGAAGAGCGGAGTAATGATGAAAAGGATTAAAGAACGACGGAGGGGACCGCAGAGGGGAAGGATGAGTAATGTAAGAATGGATTATGTCTCATGTTCATGTTATTTCCCAAAACGTGGAAAATGAAAAAATCAATTATTTTCTATTTTGTGTATTAACTTTGTTTTCTAAATCAATCGTTTTCAACAATATATGTACATCGTGCGTATCTGACGAAAACTCAAAACTTAAAATGGTAAACCAAACACTACCTAAAACTCTATGCAGTGCCCAAGATTCTTGAAATATAAAGATTGTGCATCGTTGAATAACATGGTTGATAACATTTATCTTTCCATGCATGGTACACGCGTTATAAGAAAACAAGTCCAAAGGAGACAATAAAGAAAGAGAAGCGGTTCAAAAAATACTGTCATTTTAACAGATTCATCGGCATAACATGAATGTGTATAGACATTTGTGTAATGTCATGTGAGGAATTCGATAAGAAAAAATAAATTGCAATAGCTTATCAAAGCAAGGATAGTTGTTTAAGTAGGGCTAAGCTAAGCCTAGTAAAGGAGCCTAAGAAGAAATTTTTGGTGGAGAGAAGGAATGATATGGAGATGTATGCAATTTTGTTAAGATACTCTGTGAATGAGAGCTTTTTTGCCATCATATACAAAGCTTTGGTAAAAACAACTCAAGAAAAAGACTGATGACATTATGCTTAGAAATAAAGATGCAGATGGGGTCAAAGCACATGTAGTTGAACCATTAGTGATGTCGACCATGAGTGGGACAACGAGTATGAGGAAGAGTTTAATAGATTGTGGTAGTTTGGAGAACATTTTGTTTGAAAAAGACTATAATCAAACCCTGATAGATGATCAAGATATGAAACCAAGTAAATCCCAAATTCGGGGATTTACTGTAGGAGCAACAAAGTATTTCAGGATTGTGGATTTACTAGTAGTTCTAAGTGAAGGTGACTACAAGAGGGTGCAAGTTATAAACTTTATGGTCGTGGATGTTTTCTTTGCTTACATTTCTTTCTTAGGCCGACCAACTGTTGCTAGTTTTCAGATGGTTTTTACCACATGGTACTTGATAATGAAATTCTTTATAGAAAGCGGGATATGGCCATCAAAGAAGACCAAAATTCGAGACATGAATGCTACATCGTCGAGATGGTGGAGGAAGAGCGATATAAAAGGAAGAAAGATGTGTAAAGGACTTCCTACATTTAGTTAATTGATGTATATCAACCATCGCCTAAACCTGGGCTCGATCAGAATAGTGAGTTCTTCAAGGCAATGTATCTAAGGGACAAGCCATGGGATGCGTGGGTGGCTCCAGTTGAGTTAACGATCAACATCTCAATCGATCAGTTTGCTCCTATGTAGTTTTTTGATGATCGAGTCACTGCTTAACATGAGAATGTAGAGGACTGATAGGGTTCCGTTGGGAAAATCTAGGTGTATCTACCATGACACATTCAGACATGTGTGAAATATTGGTAGAGACAGTGTGCCACACGTTGAATGTGAACCCACACATCTTCCATTAAGAAAAAAAGTCACAGTTTAGATACAGTGTGAACCGACGCTTTAAAGGAAGAGGTGGATAAGCTGAAAGCCAACAACTTATATGTGAGGCTTTATACATTGATTCAGTATTTAATCTAGTGTTGGTTAAAAATTCCAATAGGAAACAGTGAACTTGCATTGATAATTATGATCTAAATAAAGAAAGCTTAAAGGATAGATTTTCATTGTAGAAGATCGACCAACTAGTGGATTCAACACCCAGTCACAATTAGTTGTCATTTATGGATAATTAATCAAGCTATAACCAAACTTAATGCATATCTGTTGGGGTTTTTGTGGCTTGAGGCTATTGGAGGAGGAGGATTGTCGTACTTCAGACTTTAAGGATCTACATAATAGATTCTTTTAGACAATAATTCAACCCAATAGGTACAAACGGGTTATCGAACTATCAACTTTCAGGATTCAATAAAGCCTTGGAACATCGTAATCGGATTCAAAGTTTGTACGGCTTTGATCCGACCAAGAACATTCTGAATTTTAATCTCTGACGATGCAATTGAAGAAGCGAACTGTAACGACCCGGATTTTTGGCCGTTGAATTCTGAATATTTAAATTTGTTTTAAAATTTTTAATTGAATTACATATAGGAATTTATTGATTAAAAACGAAGTTTGAACGTATAATATATAATATATTATAAAACGAGTTCGAAATGGCGCGGCAGTTCGTAATATACAGTTTTGAACTTCAACTGAGGATACAGGATCCGATATAAGTCGGATTTCTGTGAAACAAGACACGTTGGAACCGTATTGATTATAATTTTCATATGAAAGAGAAAAATCTAGATTTCGTGTTATAATTTGTTAGTTATGGTCAAATCAAATTTTGAAATAGTCGCTGTGGAAATCGTTATTTAAAATATACGCGTTAAAATAGCCGTTTTGCAAACAGACTCAGATTTCGATGAAATCAGTTTCATTGGGACCGTATCGTTAAATTATTGTACGGTGGTGAGTGGCGTGAAAAACCGATGTCGTATGTAACCACGGTAGCCGTAAATGCTCGTTCAGTGCAATTAAATTAATTCAACTGAATAAAGGGATATTAGAGTGTAACTTGAACAGACGATCGAATTAGGCCGCGAAACCAGTTCCTTTGAGTTCGTATCGTCGATTAGAGTCAGGATAGCTATATAGTTTGTTAATTTTAGAGACCAGATAATTTGGCGTTAAAAATGGCATTGCGGTACACCTAAAAATAGCCTACCAGGGAAACAGTCTCAGAATGCGACGAAACTAGTGCCGTTGGGTTCGTATCGAAAAGTTATTGTCGGTGTTCGCAGTTTCAAGTTGATTTGATTTATCTGGTGATCGTGAAAAATTTAAACGTGTGTTCATTTCTGGTTTTATAAAGGAAATTTTTTCAAACGATGTCGAAATTCGACGAAACTTGTCCCATTGGATTCAGAATACCTTTTTACATCAAGATTAGCTTTGTTATCAGTAAACAGACTGTTCATTCATATGATTTTTCATTCATACTCAAGTACTGAGTTCATTGATTTTGTTAAAGTAGTTTACATCATTATAATAGTAATTATCCCATTCCATTACCTTTCCTCACCACTGATGTAATTACCTGGTCACTGGCTCAATATAATAGAACAAGTACGTAAAATATAAATAAATAAAATATAGATATAACATCTCCTTGCGATGCAAGCCTCAGACAACTCCGTGCCTGCCAAGTAACAAGAACCGTGCTTACCACGAAAATACTTACGTGCGTTCCAAGAAAATTACTGTGCACCCGAATCCACTTCTTTAAATACTGATTTCTTTTCTTTTACTCCTCTCGTTTTCTGGCAAAAGAAGCAAACCGAAGTTTCCTTAATCAAACAAAATAAAATACTAGGAATGGAGTTTCGGGCGACGGCTAGGGCAGATTCTTGCCGTCGATAGAAGGGATCGCAGTTGGTCTTGACTTGGAGATCTGGTTCGTGGGTAAGCTTGGGGCCACCGGAGGTGACCGGCGTGGCGGTGAGCTGCTCCAGGCGGGGAGGCGTACGGTTTGACAAATTCTGGAGGGGGTTCAGTTGTAAAAATTTGCCCTGTACTTCATGTAAGCATATTTGAGTTGCGGTCCCATTGGGTGAAGCAGATGCCATGTATGGGTAACCGGGTGATGGAGGATGCGGTGAGAAGGGAGACAGTGTTGTCAGTGCTGGTTTTTGTGAAGAACTATTTTATGGAGGGGAGCAGTATTTTCTACTATGTTTGTTAAGGAAGAAACATTACCAGGAGGAGAGAGGTCAATTGTTTGATCGTGGGATGAGTTCAATATTTACCCTGGTATGCGACGCGTTAATTCAGGAGGAAAGGGGGCGTCACTGACGGAGTTCGTTTTGAACTAGGTGGAAGCAGTGGGATTTATATATGGTATTGGGAGATGAGTAAAACGTGATTAACTGTGGTTGTTAATTTCTTGTGGTGGGAATGGAAGGTACGGGTTTCATTAAACTGTACATTGGAGGAGTTGGCTTTTGGTCTTTGGAGTTACACGAAGAGTTAGGGAACCTAAGAAAGTGATTAAGCCTAATAGTGGTACTTACAATTAATGAACTAATTAGCGATGGTTAGCACGATGGGATAGTTGTCTTCAAGGAAGTAGATTTTGAGATGAATGTAAGTGGCGGCATGTTTGGGTCATGGATGGAGTTGGGATATTTTTACTGTGAAAGAGAGAAGTGTTAAAACCGGGAAGAAGGTAATCGAGATTTATGGGTAATTAAAAATCATTAGAGTTAATTAATAATTAATTAAGTGATTTATTAGTTTAATTAAATTTAATAATTTATATTGTGTATAACTTGTGTGTTCGTTACCAGAACTGGACAATGGCGGATCCATTGGAATCGTAAGGACGAAATCTATTTGGTGGTGTCTTTTGTGCTGAGAACGAAATTACTAGAATTTCAGGATAAAATCAAACGTCCGTTCGATTTTACATGAAACAAAGGCAGGACCGTCAACTACAAACAAGGTGAGTAAACTCACTAACTCCCTCTCGTTTATATTTTTATATATAAACGAGTTTTAAATTATTTTATAATGTGAAATGGTTGCTTGGTTGAATAGTTGATAAATTGGTTGATATAATCACATCGTTGATTGATTTTTTTTCATTAATGCGATATTTTTGATGTTACTAACATCTGTGGATGCAGGGAAACAGGTTGGAGGGATCCAACTGGATCCCTCAACATTTTATTTACTGTTTTATTTGATGGTGATATATGCTATGCTACATTATCCATGGTTGAATTTGTGTGTTTGGTTTACCCTGGCCTTAGGAACCTGGTATTTTAGATACCGTAAAATATCATCGAATGTGAAAAAGGAAATTAGAATTTAAAAGCAGAGTTTATTTCCAAATTAGAAATAATTTCTTTTTCATTGAGTTGCAAATGGAAACCTATTCCATTGGGTAAACCAAGAAAAATGTTATAAATAAAGATATAAATTAAGTGGATCATTAACCATTGGATAAATTAAAAGGTGAGTTCAAATATGAATGTATATTTGAAAGTGAGTATCGGTTTTGAAACCAATATTTGGAAATGGATCCGAATTTAGCAAATTACAGAGGAAAGTTTTAAAGAAAGATTTTCAAATGCTTAAAATAAAGGAATAAATAGTTTAAAACAAGGAAATATTTTGCAAATAAAATGTATATAAAAAGGGGATTTATAGAAATCGAATTAAGTGGTTAGAAGAATGTATAGTTTATAAATATGTTTAAAGGAGCACTTGAATTGTTTAAATAAACAGAGTTTTTAAATGAACAACGGAAGCGTGTGCGTCGCACACGATATTTTATTCAAAACAACAATCATAACGCTGTTGTTATAAGAAATGCTTTTATAATCTTAAACAGCGATTATAACGCTGTCTTTGTAAGGAATGCTTTTATAAAACTAAACAGTGATTTTAGCGCTGTTGTCATAATAGATGTTGTAAATCTATACAGCAATTTTAGACGCTGCTGTTATAATAAATGTCTTGGTAAATCTAAATAGCAATTTTAACGCTGCCGTTATAATAACTGTTTTAAAAGCAATTTTAATGTTATGGTTATGATAAGTGTTCTATAATGCTAAGACAGCGGTTTTAACGCTGTTGTTGAAAGCAATGTTTTATAAACCAAACATTTGAAGACAACAATTATAACGTTATCGTTATAATCAATATTTTTATAAAGAAGGTGTGTTCGTAGATCAAATCCAAGAGTCGCGTAAGCAATGTTTGGTTTAAAGTTGTGAGCTCTGACTATTTCAAAGTTAAGAATGTCGTTCAATTAAGGTCTGAGAGGTAATTATACCCCAACTTGACTGACTGCATTATTGACGGAGAAATGGTTAAGGCTCGATAGCAAGGGTTGGTTAGTGATATCGTTAGTTAACGAATGATTTATGATTTGAGTTATAATAACGATGTTTATAACATCAGTTAATTCAAAGGATTTAGAAATGTTTTCTAACTGGAGTAAAAGATATTTTCTCAATAAAGGAATTATATATATTGGAAATGTTTTCCAATAATCAAGAGAGAAAATAGAGCTTTGAAAGAACACGAAAGGTGGAAAATGGGAATTGGAAATGATAATGTAATAAAGAACTAATATAAAAAGGGCCCAGTGTTGTTTGATGCTTGATTGATAGAATTTCCATTTGGAAATAGGACCGTTGATTGTATGGATGTTTCTTTGATAGTTAAATCACCGACTATCAAAGTTTTATCTTTTTATATACCTCCGTTGTCAATATGGAGAGACCGGGATCAGATTTGATATCTGAAAACCACTCCGTATTGGCGTAAGCGTTATGAAGCAACTTATGCTGAAGAAAATTGAAGACGGAGTTATGCAAGGGCTATCCTGTTTACGGGATAGTGCCTTCGGTTTGTCCAGACCCAGGACAACTTGTATGGATGAGTGTCTGACAGAGTATTTCCAAAGGGGGTTACGTACGTTGATTCCTTCAAGCGTATGAAGTTGGTGGCATAGAAGGGAAACTTCTTTAGCCTAACAATCTGAGTATTTTTGTGGGAATCAATTAGTGATTTCCGATGGATCTGACGATGTGGCATTCAAAGTGAATGATGGCCAGATGTTCTGGAAGATAATTCAAACCTCAAGCCTCATCAACCCGGAATTGGACAAAAATCGGGCAGGCAGCATGGCTATGTGGGTCGCACCCATTAGGATGTATAACCACCTATCTAGAGAAATTCCTTTTGCTTCTTAAATCTATCGATGCTGTCCCTTTTCGGGAGGCGGTTGCTGATCCCAACCGTCGGTGGTATACATTCGATACACTCAAGCGAAATGAGTGGTCGGTCATGTGTGGGCCGGGTTGCAAGATGTTCGTGTTGAACCCAGTGTATTCGTCTCTAGAGATACACTATCGGAAGGTGGTCCCATACCTTGTCATGTTGGAAATCCAATCTCCAATAAGCGCCCTGCGGTTTTTGATTTTACATTATATATGGAGCGTGAGATGCAAGCGTTCCGCTAGATTCTATTTATTTGATTTAGACATTATTATAATATCACTGGATTTGATATCAAAAATATTTTGGTTATCGTAAGGTAAAAACCATCCGTGTTTATGTGTGGATCGGTCTTACGATTATCATTTCTTTCGAAAGTATTTCTGAAAGTTAAACAAATGGTTGGAGTTTACTCACACCAGTCCCATGACTGACCCAGAGTTTATTTTGTTTGTTTTCCCTAAACTCTTGGGTGCCCAAATTTGTACGGGCAGTCCAGTAGTCGGGATTTTTCAGATTCACTTGGAGGAGCTTGAAGCAGGAGGCTTCACCAGTTAGCTATAGACTATCATATTTTCCGCTGTGTACTATGTTGTATCTGGAAACAGGTGTTTATAACTGTTCCAGGGATAATCGTTGTGCTCTGATAATGGTATGTATATACAAATACTGATTTGTGCTTCAAAGTTATATTATCTAATATATTTTATTCGTTCCGCTGTGAGTTTTGTGTTCTTCGTTTTCTTCTATTCTAATATTTCTTTCTTCCTATTTCTCATCCTCTAACTTCTTTCTAATAATGATTCGTATTTCTGTGCAATTTGAGTTGGACGCGTGGTGTTATTAGTCGACTCAAAGGGTACGGAAGTTCGGGTCGTTTCATTTGGTATCAGAGCTGAAGGTTAAGTGATTACCTTGGCTCTGTGGCGTAACTCAATAGAGATGGGGTTAGTAACACCCTAGATTGAGTTTGAGTGTATTTGTATGAGCGCGTATTTGTAGATTTGATATAAAAAATTGTTTTATATTGTGTTGGCTGGTTTGTTGAGTAGTTTATGAATTCTGGTCGGTACAGGATGTACAACTGTATCGATAGGTGTTTCTAAACGCTCGAACAGAACAATTTGACACAATATTGTTTTAAAGATGGGTAAATGATATAATTTTGCCCAAAGTATATTTTTGATATAAAAGGGATAATTTTCTGAAATTATTGAATGTGTTGATTGTTGTTAAAATCAAACGAAATATGAAATATTGAAAAGGTTATATAACCAAGATAAACTAGAATTAAATTCAAACCAAATTTTGTGGATTTAAATCCCGGATATTTTGAAAATATTCCTTGAAGTATTTTAAAGGTGATATAGCATTGGTTTGAAGAGATTTTTGAATTAGAATGGTTGTAAATGGGTTTTTAAAAGGATTAAGCACTGAAATCACTTCAGTGGCGAGAAAATAATTCGGATAATGGGTCGCGACATTATCGGTATTCATTTTCAAGTTTCTGGGTGACGGATTGCTACCATGGTAATTTAGGAATGAAAAGTTTGTTTGCAAAGGACAAGTTGTTTTAGAAATTCAAATGTTTTGGATTGAGTCGATTATAAATATATGTGTATATATATATATGATTTCAAACTAATTTGAAATAAAACCTGGGAATTTGAATTCTGAAATTTTTTAACTTGAAAAAGTTGAATAGATTGAAAATGGTCAAAATGTATCAAATGAATTGGGATTTAACTTAAGTTAAATAAAACTGGATTGAATTAGAAGTAATCCCGAATGAAATTAAGTATAGAGATGTTGAAATTCGAAATATTAAAATAGATTCGACTTATACTAAACAAGTTGAATACTTATATTGTATGTCGTTAATTGGAGTTAAGTTATTTTTAAGCCCAAGCAGAATAAGAGGGTTGACTTTGGAAAATAGAACTCAGTTTGGATTAGTGAATAGAAGTGATCCAATCAGAAGTTAAAGATCAAAGGTTGGATTGATTTGAAACCAATTGGAAATGGATATATGTATGATGAGCAGAATGGAAGAAAGTGCAAGAGATAGAATTATGCCCGACAAAAAGGTACATGTTTACAATATTTCTTGGGTTTGATGGTTTTATGACCCTATGAGGCGAGCCACTTGGCTTCTTGATTTTCTTTTGGATTGGAGAAGGCCTAGAAAGGCGAGTGGTGATTGTACCGATTGAGCCGTGCAGAGGAGATGCTGCCGAAATTTTTCAGAATTTAAAATGTTAGAAAATTTTCAGAATTTTTTTTCGTTAGTAAGAATAAATGAATATTTTCATTGAAATAAATTGGTCCAGTTAAACTGGAGTTAAGAGGTGAAAAAACAAAAAGGATTATTGGACCTAGTTAATAGGGTATGTAGCATTTTTCCTACCTTAGCAATTTCGAGGACGAAATTATTTTAAGGGGGAAGGAATGTAACGACCCGGATTTTTGGCCGTTGAATTCTGAATATTTAAATTTGTTTTAAAAATTTTAATTGAATTACATATAGGAATTTATTGATTAAAAACGAAGTTTGAACGTATAATATATAATATATTATAAAACGAGTTCGAAATGGCGCGGCAGTTCGTAATATAGAGTTTTGAACTTCAACTGAGGATACAGGATCCGATATAAGTCGGATTTCTGTGAAACAAGACACGTTGGAACCGTATTGATTATAATTTTCATATGAAAGAGAAAAATCTAGATTTCGTGTTATAATTTGTTAGTTATGGTCAAATCAAATTTTGAAATAGTCGCTGTGGAAATCGTTATTTAAAATATACGCGTTAAAATAGCCGTTTTGCAAACAGACTCAGATTTCGATGAAATCAGTTTCATTGGGACTGTATCGTTAAATTATTGTACGGTGGTGAGTGGCGTGAAAAACCGATGTCGTATGTAACCACGGTAGCCGTAAATGCTCGTTCAGTGCAATTAAATTAATTCAACTGAATAAAGGGATATTAGAGTGTAACTTGAACAGACGATCGAATTAGGCCGCGAAACCAGTTCCGTTGAGTTCGTATCGTCGATTAGAGTCAGGATAGCTATATAGTTTGTTAATTTTAGAGACCAGATAATTTGGCGTTAAAAATGGCATTGCGGTACACCTAAAAATAACCTACCAGGGAAACAGTCTCAGAATGCGACGAAACTAGTGCCGTTGGGTTCGTATCGAAAAGTTATTGTCGGTGTTCGCAGTTTCAAGTTGATTTGATTTATCTGGTGATCGTGAAAAATTTAAACGTGTGTTCATTTCTGGTTTTATAAAGGAAATTTTTTCAAACGATGTCGAAATTCGACGAAACTTGTCCCATTGGATTCAGAATACCTTTTTACATCAAGATTAGCTTTGTTATCAGTAAACAGACTGTTCATTCATATGATTTTTCATTCATACTCAAGTACTGAGTTCATTGATTTTGTTAAAGTAGTTTACATCATTATAATAGTAATTATCCCATTCCATTGCCTTTCCTCACCACTGATGTAATTACCCGGTCACTGGCTCAATATAATAGAACAAGTACGTAAAATATAAATAAATAAAATATAGATATAACATCTCCTTGCGATGCAAGCCTCAGACAACTCCGTGCCTGCCAAGTAACAAGAACCGTGCTTACCACGAAAATACTTCCGTGCGTTCCAAGAAAATTACTGTGCACCCGAATCCACTTCTTTAAATACTGATTTCTTTTCTTTTACTCCTCTCGTTTTCTGGCAAAAGAAGAAAACCGAAGTTTCCTTAATCAAACAAAATAAAATACTAGGAATGGAGTTTCGGGCGACGGCTAGGGCAGATTCTTGCCGTCGATAGAAGGGATCGCAGTTGGTCTTGACTTGGAGATCTGGTTCGTGGGTAAGCTTGGGGCCACCGGAGGTGACCGGCGTGGCGGTGAGCTGCTCCAGGCGGGGAGGCGTACGGTTTGACAAATTCTGGAGGGGGTTCAGTTGTAAAAATTTGCCCTGTACTTCATGTAAGCATATTTGAGTTGCGGTCCCACTGGGTGAAGCAGATGCCATGTATGGGTAACCGGGTGATGGAGGATGCGGTGAGAAGGGAGACAGTGTTGTCAGTGCTGGTTTTTGTGAAGAACTATTTTATGGAGGGGAGCAGTATTTTCTACTATGTTTGTTAAGGAAGAAACATTACCAGGAGGAGAGAGGTCAATTGTTTGATCGTGGGATGAGTTCAATATTTACCCTGGTATGCGACGCGTTAATTCAGGAGGAAAGGGGGCGTCACTGATGGAGTTCGTTTTGAACTAGGTGGAAGCAGTGGGATTTATATATGGTATTGGGAGATGAGTAAAACATGATTAACTGTGGTTGTTAATTTCTTGTGGTGGGAATGGAAGGTATGGGTTTCATTAAACTGTACATTGGAGGAGTTGGCTTTTGGTCTTTGGAGTTACACGAAGAGTTAGGGAACCTAAGAAAGTGATTAAGCCTAATAGTGGTACTTACAATTAATGAACTAATTAGCGATGGTTAGCACGATGGGATAGTTGTCTTCAAGGAAGTAGATTTTGAGATGAATGTAAGTGGCGGCATGTTTGGGTCATGGATGGAGTTGGGATATTTTTACTGTGAAAGAGAGAAGTGTTAAAACCGGGAAGAAGGTAATCGAGATTTATGGGTAATTAAAAATCATTAGAGTTAATTAATAATTAATTAAGTGATTTATTAGTTTAATTAAATTTAATAATTTATATTGTGTATAACTTATGTGTTCGTTACCAGAACTGGACAATGGCGGATCCATTGGAATCGTAAGGACGAAATCTATTTGGTGGTGTCTTTTGTGCTGAGAACGAAATTACTAGAATTTCAGGATAAAATCAAACGTCCGTTCGATTTTACATGAAACAAAGGCAGGACCGTCAACTACAAACAAGGTGAGTAAACTCACTAACTCCCTCTCGTTTATATTTTTATATATAAACGAGTTTTAAATTATTTTATAATGTGAAATGGTTGCTTGGTTGAATAGTTGATAAATTGGTTGATATAATCACATCGTTGATTGATTTTTTTTCATTAATGCGATATTTTTGATGTTACTAACATCTGTGGATGCAGGGAAACAGGTTGGAGGGATCCAACTGGATCCCTCAACATTTTATTTACTGTTTTATTTGATGGTGATATATGCTATGCTACATTATCCATGGTTGAATTTGTGTGTTTGGTTTACCCTGGCCTTAGGAACCTGGTATTTTAGATACCGTAAAATATCATCGAATGTGAAAAAGGAAATTAGAATTTAAAAGCAGAGTTTATTTCCAAATTAGAAATAATTTCTTTTTCATTGAGTTGCAAATGGAAACCTATTCCATTGGGTAAACCAAGAAAAATGTTATAAATAAAGATATAAATTAAGTGGATCATTAACCATTGGATAAATTAAAAGGTGAGTTCAAATATGAATGTATATTTGAAAGTGAGTATCGGTTTTGAAACCAATATTTGGAAATGGATCCGAATTTAGCAAATTACAGAGGAAAGTTTTAAAGAAAGATTTTCAAATGCTTAAAATAAAGGAATAAATAGTTTAAAACAAGGAAATATTTTGCAAATAAAATGTATATAAAAAGGGGATTTATAGAAATCGAATTAAGTGGTTAGAAGAATGTATAGTTTATAAATATGTTTAAAGGAGCACTTGAATTGTTTAAATAAACAGAGTTTTTAAATGAACAACGGAAGCGTGTGCGTCGCACACGATATTTTATTCAAAACAGCAATCATAACGCTGTTGTTATAAGAAATGCTTTTATAATCTTAAACAGCGATTATAACGCTGTCTTTGTAAGGAATGCTTTTATAAAACTAAACAGTGATTTTAGCGCTGTTGTCATAATAGATGTTGTAAATCTATACAGCAATTTTAGACGCTGCTGTTATAATAAATGTCTTGGTAAATCTAAATAGCAATTTTAACGCTGCCGTTATAATAACTGTTTTAAAAGCAATTTTAATGCTATGGTTATGATAAGTGTTCTATAATGCTAAGACAGCGGTTTTAACGCTGTTGTTGAAAGCAATGTTTTATAAACCAAACATTTGAAGACAACAATTATAACGTTATCGTTATAATCAATATTTTTATAAAGAAGGTGTGTTCGTAGATCAAATCCAAGAGTCGCGTAAGCAATGTTTGGTTTAAAGTTGTGAGCTCTGACTATTTCAAAGTTAAGAATGTCGTTCAATTAAGGTCTGAGAGGTAATTATACCCCAACTTGACTGACTGCATTATTGACGGAGAAATGGTTAAGGCTCGATAGCAAGGGTTGGTTAGTGATATCGTTAGTTAACGAATGATTTATGATTTGAGTTATAATAACGATGTTTATAACATCAGTTAATTCAAAGGATTTAGAAATGTTTTCTAACTGGAGTAAAAGATATTTTCTCAATAAAGGAATTATATATATTGGAAATGTTTTCCAATAATCAAGAGAGAAAATAGAGCTTTGAAAGAACACGAAAGGTGGAAAATGGGAATTGGAAATGATAATGTAATAAAGAACTAATATAAAAAGGGCCCAGTGTTGTTTGATGCTTGATTGATAGAATTTCCATTTGGAAATAGGACCGTTGATTGTATGGATGTTTCTTTGATAGTTAAATCACCGACTATCAAAGTTTTATCTTTTTATATACCTCCGTTGTCAATATGGAGAGACCGGGATCAGATTTGATATCTGAAAACCACTCCGTATTGGCGTAAGCGTTATGAAGCAACTTATGCTGAAGAAAATTGAAGACGGAGTTATGCAAGGGCTATCCTGTTTACGGGATAGTGCCTTCGGTTTGTCCAGACCCAGGACAACTTGTATGGATGAGTGTCTGACAGAGTATTTCCAAAGGGGGTTACGTACGTTGATTCCTTCAAGCGTATGAAGTTGGTGGCATAGAAGGGAAACTTCTTTAGCCTAACAATCTGAGTATTTTTGTGGGAATCAATTAGTGATTTCCGATGGATCTGACGATGTGGCATTCAAAGTGAATGATGGCCAGATGTTCTGGAAGATAATTCAAACCTCAAGCCTCATCAACCCGGAATTGGACAAAAATCGGGCAGGCAGCATGGCTATGTGGGTCGCACCCATTAGGATGTATAACCACCTATCTAGAGAAATTCCTTTTGCTTCTTAAATCTATCGATGCTGTCCCTTTTCGGGAGGCGGTTGCTGATCCCAACCGTCGGTGGTATACATTCGATACACTCAAGCGAAATGAGTGGTCGGTCATGTGTGGGCCGGGTTGCAAGATGTTCTTGTTGAACCCAGTGTATTCGTCTCTAGAGATACACTATCGGAAGGTGGTCCCATACCTTGTCATGTTGGAAATCCAATCTCCAATAAGCGCCCTGCGGTTTTTGATTTTACATTATATATGGAGCGTGAGATGCAAGCGTTCCGCTAGATTCTATTTATTTGATTTAGACATTATTATAATATCACTGGATTTGATATCAAAAATATTTTGGTTATCGTAAGGTAAAAACCATCCGTGTTTATGTGTGGATCGGTCTTACGATTATCATTTCTTTCGAAAGTATTTCTGAAAGTTAAACAAATGGTTGGAGTTTACTCACACCAGTCCCATGACTGACCCAGAGTTTATTTTGTTTGTTTTCCCTAAACTCTTGGGTGCCCAAATTTGTACGGGCAGTCCAGTAGTCGGGATTTTTCAGATTCACTTGGAGGAGCTTGAAGCAGGAGGCTTCACCAGTTAGCTATAGACTATCATATTTTCCGCTGTGTACTATGTTGTATCTGGAAACAGGTGTTTATAACTGTTCCAGGGATAATCGTTGTGCTCTGATAATGGTATGTATATACAAATACTGATTTGTGCTTCAAAGTTATATTATCTAATATATTTTATTCGTTCCGCTGTGAGTTTTGTGTTCTTCGTTTTCTTCTATTCTAATATTTCTTTCTTCCTATTTCTCATCCTCTAACTTCTTTCTAATAATGATTCGTATTTCTGTGCAATTTGAGTTGGACGCGTGGTGTTATTAGTCGACTCAAAGGGTACGGAAGTTCGGGTGTTAATAATAGATTCACTTGAAGGAAGCTTCCATTCGTGGACGGTCGCGACCGTTTGAATGGTTATTTCCATTTCAGTTTCGAAACGGTGCATCTATTCATTTGCAACAGTCACCAAAATGTCGTGCCCTTTTTCTAACGTCCAGAAAACGTTCTAGAAAACCCGCCCAGTCTTGAATTTGATTCGGGTCCATAATGGGCCTAAATTCGGTCTGTTGCCGTTTATAATTTCTATCCAAAAATATACTTATTGGATCTAGACCCAATGCCCGTACACAGCCTGACCCGGTCGGTCGGACAGACGACAACGGCGGCGCATATGTGCGTAGTATAGTGATGCATGGCATCCCTCCTCATAACAAAGCAAACATGTGGGAGCTCCAAGGCCCCAACACACTTCCAAGAAATTCCCTTAAGTACCTTGAATACTTTTTACATTCCTATGATGTGGGACAATTCCATTTCCTCTTCCTTCTTTCTTTTTTTCTTCTCTTTATAACAAACCCATACCCCAAACAAGTTTTGAAAAATTCTAACAATCTCCCCCAATTTTCAAAATTAATATAAAATGGACGGCTGAATCACTAGTGTGACTTCCTACATATCCAAGTGGGATCAAGCCTATATAGTTCTAAGATCAAGTTTTGCATCATCTTTGAAACAACACATAAATAAAAGATATCTTTTGGATTTGAACCTTTACTTAGTGTAAATCATTCAAAGTTCTATTGAGATTCTATGGTGAAGGAATCTTGAACCAAGTATCCTTTCTTGATCAAACCGGAACAATCACACATGTTTATTTTCTTAGTTAGAGTGTTCTATATTGCTCATTGCGTTAATGGCCATGTGCTTTTAATCCTGGTTCATGAGTCTACTTAGAAAGCGGTCTTACTTTCCTAGGAAACCGCCTGATTTCCGTATTCATATGGGTAAGTCTCTTAAGGTGTTTCTGCGATACACCTTTAAGGTTTCTAGACTTATTAAGGACATTTATCCATCCTTTGTTCTTGCAGAATCCAACACTAAATATTACGGGATATTGATTTAGTTCCATAACCATTTTCTTAACTTGTTGGTACTCATTGAACTTTATCTATCCTTTTCAAGACATTAGTTGGGTTTCTGTTAAGAATGATCAATCATCATTCACAGACCTTAGTCCCATTTCGTTTGACTTTATAGAAACCATTGCCTTTGAAAGAACTTTTGTAAGTGGGTCAGCTGAGTTTCTCTTTGTTTCTATGTAGTCAATAGTTATAACTCCACTTTTGAGTAACTATCTTACCATTTGATGTCTTAGACTTACATGTCTTTACTTTCCATTATATGTCCTATTAGTGACATTATATATCGTTGCTTGATTATCACAGTTAATCAAGACTACTAAAGATGGTTTCTTCCACATTGGAATTTACGTTAACAAATTTCTAAGACATTCAGCTTCCTTACATCCATCTGCTAATGCAATCAATTCTGACAACATAGTTAAGTCAGATATATAGGTCTGCTTCTTGGAAGCCCAAGACACAAGTGTGCCTCCTAATGTAAATATCCATCGAGTCATAAACTTGGATTTGGATTCTATATTGTTCTAGGTTGCATCATTATATCCTTCTATTACCGCAGGGTATCCTCTATAAGATAAACCGTTGATGGTTCCTTTCAAATAAGCTAAAACTTTGGAAATATTTTTCCTATGTTCGAAACCTGGATTACTCGTAAATCGACACAATACACGTATAGCATGTGTGATATCTGGTCTAGTTCAATGCATAACATACATAAGACTCCCAATAACACTAGAATACTCCAGTTGAGATATGGTATGTCCAGTGTTCTTTTCTAATTTGATACTTGGATCTAAAGGAGTTCGCGCTGGTTTTTCATTATAATGACCATACTTCTTTAGGAACTTCTCAATGTAATGAGATTGAGTTAGTAATAACTCCCCTGCTTTCCTAGTGATTTTAATTCCCAGAATTACATTAGCCTTTCCTAGATCTTTCATATCAAATTTAGAAGATATAAACTTCTTTATTTCATTCACACAAGATATATTGGAACCAAATATCAGCATGTCATCAACGTTTAAACATATTATAATATAACCGTTGTTATCCGATTTGCTATAAATACATTTATCA
The DNA here is from genome assembly GCA_030737875.1 of Allium sativum. Lineage (NCBI taxonomy): Eukaryota > Viridiplantae > Streptophyta > Magnoliopsida > Asparagales > Amaryllidaceae > Allium > Allium sativum. The sequence goes on from JASFAX010000021.1 coordinate 41,272,560, forward strand.
GCATCATTAACATTGAATCCATATGACAGTGCAACTTTATCAAACTTTTCATGCCATTGCATGAGAGCTTGCTTCAGGCCATAAAAATCTTTTACTAATTTACAAACTTTATTTTCTTGGTCTGGGGTTATGAAACCTTCAGGTTGTTCCCATATATCTCTTCTTCTAAATCTCCATTTAGAGAAGTTGTCTTTACAGCCATTTGATATATGACCAAATTATGAATTGATGCAAGTGCTAATAAACAATGTATAAAAGATATGCGAGAAACCAATCATATGTATCAAAATAATCTACTCCTTGTCTTTGCTTATATCCATTAGCAACTAATCCAGCTTTGAAATTATCAATGGATCCATTTGCATTCAACTTTTTCTTGAATATCCATTTACATCCTATAGGTTTAGCACCAGGAGGTAAATCAGTTAAAACTCAAGTTTGGTTTAATGTTATAGAGTTCATTTAATCATTGGTAGCTTCTTTCCAAAAATTAGAATCTCTAGCACTCATAGCTTTAGAATAAATTTTGGGATCATCATCAACGTTCATTTCATATCTTATCACATTAAGAACTTCGTCCTTATTGCTTCTACGAGGTATATTATGAAGTCAGGACCATAGTCCTTCTCTATTCTCGCTCTTTTACTTCTCCCATGTTCAGTATTATTATCTGGTACTGGCACTTCCTTGCTATTTTGAGAAGAAGCATATTCATCGTCATTGATATCATTAGTCACAGTTGGTTCCAGACTAGATGATCTCAATGGATTTCCAATAGTTTGATTTTCAAAAAATTCTACATCAGCGGATTCTATAACTTCTATGGTGTCAAGAATAAGGAACCTATAAGTTATATATTAAGAGAATGTCCTATAAAAACACACTTAAATGCCCTATTACCTAATATTGGTCATTTAGGGTCTAGTTTTCCAACATATTCTAAGCAACCCCAAACTTTAAATCTAGTACGGTTAGGTTTTCTATTAAACCATAATTCGTTAAGGAAATATTATTCTTTTTAAGTGGTACTCTATTTAAAATATGATATGTAGATAACATAGCGTCACCCCATAAGTTATAAGGTAAATTCGAACTTATGAGCATGGCTTGAACACATATTATACATTTAGAGGAAAAATTGAAATCACAATAAAAAATTAATCCTAATTTATGCATATTTTTAAGAGAATTATAATTAACATGTCCTAATCTACCATGCCACAAATTAACAGAGTTAACAATATAAGCAGAAGATTTCTTTATTAGATTCAACTTAATCATGCCGCTACAAGAATATCCCTAACCAATACAATTTTTGTTCTTGGACAACACTAGCTTATCAGACTTATACACCATCTTGAATCCTCCGTTGTTAAGAAGGTATTTAGAAACCAAATTCTTACACATATCAAGTACATAAAATACATTGACTAATGTAAGAACTTTCCCAAAGGTGAATGTAATTTCAACTGTGCCTTTTCCCCAAAACTTTGCTTGCAACTTTGTTTGCGCCAGTAACTTCGATGAATTCTTTGTTATTTTCTTCGTAAACCTTGAACAGATTACGGTCCTCGCAAATATGAATGGTTGATCCAGTATCAAGCCACCAATCATTATCAATGCCACTAACGAAGTTTTCCACTTGTACAATAGCCACAATCTTTTCTTCGACCACATTCGCTTTTTGTTGTTTCTTCCGTAAATGACAATCATGGGCATGATGGCCGGGTCTGTTACAATAGTAATAAGCACTCTTCTTTTTTTTGTTCTTGGAATTTTGTTTTCTTAAACTGTGTCTCATTCTTAGGCTTCATCCTTTCAGTAATTTCAACATTTTGTGCATTTGAATGAGACTCATTTTGCGGATTATCACCTAGTTCGCGTTTACGAGAATCCTCTTCAATATGAAGGTGACGCTATAAACCGTCTAAATCATAATCTATTTCTGCATGTTTCAATTTTATCTTATAGTCATTCCAATTATTCGGGAGTCCCAAAATAATAACCCAAACAACAAAAGATTCAAGGAGATTAATTTTGGCATCTTTAAGTTGATTCACCAATAGTAATATTTCACTCACTTGCCCAACTATGGACTTGTTGGCGGCCAATTTGAAATCTATAAAATTACAAATAATTTTTTTTACTTGCCTCGGATATGCGATACTTGCTTTCTAATGCAGTCCATAGCGCCTTAGCAGTTTCCAAGGTCCAATGAGCATTGTAGACTGAAGTAGACAATGCATTCAGGATGTGCCCTCTGCATAGAAAATCATCCTCTTTGCACTTTGCACGTTGCACGTTTTGCCTTTAGAGCGGCATCATCCTTATTGGTTTCCTCCGGTATCACTTCCAATCTGTCTTCCAAGATATAAAACAGTTTGACAGTGATAATGTAATGACCCGTATTTTTACGGGTAATAATTAATTTATTTAATTATTTAAATAGTGATTTAGATAATTAATGGTCGTTTAATTAAATAACTTTGAATATTTAATTAAAATAATAATTAAATAATACATTTAATTCAGAAATAATCAAAAATAGTGAAATTCACAATATTGTGCAATTTGGATTATTTAAAATATATATTTTAGTTTAGAGTTGAATTATATTCACGAATATATTTAATTAACAATGGTTGAACGTATAAATTATATTATAATTAAAATCAAGCTCGAAATGGCGCTGCAGTTTGTAATTTGGCGATTCAAATTTTAAACGAATATACAGGGTCCGTTTTAAATTGGATTTCTGTGAAACAAGAAACGTTCGGGGCTGGTGAAGTATATTTTTCTAGTTGAAGAGAAAAATCGGGATTTCGTCGTGTAGATTTTGATTTATGATCAAATCAATTTTTCGAACAGTCGCTATGGAATCGTTTATCAACCATAACGATATATTTAATTATAATTAAATATTGGCCTCGAATTTAGATAAGCCCTTTGAGTCGTACTGATAATTTAATTTTTAGAATTTTACTGTAATTTTTAATTAATTAAATAAGAAACTTTTTATTTGGAGTATTTTGCACCCTGTAATCAACATTTTAGGGTTTCACGATATGAGTCAACCCACCGATATTATTATATTTCTGGGATCGTGGCACATTGCTCATCACAATGGAAATTTTATTTCGGTCTGTAGTGCTCGTACATGGATATAATTCTATGTAGTGGATACGTTATTTGTTAGCCAAGAAAAAGGTTAGACTTTATATATGTCCCTCATGTACACATCCTGTTTAGTTTGTTAATCTATAAATATATACTTATAACGAATCTTTGTTTTGCTGTCAAAGGACCTTTTTCTTCTTTTATTTTTAAAAATGTAGCTTATTCCGAATGTGTTGTCATCCATCTTTCAAGAGACCACTCTATTATCCTATCCCTAAGCTAAAACATACATATCCTATTACTTCATAACCAAGTATTCTATTTTTTTCAAATGATCGCGGTGTTTGTTTCATGTCCTTTCTTTCCACCTAACATTTTCTGTACGTCCTATGCTCCTTACCAACCAAGTAAACCTAGCCCTTAATTAAGTAAATCTAACCTCTATATATAACCGCACAAGAAAAAGTAAAACGTTTTAAATCCTTTCATATAAATCTCGAAAGTTATATATTCAAGTTCCAAATGAAAGCCTCCTCATTCGTATATTATTTTGGACGAGTTCCACTGGCATTTCATTATCGGGAAAACGTACAGTATTTGCTAAGAGTTCAAATGTATACCCAAGGAGATTGCGTTTTAAAACTTTGATGCAGCAAGTAAAAGGGCACATGAGGGTGTATTGATATTTTTGGAGTGAGCTGAAACGTAGGGTGGTATTTCCATATGAATTTGTGGGATGTGTAGTAGGAGGAGGGTGCGAGATCATTCGGGTGGCAGGGGAAGGGAACAACACGAGATTTGCCAATAAGGAAGAAGGTTAAAGTATGAAGTAGGAATGGGGAGCTCGAGTTCTTAACTTTGGGTACGGTGGTGTCGAGGGTTGGAAGGGGAGTTTGATGGTTTCCTTAACTAGGAGAACGGTGAAGTAAAAAGAGAAAGGGGGATGGAGGAAAGTGCGGCTATGGTGGTGCTTTCATTTGGAGCAGCGGTCTTGTTTGGAAGAAGAATGATGTTCTAGCGGTTGTGGGCTTATAAATAGACAGTTGGGCCAAGATATTAAAAGAAGGTGAGGCCCATGTTAGAAGTAAATATTAAGTTTAAGGTAATTAAAGAAAGGTGTAAACTTATAAAATTTATATCTATTGCATACATGATCAGAATTCAGCGAAGCGAGATCCGATAGGATCGTATGGACGAGGGCTACACATTGGAACTGACTTAGAGAGAATCGAAGCTCGTTACAATTTATAGCGAAATAAATTGTCCGTCTGAATCAACAGACGCGAATCGTTATTTAACGGTTAACGCGAAATGTGAGTAAAACTCACCAACTCTGAACAGTTATATTTTTATAACATATTCTTAGAACTGATAATTATTTGTTGATTGATGTGTGTTAACTGTTTGGTTGAATTGCTTATGTATTGGTTGAAAATGAAGGGGATGATTTGGCGAACGACTCTATTTTGTATTTCATATTAATTACGTGACCCTGACTACCTTGAGTCAGCTTGATGTGGCTAAAACAGGAGCTATGCACGGACCAAGTGAGGTCATACCTCTTATCGAGCACACTTTTTCGATATTATTCTATTACTGTTGAGATTCGATTTTGGCCCTTTTGATTATGGGAGTGTGTATCGAGGTGGGCGGTAGTAGCTACTATGCTTTACCACCAGTCCGGCTCTGCAAATGGTGAATCCACCCTGGCATTCCTTGCGTGCCTTGTCACATGCCTTATACGAGCCCACTACGACTTCGTTTTGTACTGTTTTATATGGAGTGCCCTCTGATCAACCTCCAGTTTACGGAGGAATTACGGTACTGTATATACTATGGGAATATATAAACGGTGTAAGGGTAATCATGGTAATCCCGCTTAAGCTATTTTGATATTTTTACTTTACTGATAGACACTATTGTATATAGCGTATTATACTACATAGTATTAGTTTGACGGATCCTTAGAGGATGGTGATCCCAAACATCCTTTAAGTTATTGATTGCATCTCATCGAACATTTCATTTGATTTGATTTACTTCCATGAGAATGTTAGTCCTGATCCGAATTGTTTTGTTTTCACTATTGCTCGGGTCAGATCGAGTATATCAGTTTTCGAGATTCACCTTTGGAGTTTGGAGCTTATATTGGATTTTTTCTCACCTATATCTACATGTTGATCAGTTGTTTCAGTCATCCAGTTATTTCTATCATTCTGTTTCAGATTCTTATCTGTTATTTATTGTATTAGACTTCCGTTGTATTATTTATGTAAACTCTGATGTAAAGCTTCATGAACTACTATTGTATTTTAAATTTTCCGCTGCGAGGTATTATATTGCTATGTATCTGTGTCTGTGATTTGTGATTTTGTGATTTATTCTGTTTACCCTAGAAGCTAATAACAATCTGTTGTTTTGGACGTTTCGAGTTGACATGTTTTGTCGATTCGGCACGGTCAAAATGGTGGGTCGTTACATGTGGTATCAGAGCCAGGTTGTTGTGGTACTATGGGGGACATAAGTAATGGGAGGAGAACTGAATGGCGAAGGGAAGGAAATGGCTTTAGGACTCAAAATTAAAAATTATAAACTCTATTTTCCCAAAAGTGAGATCAGATGTGCAGCAAATTTACCATTAAAAGAAACAAAAAGAAAAGTCTTTTTTTATGGTATGGGATAGGAGATGGAAGGGCACAGGCCAAGGAGGGAACGGTGGTTGCGTAGCTGCTGTGTCATGGTTTCAGTTTTTGGGAATAAGTGTTTATTTATAGAGGCCAGTGTGAATATTGCATGGCCTGATGGTGACTGAGGTAGAGGGCGGCGGCCTGAAATTGGTCAGTGGTGATGTAGTGGATGTCATTCATCGGTGGACATGGAATATTGATTCTATTTATCTATAAGCGTTTATTTATAGATAACGATATATATAAATCGTTAATCGAATATTGATTCTATTTATCAGAATATTTTATATTCGTGTTGTTTAACATCTATGATACAGGGAAACAGGTTGGAGGGACCCAACTGGGTTCCTCAAGATTTATAATACTATTTTGTTCATGTATTGTGTGATATGGTGTGATGTATAATCTGAGATTGATTATAGTGACAACGGTCTGGTTATTTGGTACTGTTAAATACCAGAAGAAATATTGAAATAAAATATTATATAAAATCGAAAGATTTTATATAGAAGGAAGATTTCAAACTGTGCATTGAAATAAAATATTTATAAAACGAAAAGAATTTTATAAAAGGATATTTACTTAGAAAGTAAATAGAAGGATAAAAGAATATTTACATAGAAAGTAAATAAAATTATAAAAGGAATATTTATTTATAAATAGAATTTATAAAAGAAACTATTTATAAAATCAAAGTATTTTATAAAGGAAATGTTTATAGGGAATAAATATGTTAAAATAGAATTGAAAGGAAATGTTTATGGGAAATAAATATGTTAAACGAGAATTGAAAGGAAATGTTTATGGGAAATAAATATGTTAAAATAGAAATGAAAAGGATATATTTGTGAACCATTTACAAATAGAAAAGATAAAGGAAATATTTATTTGTTAAACAAATAGAAAAGATAAAGGAAATATTTATTTATTAAATAAATAGGAAAGATAAAGGAAATATTTATTTTTTAAATAAATAGGAAAGGTAAAAGGAAATATTTATTTGTTAAATAAATAGGAAAGATAAAAGAAATATTTATTTGTTAAATAAATAGAATTTAAAAAGGGAATAGTTATTTGTTAAGTAAACAAATAGAAAAGGAATAAATCAAAGAAATGATTCAAAGGAATAAATCAAAGGAGTTAATTCAAAAGAGTTAATCGAAATGAGTTAATCGAATATTAGTTATTCGGTTAGAGTTAATCGAATGGAGTAAATTAGATAGAGTTAACCAATTAGGGTTAATCAGTAATCAGTAGAATTAATCAGTTAGAATTAACAAGTCAAAATTAATCAGTTAGAATTAATCAGTTAGTGTTAACCAGTTAGAGTTATTCAAATGGAGTAAATCGAGTAGAGTTATCGAATATCGCTTATTCGAAGTAGAGTTATCGAATATCACTTATTTGAAGTAGAGTTATCAAATATAGTGTATTCGAGAGAAGAGTTATCGAATATAATTTATTCGAAGAAGAGTAATCGAATATAGTTTATTCGAGAAGAGTTATCGAATATAGTGTATTCGAGAGAAGAGTAATCGAATATAGTTTATTCGAGAAGAGCAATGGAATATAGTTTATTCGAGAAGAGTAATCGAATATAGTTCATTTGAGAAGAGTTATCGAATATAATTTATTCGAAGAGGAGTTATCGAATATTGGTTATTCGAAGTGAGTTAATCGAATATTGGTTATTCGAAAGGAGTTATCGAATCTAGTTATTCGAAAGGAATTATCGAATCTAGTTATTCGAAAGGAGTTATCGAATATAGTTTATTCGAAAGAAGTTATCGAATATAGTTTATTCGAATAGAATTAAAGGAGTTAATCGAATATAGTTTATTCGAATAGAATTTAAGGAGTTATCGAATATAGTTTATTCGAAGGGAGTTAAGTGAAAAGAGTTAATCAAAAAGAGTAATCAAATAGAGTTAATCGATTAGAGTTAAATCAAATAGAGTTAATCCAATAGAGTTAATTGATAAGAGTTAATTGAATAAAGTTAAACGAATATAGTTTATTCGAAGAAAGGTTTTCGAATCTAGTTATTCGTAAGAGAGATTATCGAATATAGTTATTCGAAGGGAGGAGTTATCGAATAGAGATTATTCGAAAGAGAGTTGCGTAAGGAAGTTTGTTAAAGGTTTAAAAGATAAACTTTGACTATTTCGAAGTTAAAACGTTGTTCAGTTAAGGTCTGAGAGGTAATTATACCCCAACTTGATTGACTTCCTTCTTTACTAAGGAATGGTAAGGTTTGATAGTGAATGATGGTTAAGTGAATTTAATAAATGGTTGGAGTTGGCATAGCGATGTTTTATTTAAACATCTGTTTAAATCCAATGAATGAGCTTTGGAAATGTTTTCCAAATAAGAAACCAAAAATGTTTTCTATATAGAAAACAGGAAATGGAAATGTTTTCCATTGTTAATAACGTATATTTTCTAAAATTTAGAAAATAAGAAATGTTGAATATATGGAAATAGGAGATGTTAAATTAATTTAAAGGGGTTAAATGTTAAATGATGATTGATCGATATAATTTCCATCTGGAAATAATATCGTTGTTTGCACACTTGTTTTTCTTGATAGTTAAATCACAGACTATCAAGGTTTTGACCATTTTAACGTTGTTAATATGGAGAGACCGGTTGGATTATTACCCGAAGAACCACTCCGTATTGGCATAAGCGTTGCGAATCATATATGCCAAAGATAATTGAAGACGGAGTAAAGTGCAAGGGCTGTTGTATAAATCTTAGGTAAAGATTGCCTAAGATGGTTGTACTGAATAGTGCCTTCGGTTTGTCCAGTCCCAGGACGACCTGTATGGAAGAATGTCTGACAGAGTATATTTAACAGATTGCGTAAGTTGATCTCTTCAAACGTATTTACGTTTGGTGGCGGAGGAATTCGTTTCTCTTAGCTGTATACCCGTTGTATTTTTGGAGAAATCAATTTGTGATTTGGCGGGTATGACGTTGTGACTTTCAAAGTGAATAATTGTGTGATCTATCAGAGATAAGCGTGGCTTCTAGCCTCACAACCGGGAAATGAAAAAAATCGGGCAGGCAGCATGGCTGTGTACGTCGCACCTATTAGGGTGTATGATCACCTGATCTAGAGTTTCATTCACTTCTAAAAATCTATGTTGATGCTGTCCCATTCGGGAAATGGTTGCTGATCCCAACCATTGGTGATATACATTCGATACATTCAAGCGAAATGAGTGGTCGGTCATGTGTGGCCGGGTTGCAAGATGTTCTTGTTGAACCCAGTGTATTCCTCTCTAGAGGTACACTAGCGAAAGGTGGTTCCATACCTTGTCATAATTGGAAATCCATTACCCAATACGTGCTTGCGGTTTTGATTATATACTATATATGTAGAACGTGAGATGAAAGCGTTTCTGCTTGATGATTATTATATTGTGGTTGATAGACACTATTATAATATCAATGAGTTTTGATATAAAGATTATTTTGGATTCTCATAAGGGAAAAACCCGTTTCGTTATACGGCGTGGTCTTATGAGATATCGTTTAATGGCTCAAACTGTTTTTAAATTGTTTTACTCATACCAGTCCCATGACTGACTCGGAGTTTATCTTGTTTTGTTTTCCCTAAACTCTTGGGTGCCCAATTTTGTATGGGCAGTCAAGTAGTCGGGATTTACAGATATACTGGAAGAGCTTGGAGCAGGAGGCTTCAGGATTATATAGCTATAGTTATTTCCGCTGTGTTGTAAGTGTTGTACTCTGATAATGTTATTGTATACATATACTGATTTTATTTCAAGGATATGTTATCTTTTATATGTTGTTCGTTCCGCTGTGAGATTCGTGTTACTTTGATGTTGTATCTTATTCTTCTTCTATTCTAAGTTTCTATCGTATCTTTCCTCACCCTCTAACTTCTTTCTATTAACTTTCCGGTTATTTTCGATCCTTGGATGTTCGATATATATTGTATATCGGATAACCAAGATCGCCTTTTTCCGGGTCATTACAGTTGGTATCAGAGCATAAGGTTAAGCGATTTACCTTGGTTCTGTGGCGTGACTCAGTAGAGATAGGGTTAATAATACCCTAGATTGAGTTTGAGTGTGTGTATATATATATATATGAGCGCGTATTTGTTATTCAATATTAAAATGATTTTATATTGTGAAGATTTATTGGTTAAGTGGTTTGTGAATTCTGGTTGATCAGTTTGGTCCACTGTATCGATAGGGGTTTCTAAACACTCGAATACGATGAACTGACATGGTATGTTTTGAAAAAAGGGGTAAATGGAATAATTTTGCCCAGATTATATTTTGATATAAAGGAATTATTAATATTTGAAATATTAGTATATCAGATGTGTTGGTTGTTATTATAATCGAGTAAGATTATAAAAGTGAAACGGTTATGTAAATAACCAATTAAGATTTGTATAAGTGTTACGAATGAGTTAAATATGAAATTAAATCAGAATTGAAATTTAAACCTGAAAATTTGGAGAAGTGTTTGCAAAAGAACATGGATTAAATATACGTGAATTTTAAAATCCTGGGAGATTTTAAATTTGTTACAAGCATTGAAATGATGTTTTGCACTGATTTCAAAATGGAAGTATGTGGAAATGATTTTGAAAGTGATATAGTATTGAAGTCACTTCGAAAGCTGGAAATAGATTCCGATGAAGATCATGACATCATCGATGTTCAATTTCGAGTTGTAAGTGATGGATTACTACCGAAAGGATATTGTTTTTGAATTGTTTTGAGAGAAACAAGTTGTTCGAAATCCAAAAAGGAACATTTGGGTTTAGAAAAGCAAAGCTATTTAAAACTCCCAGGAAGAGACTGTTTGAATTTAAAAAGAAAAAATAGAAATTTGTGAAAACAAGCTGGAACTGAATTGAAACGAATTAACTGGAAATTGAATTGGATACGATATATCTAGTAGAATCAGATTTTGAATTGTGAGATAGAATCTGAAATGGTATTGGATTGATGAGTTAAGAATTTAAAAATCGAAAATGGAACTTTGATTTGAAACTGAATTCGACTTAAGTAAAAGCGAATGGTTGGATTTGTGGATAAAAACAGATTGGAATTTGATTGGGATGACCCTTGTATCTGCTGAATTGATAACAGGTGGAAAGAATATAATGATATGCCAACAAAAAGGTACAAGTTTATATTTCTATTGGATATTAGATTTATGAGCCGAATTGGCTGTTTGATTTTCTTTTGGGTTGGAGATGGCCTAGAGAGGCGAGTGGGAGTTTGAGCTATTGACCAGTACAAAGGAGGTGCTGGCTAAATTTTCCGTAAAGTTAAGGTATTAGAAAATTTTCAGGATATTTGAAAATATTCGTTAACAGAATTAAATTAATAATTTAATTGAAATTAAATTAGTCAAGGGAAACTAAAGTTGAGAAGTGAACAATATAGTCTAGCCAGTCGATAGGGTTTGTTTTCTACCTTAGCAATTTCGAGGACGAAATTATTTTAAGTGGGGAAGAATGTAACTACCCGTATTTTTATGGGTAATAATTAATTTATTTAATTATTTAAATAGTGATTTAGAGAATTTAATGGTTGTTTAATTAAATAACTTTGAATATTTAATTAAAATAATAATTAAATAATATATTTAATTCAGAAATAATCAAAAATAGTGAAATCCACAAACTTTAAACGAATATACAGGGTCCGTTTTAAATCGGATTTCTGTGAAACAAGAAACGTTCGGGGCTGGTGAAGTATATTTTTCTAGTGGAAGAGAAAAATCGGGATTTCGTCGTGTAGATTTTGATTTATAATCAAATCAATTTTTTGAATAGTTGTTATGGAATCGTTTATCAACCATAACGATATATTTAATTATAATTAAATATTGGCCTCGAATTTAGACAATCCCTTTGAGACGTAGTGATAATTTAATTTTTAGAATTTTAATGTAAATTTTAATTAATTAAATAAGCAACTTTTTATTTGGAGTATTTTGCACCCTGTAATCAACATTTTGGGGTTTCATGATATGAGTCAACCTACCGATATTGTTATATTTTTGGGATCGTGGCACATTGCTCATCACAATGGAAATTTTATTTCGGTTCGTAGTGCTCGTACATGGATATAATTCTACGTAGTGGATACGTTATTTGTTAGCCAAGAAAAAGGTTAGACTTTGTATATGTCCCTCATGTACACATCCTGTTTAGTTTATTAATCTATAGATATATACTTATAACGAATCCTTGTTTTACTGTCAAAGGACCTTTTTCTTCTTTTATTTCTAAAAACGCAGCCTGTTCCAAATGTGTTGTCATCCATCTTTCAAGAGACCACTCTATTATCCTATCCCTAAGCTAAAACGTACATATCCTTTTACTTCATAACCAAGTATTCTATTTTTTTCAAATGAGCGCGGTGTTTGTTTCATGTCCTTTCTTTTCACCTAACATTTTCTGTACGTCCACTTCTCCTTACCAACCAAGTAAACCTAGCCCTTAATTAAGTAAATATAACCTCTATATATAATCGCACAAGAAAAAGTAAAATGTTTTAAATCCTTTCCTATAAATCTCAAAAGTTATATATTCAAGTTCCAAATGAAAGCCTCCTCATTCATATATTATTTTGGACGAGTTCCACTGCCATTTCATTGTTGGGAAAATGTACAGTATTTGCTAAGAGTTCAAATGTATACCCAAGGAGCTTGCGTTTTAAAACTCTGGTGAAGCAAGTAAAAGGGCACATGAGGGTGTATTGATATTTTTGGAGTGAGCTGAAACGTAGGGTGGTGTTTCCATGTGAATTTGTGGGATGTGTAGTGGGAGGAGGGTGCGTGGTCATTCGGGTGGCAGGGGAAAGGAACAACACGGGATTTGCCAGTAAGGAAGAAGGTTAAAGTATGAAGTAGGAATGGGGAGCTCGAGTTCTTACCTTTGGGTACGGTGGTGTCGAGGGTTGGAAGGGGAGTTTGATGGTTTCCTTAACTAGGAGAATGGTGAAGTAAAAAGAGAAAGGGGGATGGAGGAAAGTGCGGCTATGGTGGTGCTTTCGTTTCGAGCAGCGGTCTTGTTTGGAAGAAGAATGCTGTTCCAGCGGTTGTGGACTTATAAATAGACAGTTGGGCCAAGATATTAAAAGAAGGTGAGGCCCATGTTAGAAGTAAATATTAAGTTTAAGGAAATAAAAGAAAGGTGTAAACTTATAAAATTTATATCTATTGCATACATGATCAGAATTCAGCGAAACAAGATCCGATAGGATCGTATGGACGAGGGCTACACATTGGAACTGACTTAGAGAGAATCGAAGCTCGTTACAATTTATAGCGAAATAAATTGTCCGTCTGAATCAACAGACGCGAATTGTTATTTAACGGTTAACGCGAAATGTGAGTAAAACTCACCAACTCTGAACAGTTATATTTTTATAACGTATTCTTAGAAATGATAATTATCTGTTGATTGATGTGTGTTAACTGCTTGGTTGAATTGCTTATGTATTGGTTGAAAATATAGATAACGATATATATAAATCGTTAATCGAATATTGATTTTATTTATCAGAATATTTTATATTCGTGTTGTTTAACGTCTTGATACAGGGAAACAGGTTGGAGGGACCCAACTGGGTTCCTCAAGATTTATAATACTGTTTTGTTCATGTATTGTGTGATATGGTGTGATGTATAATCTGAGATTGATTATAGTGACAATGGTCTGGTTATTTGGTACTGTTAAATACCAGAAGAAATATTGAAATAAAATATTATATAAAATCGAAAGATTTTATATAGAAGGAAGATTTCAAACTGTGCATTGAAATAAAATATTTATAAAACGAAAAGAATTTTATAAAAGGATATTTACTTAGAAAGTAAATAGAAGGATAAAAGAATATTTACTTAGAAAGTAAATAAAATTATAAAAGGAATATTTATTTATAAATAGAATTTATAAAAGAAACTACTTATAAAATCAAAGGATTTTATAAAGGAAATGTTTATGGGGAATAAATATGTTAAAATAGAATTGAAAGGTAATGTTTATGGGAAATAAATATGTTAAAATAGAATTGAAAGGAAATGTTTATGGGAAATAAATATGTTAAAATAGAAATGAAAAGGATATATTTGTGAACCATTTACAAATAGAAAAGATAAAGGAAATATTTATTTGTTAAATAAATAGGAAAGATAAAGGAATATGTATTTGTTAAATACATAGGAAAGATAAAAGAAATATTTATTTGTTAAATAAATAGAATTTGAAAAGGGAATAGTTATTTGTTAAGTAAACAAATAGAAAAGGAATAAATCAAAGAAATAATTCAAAGGAATAATTCAAAGAAATAATTCAAAGGAATAATTCAAAGGAATAAATCAAAGGAGTTAATTCAAAAGTGTTAATCGAAATGAGTTAATCGAATATTAGTTATTCGGTTAGAGTTAATCGAATGGAGTAAATTAGATAGAGTTAACCAGTTAGGGTTAATTAGTAGAATTAATCAGTTAGAATTAATCAGTAGAATTAATCACAGTTAGAATTAATCGGTTAGAATTAATCAGTTAGAATTAACAAGTCAGAATTAATCAGTTAGAATTAACCAGTTAGAGTTAACCAGTTAGGGTTATTCAAATGGAGTAAATCGAGTAGAGTTATCGAATATCCCTTATTCGAAGTAGAGTTATCGAATATCACTTATTCGAAGTAGAGTTATCGAATATAGTGTATTCGAGAGAAGAGTTATCGAATATAATTTATTCAAAGAAGAGTAATCGAATATAGTTTATTCGAGAAGAGTTATCAAATATAGTGTATTCGAGAGAAGAGTAATCGAATATAGTTTATTCGAGAAGAGGAATGGAATATAGTTTATTCGAGAAGAGTAATCGAATATATTTCATTTGAGAAGAGTTATCGAATATAATTTATTCGAAGAGGAGTTATCAAATATTGGTTATTCGAAGTGAGTTAATCGAATATTGGTTATTCGAAAGGAGTTATCGAATCTAGTTATTCGAAAGGAGATATCGAATCTAGTTATTCGAAAGGAGTTATCGAATATAGTTTATTTGAAAGGAGTTATCGAATATAGTTTATTCGAATAGAATTAAAGGAGTTAATCGAATATAGTTTATTCGAATAGAATTTAAGGAGTTATCGAATATAGTTTATTCGAAGGGAGTTAAGTGAAAAGAGTTAATCAAAAAGAGTAATCAAATAGAGTTAATCGATTAGAGTTAAATCAAATAGAGTTAATTGATAAGAGTTAATTGAATAGAGTTAATCGAATATAGTTTATTCGAAGAAAGGTTTTCGAATCTAGTTATTCATAAGAGAGATTATCGAATATAGTTATTCGAAGGGAGGAGTTATCTAATAGAGATTATTTGAAAGAGAGTTACGTAAGGAAGTTTGTTAAAGGTTTAAAAGATAAACTTTGACTATTTCGAAGTTAAAACGTTGTTCAGTTAAGGTCTGAGAGGTAATTATACCCAATTTGATTGACTTCCTTCTTAGCTAAGGAATGGTAAGGTTTGATAGTGAATGATGGTTAAGTGAATTTAGTAAATGGTTGGAGTTGGCATAGCGATGTTTTATTTAAACATATGTTTAAATCCAATGAAGGAGCTTTGGAAATGTTTTCCAAATAAGAAACCAGAAATGTTTTCTAATATAGAAAATAGGAAATGGAAATGTTTTCCATTGTTAATAACGTATATTTTCTAAAATTTAGAAAATAAGAAATGTTGAATATATGGAAACAGGGGATGTTAAATTAATTTAAAGGGGTTAAATGTTAAATGATGATTGATCGATATAATTTCCATATGGAAATAATATCGTTCTTTGCACACGTGTTTTTCTTTGATAGTTAAATCACATACTATTAAGGTTTTGACCATTTTAACGTTGTTAATATGGAGAGACCTGTTGGATTATTATCCGAAGAACCACTCCGTATTGGCATAAGCATTGCGAATCATATATGCCTAAGATAATTGAAGACGGAGTAAAGTGCAAGGGCTGTTGTATAAATCTTAGGTAAAGATTGCCTAAGATGGTTGTACTGAATAGTGCCTTCGGTTTGTCCAGTCCCAGGACGACCTGTATGGAAAAATGTCTGACAGAGTATATTTAATAGATAGCGTAAGTTGATCTCTTCAAACGTATTTACGTTTGGTGGAGGAGGAATTCGTTTCTCTTAGCTGTATACCCGTTGTATTTTTGGGGAAATCAATTTGTGATTTGGCGGGTATGACGATGTGACATTCAAAGTGAATAATTGTGTGATCTGTCAGAGATAAGCGTGGACTCTAGCCTCACAACCGGGAAATGACAAAAATCGGGTAGGCAGCATGACTATGTAGGTCGCACTTATTACGGTGTATGATCACCTGATCTAGAGTTTCATTTACTTCTTAAAATTTGTTGTTGATGTTGTCCCGTTCGGGAAATGGTTGCTGATCCCAACCGTTGGTGATATACATTCGATACACTCAAGCGAAATGAGTGGTCGGTCATGTGTGGTCGGGTTGCAAGATGTTCTTGTTGAACCCAGTGTATTCCTCTCTAGAGGTACACTAGCGAAAGGTGGTTCCATACCTTGTCATAGTTGGAAATCCATTACCCAATACGTTCTTGCGGTTTTGATTGTATACTATATATGTAGAACGTGAGATGAAAGCGTTTCTGCTAGATGATTATTATATTGTGGTTGATAGACCTATAATAATATCAATGAGTTTTGATATAAAGATGATTTTGGATTCTCATAAGGGAAAAACCCGTTCCGTTATACGGCGTGGTCTTATGAGATATCGTTTAATGGCTCAAACTATTTTTAAATTGTTTTACTCATACCAGTCCCATAACTGACCCGGAGTTTATCTTGTTTTGTTTTCCCTAAACTCTTGGGTGCCCAATTTTTTACGGGCAGTCAAGTAGTCGGGATTTACAGATATACTGGAAGAGCTTGGAGCAAGAGGCTTCAGGATTATATAGCTATAGTTATTTCCGCTGTGTTGTAAGTGTTGTACTCTGATAATGTTATTGTATACATATACTGATTTTATTTCAAGGATATGTTATCTATTATATGTTGTTCGTTCCACTGTGAGATTCGTGTTACTCTGATGTTGTATCTTCTTCTTCTTCTTCTTCTTCTATTCTAAGTTTATATCGTATCTTTCCTCATCCTCTAACTTCTTTCTATTAACTTTCTGGTTATTTTCGATCCTTGGATGTTCGATATGTGTTGTATATCAGATATCCAAGATCGCCTTTTTCCGAGTCGTTATAGATAAAAATGAACTTCATTGTCTCTTGCCAACGAGTGAAATTTTCACCATCAAATTGTTCCAAACGAGTCAAATGCTGATTCATCACTTGTAGTGCGCTCAAACCTTCCATTGTTGATTCTATTGTCTGAAAATTTGTTGGGGATTTTATGGTTTGAGACTACTGGAGGAAGAAGATTTTCGTACTTCAGGCTTTAAGGATCTATATAATAGATTCTTTCAGACAGTAGTTCAACCCAACAGGTACAAACAGGTTATCGAACTATCAACTTTCAGGATTTAATAAAGAATTGGAAGAGTGTAATCGAATTCAAAGTTTGTAAGGCTTTGATCTGACCAAGACAATTCTGAATTTTAATCTCTGGCGATGCAATTGAAGGAGCGAACGAAGAGGAGGAAGAAGAGACAGATTTGCAACAATTCTGATATGAAATACGGTAGGAGTTACAAACTAGAGTTGGTTGAAATAATAGAAATGTGTTGCAAATCTGCAGCGAGGAGGAAGAAGAAACAATGAGAAGTTATTTTGAAACACTTCCGGGCATGGCTATTTATAGCAGCGGAAGGAAGCTTCCGTTCATGGACAGTCGTGATCGTTTGAATGGTTATTTCCATTTCAAATTCGAAATGTTGCATCTATTCACTTGCAACAGTGTAACGACCCGGATTTTCGAACAGTTTATTTTAAATATTTAATATAGTTTTAAATATTGAATTGATGATATAAATCAACTTATATTGAGTTATCGATTTAATAATCGATATACGATTTATTTTGGATATATTGAACTATCGTAATACCATAATACGAAAATGAATTTAAATGTACTCAAAGATTACACTGAGTCGAAATAATTCTATTTGAATATAAGATAATAATTATTCAGTTTCAATGAATTTTATTGTTTGAAATCAATTGGTATTTTAATTAATTGAATTTAAAATAGCCAGTTTAAATTTATATCTTTTCCAGGTGATCTAATCAAGCTCTGATATTCGTTCCAGTGTGTTCAGAATGGCGGTTAAACCCTAGAAATAGCAGTTCATGATTTTAATTCATAGACCCCGTTGTGGATGGGTTCGAAATCAAATCAGAATCTGTTTAAAAGAAATAAAAGATCTCTTTATATCGAATCAAAATCAAATCAAATTAATTAGAAAATCTTTTCAAATTAAATACAAAGATCTAATTGTACATCTTGTCCCCCTCCTTCTTTTATAAAATCTTGACTATCCCTCCTTTATTTCTTTCTTCTGCAAATGAAATAAAACCGTGGTCTTCATTCTTCCTTTCCTCTCGTTTTGTTTTTCTTCTAAATGATAAAGCCGAACTCCTTTCTTTTTCCTCATTCTAGAATAATAAACAAAAGTCGAAAGGGAATCATACGAGTCCCAAATCATTAAATCAGCTCGTTTGTTTTCACGGAGATGGACTTCGAGGTGAAGCTGAGATTCGAATTAGGATGACGTGGGCTAGGACGAGGAGGCCGACATCGAACAGGCATGGATGGGTGACAAAGTCGCGATGATCTAGGCATGGCCAGAAGCGATTTAGGAGTCGTGATTTGGGGATTTAGTTTCTCAAGGCTCGCGAGTTAAAAGGGGGTAGGCGGTGGTTCATGGCGAAGCAAGGATGAGGAGTTTTGATCTGATTTGCGTTGAACTGGAGAGGTGTGGTTCGGTAGTTGGGTGACTAGGTTGCGTTGAACGTTGGTGGCAGCGAGATGGATTTGGTGAGCTGGAAGGTTGTGATGGGTCCACAGAGTTGAAGCAAGATGTACTGGAAGTCGATTTTGGTGAGTTTTCAATCACCATATGCATCTTGGAGCTGCTGGTCGAACTCTGGGGTTATCAA
Organism: Allium sativum; assembly: GCA_030737875.1. Classification (NCBI taxonomy): domain Eukaryota; kingdom Viridiplantae; phylum Streptophyta; class Magnoliopsida; order Asparagales; family Amaryllidaceae; genus Allium; species Allium sativum. The sequence goes on from JASFAX010000021.1 coordinate 41,291,526, forward strand.
ATGGGAAGTGAGGTGTTTGTGATGAAGTTGCAACAGTGAAGGATGTGTGCGAGTGGTCTGACCTTCAGATTGAAAGTGGATGGTGATTTGAGTTATAACAAGAAGGTGGTGTTGTTACTGGATTCGTGAGGAAGGGGCTGTTGCACTTCGGTTACAGGCTAGTGGAAGTAAACGGCAATGTTAGGGAGATTTCAGGCAGAAAGGAATTAAAACGTAGATGAAGAATTTATTTATTTTTAATTAAAATTAATTAATTTCTAATTATTATTTAATGACAATTTATTCCTGCCAAAACTTAAGAACATTATATATAATTCATATGATAACAGGATTTCATGAAAACAAAGCAAATGGGATTCGTATAGAGATGGATTCATTTTGAGATCCTCAGAGTAATCAGAATCAGTTAGAATTTAATTTAAATCGAATGGTCTTCGATTTAATTTAAATTGGGATATTCAGCAAATTAGAAACCCCAGTGAGTAAATCTCACTCACAGTTTTATATTTAAATTTATTTTTATCGTAAAATAAATTTGTTGGTTGCTTGGATGCATGAATGAATTGTTGAATTTTTGTGGTTATTGGATATTTCCCTCAATACTATTAGCGGATGCCGCAGTATCATTAGCGGATGACCCTACGCCCACATATATAAGTGGATCCCCTTTTATACCGCGATATCCTACCTTGAAGCAGGATGGGTATTATTTATGTTGACTAACGTCTGTGGATGCAGGAAAAACAGGTTGGAGGGATCCAACAAGATTCCTCAAAATTATATTATTTGTTTACTTATTTGTTTGCATATATACTGTCATATATGATGAGTTAGAGAAATAAATAATTGGTTGTTTGGTGTTTAAATATCACTGGGCCCAAATATTGATATTTAAAAATATCATGAAAGGGAATTTTGCAAATTTAAAAAGGAAATTCTATTTTTATTTTTTTAAAATAGAATTTGGAATTTGAATAAGAGAAATTCAAATAGAATTTGAATGTGAGAAATTCAAATAGAATTTGAATATAAGAGAAATTGAAATGGGCTTTGAATGTAGAATTCAAAGAAAAATTAAATATGGACTTTGAATGTAGAATTCAAAGAGAATTTGAATAAGAGAAATTCAAATAGAATTTGAATATGAGAAATTCAAATAGAATTTGAATATAAGAGAAATTGAAATGGGCTTTGAATGTAGAATTCAAAGAAAAATTAAATATGGACTTTGAATGTAGAATTCAAAGAGAATTAGATATAGACTTTGAATATAGAATTCAAAAGGGATTGAAATGGAATGTGAATTAAAAAGGAATTGAAATAGAATTTGAATTCAAAGGAATTCAAATGGATTTGAATAAAGAAAAGTCAAACAGAGATTTGAATGAAGCTTAACTATAGAATTTGAAAATAAGATTCAAATGGAGTTTGAATATAAAAATTCAAATGTAATTCAAATATAGAATTTGAATAAAAAATATATAAACGAAATTCAAATATAGAATTTGAATATCGAAATTGAAATGGGATTTGAATAAAGAAATTTTAAATGTGGAATTTGAAAATAGAATTTCAAAATAGAATTTGAAATGGGAATTTGAATATAGGATAGAGTTGAAATGGGAATTGGAATTGGAATATATAATTCAAATGAAGTTTGAAAATAGATTTGAATATAGAAATCCAAATGAAGTTTGAAAATATATTGAAATTCAAATGGAGATTGAAAATGGAATTTGAATATAGGAAATTCAATTTGAATTGAAATAGAACTTGAATATAGAAGATCGTAGTATAAATAAATTTATTTCCGAGTTAGGGAAAATCGACAAATTTTAGAAGATCGAAAATATTATGTTGATTTGGAAAATTGGTTTAATTTATATTGAAAATATATTAGAATGGAGTTGAATTTATTATAAATGAAGTTCAAACGTTTATATTTATAAATATAATTAAAACGAACTCGCTGCAGTGCTACAGTTCCTAAATTGGCGTTTTGAACTTCAATTGAGTATACAGAACTCAATTGTAGTCGGAATTCTTTGAAACAAGAAACGTCAGGACCGGTTTGATAATAGTTTTCTGATGGAGGAGAAAAATCTAGATTTCGTCGAATAGATTTTGAGTTATGTCAAAATCAAATTTTTAGAAAAGCAGCACCATAACCATTTAAAACCATAACGGTTTATTTAATTTTATAAAAGGATTTTAAGCGAACAAAATCTGAATTTCTATTTAGAAAATTTCAGATTTGAGTTGTAAATTATATGTGAACTCAGGTGGAGTAATGAATTGATTTTTGAAACAGAAATCAGATTTTTGATTATTGAATAGAATTAACTAATTTGAATGGTAATTAGTTAATGAGATTTTGAATTGATATTGGGCTTTGAATAAGTGAATTCGATTTGAAAATTTATATTCGAAATCGAAAAATAAATTAGAATTGAAATTGAAATTAAATTTGGTTATGAGCAAGTTAAATATTTTGTTTGAACATGTTATGTTCAAACAAAGAAGTGAAATAGGCAAATAACTAATTAAAAAATAAATGAGCGAAACTGAATTCAAACGATTGGATTGGGTTGAATTGAATTGAAAACAGGTGAGCATGTGTTAGACAAGTATGGGATGTAGTATATGAAGATTTTAAATTTTTGTGCCCGACAAAAAGGTACATGTTTAAATTCATATATGAGATTTTATGCGCCGTATCGGCAAGCCACTTGGTTTTTTTATTTTTCTTTGGATTGGTGAGCGCCATGGGAGGCTATTTGAAATATCCCGATGCTCCCGGTACAAGGGAGGTTATGGCGAAATTTTCCGAGAATTTAAGAAGTTAGAATATTTTAAAGATAATTTGATAGTTAGAAATCAATGTATCGATATATATAGAATTCGATAAGGAAACGAAATCAAAGATAGAATATTGTAAACAAAAAGGGAAATCTATAAATTAGAAATAGAAAGTGAACCATATACATGTTTTAAAAATGAATAATTGGGTTTTATAGTGTGTTTATTCGAGGTAAGTGGTTTTGCCGTTTTGAAGTTGAGGATGTTTTCAGTCAAGGTCTGAGAGGTAATTTTACCCCAACTTGATTGATTTCATTTTTAATTGATAAATAGCAGGATCCAGTATCGAAGAGAAGTGTTTGAAAAAGAGTTAGTTGATTAAAATATTTTGGGTTGTTGTAACGATGTTTTATACAGCATTTGTTTTAACCCAAGTGATGGAATTTTGGAAATATAAAAGTAAATATTTCCTGAGTATAATTAAAATAGTCGGGAAAGAGATAAGTGATTGAAATTATTTCCAATTGCAAATAGAATATATTTTCTGAGTACAGGAAACAAAAGAAGATGATATATGGGAAATGTTTTCCAAAAAGCGTAAGAGACCAATACGATTACTGAAAAGATTTGGTTAACAAATATTTGAAAAGGAAATGAAGAAATGATTTAATTAATGAAAATATTAATTAAAAAGGCCCAGTGATTATTTGATGTTTGAATGGATGTTTGTTTGTTTTTCTTCGATAGTTAAATAACCGACTATCGAAGTATTTGCCAATATCGTTATCAATATGGAGAGACCGGTTGGATTATTATCCGTGAACCACTCTATATTGGTAGTAGCGTTGCGAATCAGATTATATGAAGATAATCAAAGACGGAGTAAAGTGCAAGGGCTTTTTCTATTAATAAAAATTGTGCCTTCGGTTTCGTTCAGTCCCAAAACGAACGTATATAGACGAATGTCTGACAAAGTATTTCCAATGATCGCATGAGTTGGTCTGTATAAATATATATGGTTGCAACGGATTTATTCCCTTAGCATAACATCCAGAGTATTTGTGCAAATCAATTAGTGATTAACGGATCTGACAATGTGGCATTCAAAGTGATTGTGCTATCAATGAATAGAAAGTAATCGTAGCCTTAGGCCTCAACAACCGGGAAATGACAAAAATCGGGCAGGCAGCATGGCTATATGGGTCGCTCCCATTAGGATGTATAATCACCTATCTAGAGATTCATTTAATTCCTTATTCTATTCGATGTTGTCCCATTCGGGAAACGGTTGCTGATCCCAACAGTTGGTGATATACATTCGATACACTCAAGCAAAATGGGTGGTCAGTCATGTGTGGGTCGGGTTGCAAGATGTTCTTGTTGAACCCAGTGTATTCGTCTCTAGAGATACACTATCGGAAGGTGGTTCCATACCTTGTCATGTTGGAAATCCAATCTCCAATAAGCGCCCTGCGGTTTTTGATTTTATATTATATATGGAGCGTGAGATGCAAGCGTTCTTCTAGATTTAATTTATTTGATTTGGACACTATTATAATATCACTGGATTTTTGTATCAAAGTGTTTTGGATTATAGTAAGGTAAAACCCGTCCATGTTTATGTGTGGACTGGTCTTTCTATTATCCTTTCTTTCGAAAGGATTTTGAAAGTTAAACAAATGGTCGGAGTTTACTCACACCAGTCCCATGACTGACCCAGAGTTTATTTTGTTTGTTTTTCCCTAAACTCTTGGGTGCCCAAATTTGTACAGGCAGTCAAGTAGTCGGGATTTTTCAGATTCACTTGGAAGAGCTGGAAGCAGGAGGCTTCACCAGTTAGCTATAGACTATCATATTTCCGATGTGTATTGTGTTGTAATATGGAAACAGGTGTTTTTAACTGTTCTAGTAATAACTGTTGTGCTCTGATAATGGTATGTATATACAGTCAATGATTTGTATTTCAAAAAGTTATGTTATATAATATATTTTATTCATTCCGCTGTGAGTTTGTGATCTTCATTTTCTTCTATTCTAATATTTCTTTCTTTCTATGTCTCATCCTCTAACTTATTTCTAATAATGATTCGTATTTCTGTGCAATTTGGGTTGGACGTGTGGTGTTATTAGTCAACTCAGATGGTACGGATTTGCGGGCCTTTACAAACAGTCACCAAAATGTCGCGGCCATTTTCCTGACGTTCAGAAAACGTTTCAAAAAACCCGGCCAGTCTTGAATTTAATTTGGGTCCATAATGGGCCAAAATTCGAACTGTTACCATTTATAAATTCGATCCAAAAATATACTTATTGGATATGGACCTGAAACCCGCACCCGTAATCGGTCAGGCGGACGGCAGCGGCACGCGCGTGTGTGGTATGGTGATGCATGACCTCCCTCCTCACAATAAACAAACATGTGGGAGCCCCAAGGCCCCAACACACTTCTAAGAAATCCCCTTAAGTACCGTGAATACTTTTTACTTTCCCATGATGTGGGACAATTCCATTTCCTCTTCCTTCCTTCTTTCTTCTCTCTATAACAAACTCATACTCCAAACAAGTTTTAAAAATTTCTAACATATTTCTAACCAATAATATACAGGCATCATAATAGACTTTGGATACTATTGTTACCTCATTGTGCCCTTTGGTTTGAAAAAATGAAAAGTAATTTACCAAGGATTGTGATATCAATGTTCAAAAATCAAATTGGGCATAAAATGGAGGTTTACAACGATGTCATCCTTGTAAAATTACAATATTTGATGAACCAACGAAGGAACTCCCACAGTTAATTGGCGTGCTTTGAAAGTGCAGAGCAGAACCCAACCCATTGAAATGTTTGTTAGGAGTTGCATCGAAAAAATTCTGGGGTTTCATGGTGAACTTAAGAGGCATAGATTTAACAACCCACCTTTTTGCTATATTTTATTTAGATATATCAATGTATATTAATTTGTTTGATTAGTCTGTAGCATTAGACAAGCGGTTAAGAACTTTGCGTTGTGGTAACAACGACGCAAGTTCAAAATTCAGAAAGACGTGCTAAGAGCTTACCATGTGCATACGCTAAGATCAGCCATTTACGTGGCGCTCATGGACTAGGTTAGGTGCATTAGGGAGGTTTTACGAGTCCGGTCGGTTCTTCCCTCTCACCCCTCCCCCCAAAAGAACAAATTCAAAAAAAATTGTTTGGTTAAATATGGTAATATTTCATTTAGCATTCCCAGTGCATTGATGTGGATTTTTTAAATTTAGATAAACTATGCATAACTATAAACAATATACTTAATTGATCAAATATGAGATTTTATTTTGATAAACGGATTAACAAAAGCAGTCGTCGTGTGCACTGAACGAATTTGTGAATGGACCAACATATTTACATATGAATGTAATATTATAATTTATCTTTCTTCTTACACATATAGTTCAAATGTTTTCATCATCAAAGAAGGAAAATAACAAATGGCTGATGCAAAATAACACTTGGAAAAATACTTGACATTTGGCTACTTAAATAGTACTTGAACTTGATGCAAAATAAAATTATTAGGAACTGAAATGTAAAAATTAAAGCCACTAACATATGCTAACTTGTTCATTTTCGGATCATCGGGAAAATGCACAATTTTCATCTTCTAAACAGAAACATGGTAACTTATTAAAAACTATTCATTCAACCGCAAAGCAAAAAATGTATATGTAGCTCTATTCATTGTGTGTACACGTATATAATCAAAAAATTCATCCCAATATAGTTTTGATACATGAAGAGAAAAACAAAATATACAATATCTTAGACAAACACAATCTTTTATTTTCTAGCAGTTAATTTTTTTTTGGAATGTATGGAATTGGCCACGTCCTTCTTCCTAAAACATTTTTCCCATCTCCACCTCAATAGTCTTCCAACCACGAATATAAGATGCAAAAGTTTGGTATAATTTCTCCATCTTATATCATTATTTCATGGAGCAAAAGATCCATACCTCGTATGTACACTCTTCCTCTTTCATTAGTAGCTCATTTCATATAAACACTGATATAAGGCAACAAAAGGCTAGAACATAATAATAAACACAATCAACCTAGCGTTATTTATCTTTAACGATGGATGCAACTTCACAATTTTAATAGGAGATATTATGGCAAGTCATCACAACCGAGGTGATGAGGAAGACATCATCGGGCACGAGCCCTAAGCAAAGCGAGTGGTTGTGGTGGTTATATGTTCAGATGAAGAAGTAGACAACCAAAAATGAACGAGGAAGAAGATCCATCATGACTTCTCAAGTTCAGGAAATCATGACTAGAGAGGGAGAAGATAGTATAGGTCGGCTTATCATCAAACACAGAGTTGACCTAAGGGAAAGCCTACGAAGCCCATAGGATGTGGCAACACCATCTTAGTGCAAAAAAGAGAGTATTGGACAGAAATTCTTACATTCTTTTCTCCCCAACTCTCTAATACCACATGATAAATTTTAGGGTTGCCATTTCCTTTTGGCTACAAATTCAATTCCTTCCCAAAATCAGGCCCGGCTAAGGGTGGAAAACTACAGGGCAAAATTTAGAAAAAATAAGTGGTCAAGGTAAGGGTGGGTAGGAAAAAAGCATTTGCAAGGGACTGGTGATGATAAAGACTTGAACCTGCGCCGGTTTATGATTACAATTATTTGACAACCAAATGAGATAACAACACTTGCGTACATTTTCAATATACCTTCTTGTATATTTTCTTTATGCAGTCATCTCCTCTACCAGCACATCCGGCCATGGTTGCTTTCTTGGGTGGGTTGCCTTATGTCGTCGCCTAGGCCGCCTACAAGATTTGTGTTGTTTCATTATTTATTGTCCCGACCATCCCCATTTGATTCCCATGGCTCTCAAATATCCATCATTGAATATCACCACTGCAGCTATTTGCTTCCTAGTTATTGCTTCTCTATCTCTTTAGACAAATTAAGGTATTTTTTAGTTATTCTTAAAATTGATGGATGTTTAGTTGGGGACAGTAATATTATTCATTTTTCTATTGAAAACCTGAAACAATAATCTATAGTATTATCATATTTATGTTCCTTAGGCATTTGTAATTTAAATGCCTCTTGATTAAATGGTTGAACATTATGCAATGGTTAATTTTCAAAAGAAGTATAAACATGAACGTTCGATTTCTCCATTGCAAATATTTGACGTCTAAAATGGTTCGCTTGACGATCAATACCCAAAATGTTTTAATCACAGAAATATTCTCATAATCACAGCCATATAATGCAAGAATAAAGTAAAGTAATAGGAACACACAACAGTTTTTATAGCGGTTCGGCAATTCGGGCCTACGTCCACTTTATAATTTATTGTTCATACTGTAAGATTACAAGATACAGTTTGTTTTCTTCTGAAAGAAAGTAGACAAAAGAAGTGATCTGTACAACATAATGTCCTTATGTTAATCAGCCTTTCAATGATGCAATGTCCTTACATGTGAGAAGGTAGAAAAATGCTGATCAGAAATCTCCTCCTTTTAACATGTATTTATAGTGAGTGATAGTCCCAAGTCGGCTTATATACGTGGCGACTGATCCATCAGTGAAGGTAGGAAGCAGACCGCTTCCTTAGTTAGTAGAAATATCCTCTCCAAGTTGTTACTTACCACGTGGTCACCAATCTGAGTTTGTAGGGATAATTGACCATGTCTTAAGCTAAAATAATAGGTCAAACTGTAGCTACAGGGTCCGGGTCGGCATACACCGGCTCGATATACTGAACCAAGTTGATTGGCCTGAAGATGTGAGTACATAGTGGCTGCTATGAGGCCTCACTGAGCCAAGGTGGACCGTCTTGGGAAGCACCGAGAAGGACCTTGAAATGTTAGAAGAAGCAAAAAAAACCAAGCTTCCTCACCGAGTGGAGTCAAGCCGAGCTAGAGTCCTTCGATTTGAAGTGGAGTGTACCGCTGAGGCAGGCTAAACCGAGCCCAGGCCAATCCGACATCCCAAAGTGTAAAGCCTACATCTTTGTGCCATTTCGCGACTCTCATCTATAAAATCTGAGTCCACAAAATTTATACTCAAGTCTTGAGTACTCCATTTGCTAGAAATCCATATTGTGACTACCTTGCCAAAAGGTGGGTCAACACAGACCTTAGTGTTATCCACATCATCTTGAGATGCCCTTCTTGTAAATCCTTGAATCACGTCAATGATCTGATTTCTGCCTCCTAGCATTTGCCGCCAACCGTCCAATCCAACGTTGGTGCCCTCAACGTGCAGTCCTGTAGAAGTATGATGTTGACTCCCAACATACAGAGCCGTTTCGACCATGCCCACCCATTCCCGGTTCGATGTGACTGAACCGGGTTGGTTCGACATAGTCGAACCGAGCACTTCCATCCAAAATAGCATTAGTTTGAGCTTGACCAGTATTTCCTATGTTCCCTTCCAGATTGTCGCAAGTTGAAGTGACGTGAGCTGAATTGTCGCGATGTTGCTCATCGTGTGTGGCAGTTGCCCCCTACCGAGCCCGGGTCCGTTTGACTCTTGGTCGGGCCGGGACTTTTACCGAACCGAGCTAGGGTAAGCTCCCTGGGTGAGCTGTTACTGCCTCCACCCTGCAGGTATACTAGTGCCAGCTCCTTCGAGCGAGCCTTGACCTCCTGGTCGTTCAAATCTATCCATTCTTGCTAAGAAATTATTCATCATTTCTTCTTGTTTGTGGAGAATCTCATCTTGTCGCTCCATCGGCGTCCTTAACTCAGCCAAAACGCGATTCTTTTCTTCTCAAGTCAAGTTGATGGAAGGATCACTACGAGAGAAAGCCTCCTAACGTTCCTCATTGACAGTACCTACATTGTCAATAGTTTCAGTACGGGAGATTGTTCCATCCTTCTTCTGTTTCACCATCCTTAATCCAAGGATAAGAGATTCCCTTTAAGCTAGAAGTTGAAGTTGTTTCATGCCCCCTTCCTGGTGCGCCAAGGTGTTGACGTCAAAAATGGTTCCTTGACGATCAACCCCCAAAAAGTGTAATCACATAAATATTCTCACAATCACGGCCACAAAATGCAAGAATAAGGTAAAGTTATAGGAACACACAATAATTTTTATAGTGGTTCAGAAATTCGTGCCTATATCCACTTTATAATCTATTATCTATACTGTAAGATTACAATATATAGTTTGTTTTCTTGTGAAAGAAAGTAGAGAAAAGAAGTGATTTGTACACACAATGTCCTTGAGTTAGTTATGAAGTTCGGCCTTTCAACGATGCAATGTCCTTGCATGTGAGAAGGTAGAAAAAAGCCAATAAAAGATATCCTCCTTTATTTCTGAAGAAAACATGTATTCATAGTGAGTGATATGATCGGGTTGGCCTATACACGTGGCGACTGATCCATGGTGTAGGTAGGAAGCATATCGTTTCCTAAATCAGTAGGAATATCCTCTCCTGCTCATTACTGACCATGTGGTCACCGATCCGAGTTTGTAGGGATAAGTGACTGTGTCTTAAGCCAAAAGAATAGGTCAAACTGTAGCTACAGGGTCCGGGTCGGCATACACCAGCTCGATATATTGAACCAAGTTGACTGACCCGAAGATGTAAGTCTAGAGTAGTGGATATGAGGCCTCAACGAGCCGAGGTGCACCGGTCCGGAAAGCACCGAGTCGGACCTTGAAATGTTATATAAAGAAAAGAAGCAAGCTTCCTCACCGAGTTGAGTCATGCCAAACCGGAGTACTTCGATCCGAAGTGGAGTGTACAACTGAGGTAGGCCATACCGGGCCTAGCTAGCCCGATCGGACATCCCAAAGTGTAAAGCCTGCATTTTTGGGCCATTTCGCCACTCCTATCTATTAAATCTGAGTCCAAAAAGTTTGTACTTAAGTCTTGAGTACTTCATTTGCCAGAAATCCATATTGTGACTGCCTTTCCAAAAGGGCGGGTCAACAAAAACCTTAGTGTTTCCTTATCAGTGGTCTTAACCTCCGCATTCATTATAACTTATATAAAGCTGAAAGCTTAACTATCAATGTCACTTTAGTTATGCTTACGTAATTTTTACAATGCATGTCTAAACTAAACTATTCAATACACGCATGCATTTGTCAGTTATTAAAGTGTTATAGAACAATGTTCAGGAGAATTGGGCTTGCCTTGAATGCTGGTATTGAATTAAAGTTTGAGATGAAAAGAGTTACTCATAGAAAAAATATTTTGACAAGGATACTGGTGCATGCAACTAATAATAAAGAAAGGTTACTTCATTCATATCATAGACCGATGTACATAGGTTGCTTACCAAATTTTGTTGATAATTACGACTATGGTTACTTTTTATAGAGAGAAATTTCAATATTTAAATTAATTAAAAACTATAATCAAGCAACTATGTCATTAAAAAGATTGAATGAACTTGCAATGATCTCAATTATCGTGTTTGTAGGTAAATTTAATTACGACAATTTTACTAAAGAATTTGCTATAAAAAATGCATGAAGAAGCATTTTTTTCAGCTACATGAAGAAAACTGGTCATTATTTTATATGAAAATTCAATGTTTAGTCTATGTTTTTTGAACTGAATATTGTGGCATACTTCATGTAGTGTCTCTTAAATGTGAAACAAACATTTCGTATGTTATAGTCTTTTATGCCTTTATATCTAGAATTAAAAAAAACAAAAACAAAATAACTATGAAATTTTACATAGAAATAAGCAACAAAATTCATGTGTAGCTTGGACATCGAATTCTTTGGTCCAGCATTAGTCGAATGTTGGTCATTCTGGTGACGGCCTCAACATAGATGTCAATCGTAGCTAGGAGCATTTCACGATAAAATAGCATGACCATGGAGGCAGTGATCACCAAAGTTGATTCCAAAGGTTCAGGTGGTTTGGAATACGAAGTGGAAGGCACATTATGGTGATTTCAGGTGGTGCAATGGCATGTGGAGGCAAGTATGGTCGAATTAAGGTTTGTAAGTGGCGATTGATATGAGCTGTGTAGTTCACTGATGGCGGACTGAGCTCAAAGTAAAGATTGTTAGCCGATGTAATCTTGGACGAGGAGTTGAATGTGGAGATGGCTTTGTATTTATTGGTCGGAGGATCAAGAACGATATCATTGAAGTATTGACTTCCGCTTCCGCTACAACAATCAAGTGGGAAAGAAGAAACTGTAGGAGATGGACTTTTACACATAGGTACCTGAGATCTAGAATAATTACAACGTAGATATAAAATTGATACCCAAAACTACTACTATATTAAAACAAAATTGATACATAACCACTACAAAAACTATTTATATCATAGAATGTTTGATTAAAAAGGAAGCAATTTCATTCAAAAGATTATGATTAATGCAATAGTACAAATTATATATAAATAAAGTTTTAAAATTTAAAACAAGCATACTCTTAATTAAAAAAAATTAATGCTTTAAAAACAAAAACTGAAATAAAAAAAATTAAACACAACAATACAATTTCATTGAATCTATTGTAAATAATGTAACTAAATGAAAAAAAAAGCTAAATAATATTCGAATCAAAAACTAAAAGAAACATTTCTTCATCAATAAAAATAAATTCAAAATATTAGTGTATCGTCCTTAGGAATAAATTTTTTGTCGGTTATCCATATGATTGAATAACTTATAAAGTTTATACTTCATAATAAAATCACCTATGATCTGTTTGAAAAGAGGTTCATGTCATTAGAATCATTATAATGTACAAGTTCCTTTTACATCTAATATTCTCAACTTTGTGAAAGTATTTGACTATTGGAAAAATGGTAACTGGTATATATTATCCCATAATTAACTAGCGCATGACCCTTTAATGCTATAAATGATGATTCGTTAATATTGTTATAATAGTTAGAAATCATTAATCACCTTTAGATATATTTTACGTATAATTTGCATTGATTAGTAAATTATCTGATAATTTCAAAGAGGTTCGATATAATCAGATTAGTGGAATTAATATGATATGTGCATCGAAACTCTAAACAACAATATGGCTGCCAGCTGTTTCAAAAAGCAATATATTATCTCTTAGTTGAATACTGAATATTTATTAAGTAGGAATATTTAGCAAATAATTTATGTATAATTAATATTTTGTGTAATAAACTAGTTTATTCTGAATTAGAAAAGGTTGATGTTTTGCCAATTTTTATAGTGTAAGAATGAAGTATAAATATGTGTCCACATTGCCAATTTTTCGTGAACATTTAATATGATTTGAAACATTGTACACATTAGACAGTTTATTGTGCGCTATTTAAAAGTTATGGTTATATACACATTTTATAGCATATAAAAGGGTATCCAAAGTTTTTAGACATTTTGTTTAAAGATATTTTAAAAATAAATAAATAGAATCACTATAATAGGGCTATGTATAACGAAATTAAGGAGACCATGAATGAAAACATAAGTAAGGGTTATTAGTGACTTTACCTTTGTACTTGGGCACTTTGGGTTTTCATTACATACCATATGCATTATTAAAGTGGTAAAAGAAATTTTGCTAGGAATTTATCTAATTCTTGTTATTAAGATATTATTGTGATATTATATGCTATGTAAGTGCTTTTCCCTCTTATATTATTATGCACATATGTGATAACCTTAGCATGAAGGGAAGAGATGATTATTTATGATATAGGTTTTCTAGCTCATTTGTATATTACTCCACCTGGATGTTATGTTATGTTCCAATATATATATACATATACATACATACATATATATATATATATGTATGTATGTATGTATATGTATCTATATTGAATACTATCTTTATTTTGTAGGTACCTAATTTATTTATTTACCTTTAATTGGGCAAAACTAAGTAGTTCAACAACTACGTTGGACTTAATCCTGTAAATAGTTATACAGACTTTCACTTTGCCGCAGTGAGGCTGTTCAATTTTATATGTATATGATTCTTGTTATAAAACGAACACAGAACAGAAGAAACAAGGGAGAGAGTACATTTTTATTCATTCAGATGTATCATTATTTCTATTACATTGGCTCTTTTATATATAGGCTTTGGAGCTGATCATTAACTTATTCCCATGATATGGGACTAAACAAAGAACTAATGAAAGCATATTCACAACATTCATATATATATTACAACACTCCCCCTTGAATATGCGTCTTCAAAATCTTGAATGCTCTGCTAACTTGAAGTTGTCCCTTTTAAAACATATATGATGATTGCTCCCCCTTATAATTATCCATTCAGTCGATACAACTATTGTCTGTTGCCTTCAAAACTCTATCAGGAAAACCCAATGGGAAAAACCTTGAACGAGAAAAAGAGTACAACGTCTGACATTATGAATATCATATTAAAATGATATTCCTTAAAAGAGTTTGATTCTTCAGGATCAAAACAATGCCTCATTAAAAACCTTTTATGAAAAACCCTGTGGGAAAAATCATAAACAAGGAAAATAGTACAAATTCATTTCATCTTTAGGTAACATGTTTTACAATGTTACAATAAGGGTTGATACTTCAGGATCAAGATAATGCCTCATAAAAACCTTACTAACAAAAAACCCAATGGGAAAAATATTAGTGAAGGAAAAGAGTACATTATAGCATAATTTTATATGCTCCCCCTTATTTATAACTCATTATTCAATTAGTCTATTGATGTAGTCGACACATGCCAATTTTGTATATCATCTTATGGAATGTTGATTTGGAAATTGCTTTTGAGAACGAATCTACCCTCTTTTCTTGAAACTGAATTTGTTTCTCCTCTTTCTTGTTATCCTTTCATGCATATGTGAAGAGAAATTTAGAAGAATTGTGCTCCATCCTTTCATACTTGATAAAATTCACTTGAATCTGAGCCATGCAAATTGCCTTGTCTTCTTCATAAATAATAGTTTACTGCATCAAAATATGTTTGATACTTCTGGATCAAAACGTTGCTTCGTCAAAACCTTACTAAGAAAAACCCGATGGGAAAAATCTTAGTGAAGGAAAAAGTGTACAACATACAATGTTATATTTACTACGTCAAAAGTAGCATGATACTTCTGGATCAATGTTATGCCTCGTTAAAACCTTATTAAGAAAAACCCAGTGGGAAAAATCTTAAATAAGGAAAAAGAGTACATTATAACTTATTTTTGTATGTTACTTTTGGGTTGATACTTCTGGATCATGACCCATGCCTCATTAAAACCTTACTAAGAAAACCCAACGGGGAAAAACTTAGTTAAGGAAAAAGAGTGCATTATATCATACTTATGGATGCTCCCCCTGATTTAATAATTTCCTCTGAATTCGTATTCTTATTTCAATAACTCAAATTGCTTACAAATGCTTCTTAATGAAGTTTTTCTTTTAAAACTTCATGTACATTTCCATGCTCCAGGCATGCTTTCTTATTTAAAACGCCTCCCTTTTGTGATTTGTATGATACTAATATTAATTTATTAATATACTTCAGGTGCTTGTAATTTTCTGTTTCAATCGGACTTGCATGTTGCAAATTGCAATACATATTTGGTGAATAAGACAACTTTCATTACTAAGCAGGAAGTAATCTACTCATCTTGAAGTATATCAAGATTTTCATTACAACAATACTTAGAAGAATGTTGCAATCTATCATCCATGTTCTTGGTATTCTTTATAATAACAAATGTTATTTATGTTTTTCAGGAACTTATATATTATAATAAGTTTTGCATATCGCAACTACCACTTCAATAAATATTAAGAGTTTTATTACAACAATTCTTGAAAGCAGGAAGTGATCTACTCATCATGAATAATTTCAAGATTTTCATCACAACAATACTTAAAAGAATGTTGTAATCTACATTTCTTTCTCTTTATCACTAACAAAGTTATTTAAATTCTTCTGGAATTTGTATATTTTCATTGTTTATACCTTCAGGGTATTATAAGTGTTTTAAACACTTTTACCACTTTAATCAATTCAGTTATCTCTGAAAATACAATGCTCATGGCACTTAACATGTTGTTGACACTCTAT
The DNA here is from genome assembly GCA_030737875.1 of Allium sativum. Classification (NCBI taxonomy): domain Eukaryota; kingdom Viridiplantae; phylum Streptophyta; class Magnoliopsida; order Asparagales; family Amaryllidaceae; genus Allium; species Allium sativum. The sequence continues at coordinate 41,307,377 of JASFAX010000021.1, forward strand.
GGTGCTTCAGTAACTTCCGTGTATTTTCGTCATTATATATATTTCTATTTTTATCTTATGAACTACAGGTTCATATCTCATGAACTACAGGTCCATATATCTTATTTAGGAGAATTTCATGATGGCCAATCATGTTTCTCTCAAATATGGGATTTTTAATCCATTTATAAATATAAGCGCTTTATTATTTATTAATTTATCATCGATGATTATTTCTTGTCAGTTCTATACATGATTTATTGAGATCTCAAAACTTATCATGCTTTAGGTACCTAAACCACTTCTGGGGTTATTTTGACAATCATGTCATGGATCTCTTTTAGAGTATCCTTAAGTGTTTCTTCATGAACACTCACCTCCTTTATTTGGCATCTTTGCTACTTACTCCAAAAATATTTGGACTGACTTCTTATATCACATTTCGGATGTGATTTACATCTTTTGATCCTTCGGGAATTCAATTTTATATTGGAGAAAGTCTACTAGGGATATCATTGATAATTTATTCAAGTTACAATTATTTAATACTAATGTTCAAAATGAAATTGTATCCCTTTATCCTCCCCCTCAATGTTGACAAACATTGTCACATTAAATAATCCTTTTTGGATTCTCATTTTGATCCATTATCACATAGCAAATACATTATGTGTATATCAATTCTAGGAGGATAATCCTTCGATTAGTTGATAAGATGCATTCGAGTTATATTATTTATTCTCTTTCATTGATCTGGCAATATTGGAGGAATTTTCTTATTATACAGATCATTTGAATAAAGTATGACTTCAGGTCATTCAACATTCATATTGATTCAATTTTTAAATCACTAAATAATATTTATGTATAATTTACAAAATGAGCTCATAACAAACTTCAGGTTGTTAATTGAATATTTACATATATGAATATATATACGTGCGTCCACGTATTATAAATTTGCATATTCTTTCATATTTGAGTTAGTGATTTTAGAACAAATTATTCCAAAGATCCAAACTATTGATTTTATTTATTGATCAATGTCATTATAAAATCTTCAAGATCATATAATAATGTTCAAAACAACTGATTTGAAACCATATTGAACTTCTGGTCCAAATAAAATATATAAACAACTTCTGCTTGTTAAGTTTTATTTCTCAGTTGTATATGAAATTTCTACATCTCTCATCTGGAGAGTTCAATGCATAAAAAAATATCTTCTGGATACTTGGAAAAATACACAATCATACATGTTGCATATATTAATCTCTTCAAGACTATAATTATAGCTTGCATGAAAAATTATGACATGACATATAGATTATCACTTCGGGAGAATATCTAAAGATTGTTCTTCAAGAATAATTATGCATATTATATTGAATTCATGATATATTTAAAGATAAATAAATCACGTATCACAATCGATTTCTCAATTTGTCTAATGGAGCTACAGGTCCATGATAATATCCAACTGAATTTTGTAAATGTATTCGTACCCACTACTGTTTTCATCTTGATTTGCAAATTCTTTGCGTTAGTTATTTCCTTATAACTTTGATATTTGAAAATATTTTAACGAAAGTTCTTTTACCTTGTTATACGAGAATATAATATCTCTTCTGGAGATATTCTATAAACACCACTTATAGAGTATCAACACATAATTTCAGGAAAAATTTATAAACTTCTTCTAGGTATATTTTATCATTTAAATATAAAAATCTTTTCTAGAGATAATATATCTCTGTTGGAGATATTTTATTATTTTCAAATATATAAATATCTTCTTAAGATATTTTGTTACCACCGCTTCTGGGTTGAACTTATCTCTTCTGGAGATGTATATGCAAATTATCGAAATGTCATATCAATGTACAAAAATACATATCAAAATTTAAATACAGTAAGAAAATTACATGTAGTGAATAAAAATAAGACGCAAGAGATTAAAAACACTACTTCTGAAGTATATGATATTCCTTCAGGGAATATATTGTTTTCTTTTATCAAATTGCAATATAATAACAAAAAAATTTCTTTAACATCTCTTCTAGGATGTATGGATTTTGTAATAAAAAAAATCTAAAACATCTCTTCAAGAGATTAACATACATGTTATATCTTCAGAATATTTAATCAATATAAAATGTACATAAACATCTTAGACATAAAGCAGATGCAAAATAATTTCATGAATAGCAGATATTTTAGAGAGATCGTGCTGATAACGTGTTATAAAACGAACACAGAACAGAAGAAACAAGGGAGAAAGGACATTTTTATTCATTCAGATGTATCATTATTTCTATTACATTGGCTCTTTTATATATAGGCTTTGGAGCTGATCATTAACTTATTCCCATGATGTGGGACTAAACAAAGAACTAATGAAAGCATATTCACTACATTCATATATATATTACAACAATTCTTTAGATAACAAAAAATTTAAGTTTATCTTTTTAATTAATAATTATACACCAAATTGATATTTGCCTATGTTATAGACTATATCGATTATATCTCATCTTATCCCATTAACTTTACGAGTAACATATTTTGTTGACATTTTATACTATTTAAGGGTGGTTAAGAAGTTTGTTCGTTCGATGCTTCAAGCAGGGTCGAAAATCGAAGTGTCCAAGAGATGCCAACCCTAAGAAAATCAATGCCTCAAGGAAAATCGAGACCTTATACTTGATGGGAGAGGTTTAAAGTTTGAACGGGAAAGTAGTTGCTTTGATCTAATTTATCTCAAGGGCTACAAATAAGTGTATGTCTATTTTTACATTCTTAAGAAAGGGAAGATAAATTTGCTTGAAGGTAGGAGTGCAAGAATCCTTTTCAATCTCTAATAGGTCATTTAGAAATCCCTAAATCTTGTCAAAGCCTTTGGAGGGAGATGATTTGTTCATTGATTTAGCAATATCGATTCAGCATTGGGAGATGCACTCGTGTGTGAAGAATCCAAAATTAGAGGCTAATATACTATACCAATAAGCGACTTACCAGAAGCAAATAGAAACCATTCAAAGTTGGAACAGCTCTCTTATTGCTTATTGCTCAGTTTCAGAAGATCCCATCCATATTTCCAAAATTCCAGTTAAAGTATGGATTGATCAATCCTTGGGGCAAGTCCTGCAGTGAACTAAAACTTTAGGGTAACTACTGAAGCAAAATATTGAATTAAGTCAATATTATATATCGTATCATCCTCGAAGAGCCATCCCCAGAAGAGCAATCGAAGTCCAAGTTTTGGTAGACTTTACTGTCGAATACATCGCTTGAGATAATATTACGTAAGTTAGTGTGGAACAAAATGTTAATTTGTAGTTACAGTCCGATGAAACATCCAACGGGCGTTGGTCGGAGCCTGGAGTAGCTTAGGGAGAGATTAATCTGCTACACCTCAAAGCAACCAATCTGCTCCACATTAAACTTTCCATGCTATAAATGGAAAATCAACTTGTAAAGTGCAAATAGAGGGACCCAAGATTGCCAAGGAATTGGAAGTGAAGTGATTTATTCTCGTTTGTTGAGTGTGGAAAGAATCCAAAGCGAAAAGGGAGAAGGTAGCTCCTTATTGACCAAGGCCCAAGAGTTAATGAATGGTATTGAACTATTATACATATTCTTATAGAGAAGAATGCGAAAGTTAACGCACAACAAAACTGGCATGTTCAAGAGATGCAAAACTTATAAGCTTAGCAAAGTATAACTAGCTTTGAGCCTGAATAAATGAATGTCGATCGAATATTGGAGGCTGAATGTTAGGGTGTAATAGACGACTCTAAACAATGAGTATTCACCGAAATGATCCCTTCATAGTGGAAGGATTGAGCAAAGAAATTAAATCTCCACTATCAAGCTACCTGATTCATCATGTAGGAAGGAGTTATGTATAAGAAGGGACTCTTGATACTCATGTTACAGTGGTTGCCAATGATGAAGCCAAAAGGATACTAGCGGATATACATAAATGTGCATGTATCGACCATAATTGCAGTGGATATTATATAAAAAAAAAGATTCTTTGTTATGGGTACTTTTGGCTAACCCTTAATAAGATACGATAGACAAATTGTATCACATGGTGAAATAGGTGCTAATGATTTGTGAAGATTCCTGTAGCCCCATGCCCCCATCGGTGGAGGTTAACAAATGGTTAATTCTTAGTTATTTGTTGTTTCGAGGATCGATATTATCATTGTGCTACAGATGTTCAAGGTGGTGTGAAGTAAGCCATCATTGTCAGACTATTTTGCTAAGTGGGATGATGCGGAATAACCACGATCATCACAAAGAAGGTGATTGACTTCGTAGTTAATAATATTATCTAGGACTATGCTAGAAGGCCCGAAGGATTTTTTGTCAAAATATGCGGATCTTTATATGAAGGGCTAAAAATAAGAGAGGACTCCTGAAAAATAGGAAATAGTGCAAATCATGCGGTGGAAAATGTTTTTGTCACTTTCCCTGACCTATTTTCCGGGGCTTCAAGCATTTTCGTATTATCTAATGGTTTGGGAACCCATACATAACCATTTTGACAACGGGACCCAACTGGATAGTGTCGAGTTCAAAAACCTTTGCAACGTGTGTCACACCAAGGAGAGATCAGTAGTGGTAGAACATGCGTAAGAGAAATGACGAGCGGAAACTATGAATAAGTAATCAAGACTATTCTGAGGATGTGATTAGAGAATGATAAGGGCAAATAAGTTGATGAGTCACCATTAGAACTTTAGGCCTGTAGAACAACCCATAAGTCCGCTATCGGTCACATTTCATTCCCTTAAGCCTATGGATCATAAGCAATGATTCTGATCAGACTGTGTTAGTATCATGGATGGTAGTTTTGATGATAACAACATCAGGTAATGATATATTTTATTTACACATGTACTAATGATTATCTACAAATATATTATACATATTGTATCATATTAAACATGTATTGATAATAAAGATTGTACAATATCAAGAAAGAAGACCTAGATTGATGATTCAAGAGTCAGGGAATGAAGACTCATGAGTGTTGAAGAGTTCAAAATGAACCAAAAATATTATTAAGTCTTATAGTAAGTGTTAAAATTCAAGTTGCACTCACTTGATCTCTCTCTACCTATTTTTCCAAATATTTTTGAAAGAATTCCTTCTCTACAGCCCTTTTTACAAAATTGTTTTCAAATATTCCTGTATTCAAAAAGATTTATCAAAGTATTTCCAAAAAAAAGTTTTAATATCTTTGCTTTGAAATACTCTTATGCTTATTATAATTTAGATCTTATATTCCAAAATTTATACTTTAATTTTAATATTTTAATTCTATATATCTATACTTTGGATTTTTTATTTATATTTTGATTATACTTATACTATAGTTTTACATTATAGTTTTTTATATTATTTAGATTTTAAATTATACTTTAAACTTTGATTATAATTATTTCATTAGATTCTGATTTCAACACTAATAAATTATGATTTGATATTATTGTATTGATAATTATATTTAAGTTTAATATATTGATTATATATTATTTGCGTTAATATTTTTTGTTTAAATTCTTTCAAATTATTTTTGATAAGTTTCATTATGTTTAAAGTATACATGTACTATGTTTAAAAAGTTTCACAAAGTTTCATGTCATTATATATAGTTTTATATTTTCAAATCATCTTTTTTGACAAAATTAGTTTTCAAAATTATGATGAGTATGTAGACATAGGGTTATCATGTATGTCGACACAGTGTTCAATATTCTCAAAATTTGAATTTGAATGGAAGTGTCTATTCTCCACAGCCATTCACCAACAACCATTTCTCTTCCTCCATATAATTACTCTTCTTCCAGAAATGATTTTATAAGCAATTTCTCTCATTTTCTTCACTCTTTTCTCTAATCTTTCATTTTCTAACAAATCTATAGTTATACTCTACCGATTTTCAAACAGAATCAAGTCAATTTAACTTTGATTTGATTTTACATCAAACTCTCTCCATTCTATCAAGATTAAAGTGCAAATCTAAATTATAGGAGCAATTGTAATCAAGATCAGAAGATCCAAGTTTGCATCCTTTATAAAAACTAATCAAACGACCTTACGGGTTAACCAGGTGGTCCTAAATCTTGATGGATTTGATTATGCTTGATAAAAGCAATTGGGAATGGCTCTTTTGTCGGGAAATCAAGTTGGTTGTGCCCAAAGGTTGGGATTTTGGAGGGCGTCTTCTTGTAGCGTTGAAATTAAGAAGTGTAAGTGAGTTGATTCTGATTAAAGGTCGTATGAAGTACGAAATTGGATGTAGGGTAATTCTAAACTAGTATAAAATTCGATGTATTCTTTCAGCTTTATTTTACTACATTTACTTTACTTATTATTTGTTTCTTTGATTGATTCTATGACCATTAATACATACTCATTAGCATAATCCAAAAAACATTCTAAAAGGTTCATAAATTTAGGTGAACACTCTCCATCCCCTCTAGTGTTACTATAGCCTCAAGATCCTGAATCCGCATAACCTTCATTTGGTAATTGATCATATGTTATCAATATTTTCATAATCCGATTTTTGAAAAAGCATCAAATAACTACCAATACTGGTAGTGTTAACACTATCAGTAGTTCATTTATAGACGGATAATCTACTACCAGACCGCCACTTTTTGATGATAGTAATTACACTTAATGGCCATGTAGGATGAAAATTTATTTAGAGTCAGTAGGATCGGATATTTGAAAGTTACATAAACTGAGTATATTGAACCCGAGACTAATTATACATAGTAAAATTCTAATCGAATGTAGTTGCATAAAGTAGTTCTTTGGCCATGAATATATTATTTTGTTCATTGGATAGAAATAAGTTTAATACAGTATCAATCTATAAGTCTACATATGAAATTTAGAGAACTCTGCAAGTTACACATGAAGGCACTAGTAAAGTTAAAGAACTAAGATTTTAGTGTAAACTAATCAGTCTAAGTTATATAAAATGAGTCCAAATGAATCAATATCTGACATGTATGGCAGATTTCACTATATAGTATATTCTCGGGTAAATACATTTTTAAAGAAGGTCAAGTTAGAAAAAATAATAATTCACTTACTCCTGATTGGGATCAAAAGACTCTGGAGATTAAAGAGGCTACTGATAGTAGTACTCTGAAAATAGAAGAGTTAATTGGCAATTTAATGCATTTTGAAGTATAAATGTAAGGTAGGAGAGAAAGCAAAGAAGTAGAGAGGAAGTCGATAGCTTTCAATGCAATTGTAGATGGATTTGGTTTTGAAAATGATAATAAAGCGATAGTAATTATTACAAGAAACTTTAGAAAATTCCTATAATATTGGAAGACAAATAATTCCAAAAGAAATGACAATAGATGTAAAGGTAATGATAGTCAAACTGATATCAGATGATATAATTATGATAAGCCAGGACATGTAAAGTGATTGTGTCCATATCCAAACAAACAGAACCCTACGTCAAACATTGATTCGTCCAAAAAAAGCAAAAGAGCATACCCTGCAACATTAGACTATTCAGATTCAGAGACATCTTCGAGCGATAGCGATTCAAAAATGGAAATGGCTAATATATGCTTCATAGCAGTACACAATCTAGATAGAAATGGAAACTGGATGTGAAATAGCTACTCGTTTACATTATTTTTTATTTTTTTTATTGGTTTCTTTGATTTGTTTTATTACTTTTGATTGTTTGTTTTGATTGCTTTATTTTTTTAAATAATTTTGGTTGATTTATTTTTTTAGTTTAAAATGATTTTAAATTTAAATTTGACTTTAGTTTTGTTTAAATAAACATTTTATAATATAATAATATAAAATACTTTTTAATTTCTAAGAAATCTAGACATAATATATACACACACATATATACATATACAATCGCATAGTGAAACAAATCATAAATAATAAAAAAGTGTACAAATATGTACAGGTATATCGGCATACGCTCTTGACATATATCGACATACGTGTCAGTTTCTAAAATCCAATTTCAATATTTAAATTTAAATTTCCCCCTATCTTTTCACCAACTCCTATGTCATCATAAGGCACCTTTTTGTACCAAAGAATGTGCATATTGAATCTATGTTTATACCATCTATATCTACTCATTCATATCACCTTTAATTTCAAATTCAAACTTGCATTTTAAAAATCTTATCTTTACACAACTTCAGTGGCTTTATCATCAAGCACTTATTCCACCATGAGACTCTCCAAAACAATAAAAAAAACTATCTTTTTAATGATTAAGAGGCCATCAAAGCCTATATTACCTACATACTAGGGGTGAGAAAAAAAGCAAAATAAAATCAAAACCGAACCGATACCGATAAAGATCAAACCAAAAAAAACCGAAATCGAAAAAGACTGAAACCGAAAATCAAAAAACCAAACCGTACTACTATTTCGGTTTTAGGTCCAAACCGAGCCCAAAAAACCGAACCAAACCAAAGTATAAAATGTTGCACATTCTTTTGCTGCATGTTGTTTCGTATTATATAGTATATACACACTGGCCACTACTTCACTCATTTCATTTAGTTGAATATAGGATTAGGGGTAGACTAATATAAAATGTCCATTTCTTGTTTTTGTAAATTCTTGGATGTTTTGAATTGAAGATGAAAGTAAAGGTACCAGTAGACTATTTTCTATAATTTAAAGTTGTTGCTGGTCTGCTGCAGTGTGGTTCACTGGAGTGCTCCTGCTTATTTACTTTTTTTCTTGTCTTCGGCTTAGAGCTAGCTAGCTTAGTTTTGTACTACTTTGGATGACTTATAGTCTATGAGTTTGTACTCTGTACCATGTGTCTCAATACAATCGGTGAAACAATTTATTTTAATTTCTTTTATGGTTGTTTAAATTTATAATATTTTTTATTTAAGTCGGTTTTAAAATTGAAACCGAACCGATAAAAACCGAAACCGAGGTTTTGAAACTGAAACTGAAACTGAAACTGATGCTTCAGTTACGGTTTCGGTTATCGATTTTTAAAATCGAGGTCTTTCGGTTCCGGTTTTACCCCAAAACCGAACCGAACCGGTATTTTCTTACCCCTACTACATACTATGGCAAAGTTCATCACGGAAGGTTTGTTATTTTTAATGACTTTCCTACATATGAAATCGATGTTATTTTCAATAAAAATTCAGCTCCTTTTTTATGCTAATCAAAATGATTTCGTTTGTTATCATTATCTTGTAAAAATGTTTTATGTCAATTTGAATGGAAAATTTTATAAAGGAAATAAAGGACATATTTGGAGTAGTGCTAAAGGAACGCAAATTGTTTTATACTGTGAACTTTTGAGAAACATTCTTTGTTGTAGATTCATCGATGTAGATTTCTCTACATTCCAAATTAATGAAAATGATAGAGTGACTTTCCATCATATTTTCGAAGGAGATGACGACTTTGAATTCAATAATTATATTTTTCATCCAAAGATGAGAATTGTAAATCTTATTTTGCAATAAACAATTACTCCTAGATTGGAAAATTTCAACTACCCAACTCTTAAAGTTTATAAAGCTATTTTTGATCATTATGAAATAAATCTAGCACAAGTTATTCTTGATGAATTTTATCTCAACAATCTTTCTAACATTGAAAACACTTTCTTTCATGGTGTTTATCTTACTTGAATCTTTACTATTTCGTTGTTGATTTTAAAAGGAGAGGAATTTATTTCTCAAAAAAATATCAATCAAGCCAATATTCACCTTTGCAAATACTCGTGATTTCATAGCCTTATGAGACACTTACCAAAAAGGAATAAAGGCTCGCTCACGAGGAACAAATTGAAGAAGAGGAAGAGGAAAAGAAGGGATGGAGATTGAGGATGAAGGAGAAGAGGAAAAGGAGGAAACTTCTTTAGAAAGTATTAATCTCCCGATCTATCCAACAAACAAGGATCTTCTTGTAAATCCAAAGAAGATCATTCAAAATAAAAATATGTTTAAGAGATCAATGAGCAAGAAATTCGATAAAGTTTTAAGCAAAATGGATAAGTTCTTTGGAAAGACTGGTTAGAAACTTGGATTATTATCGTTGTCATCATCATTCTCTACTTTCTAGCTTATTTATTTTTATGCATGTTATATAAGCTTAGTTTATTAAGCATTCTATTACTTAAATCTCTAGTAGTGTTTGTAGTCAATGTTTAGCATAACTGAAAATCCTAATCTTCTTCATCAATTTGCTATAATAATATCTGGAAATCCTTAAAAAATCAACATGTAACTTAAAACTTCAAAAATAAATCAAGTTTCAAAATCTAGAAGGGCATGTTGACATACACAACACCCCCATGTCAACATATAATAACATTTTTCAGAAAGAATTTAACAAATTGCTAACTTATGTTTATTCATTTTAAAACGACTTTCTATCCCTATAAATACGCCTTTAAACCATAAAAATGAATTTAACCATCATTATCTTCTTCCCTTTATTCTTTTCAACCTTAAGAAAAAATAATGGATACTCTCATGTGACTTGGTGGATGATGTCTTCTCTTTTAAAAGACGACCCGCAACCAATGCTAAGTGCCCTACAAATAAAGACAATGATGATTAGAATACTATAAAGGCAGATCCTATCTTTGGAAAAGATCGTTGGGTTGAAGTGCTACGTAATTTTAAAAATAATACACAGTTTGGATTTACATAATACATATGATTGGATTTGATTGATTGTTTGATTAAATTAATTGTTTAAACATATGGTTGGTTATATATATAATTCAGATTGGATTGAAATGTTCATTTCAAATTTATATGCTACTATACGATGCTTTAAGTTATGCCTTTACATATCTTTTTTTTAGTAGGACGGATGTGTAGCGCGAAACTACACAGCCGATTAAGCATAATATTAAATATATAATCCAGTTGACAAGCCCAACTGGTGGCTAATAGTTCTAAGAGAGATAACTAAACACAAGTACCCACCATATCAATGTTTACAGTAGAAACTGAACAACCTAAGAGCGACTGATAGAAAACAAAGTTCATACTCAAGCCAAAATATAAACCCACATAAGAACTGCCTAAACCATGCAACCATAACTAAGCTAATGCAAGTCTGGACTGGAGTCTCCATGATTTAAACCCACTGATTCGGCTGGGATATTAGTCGCTGGCAAGGCAAGCAAAAGTCGAACTGAAGAGGATTGCCCTGTCCAAGAGTGAAATAAGTAAATAATGAGTCTGCATAAACCCTCAAATTTCTTTAGGGGTTTGTTAGATACAACTTCCTTTCTTTCCAATGCACCAACAGTATATTAATAAAAAGGAGTCTAAAACATTATTGACAACACAATATTGCCAATAATCAAACAATGATGATATATTAGGTACCAATCCAAGAAGATAAATACCAGTGGCAACAAGAATAGGGAAAGAGAACTCGCAATCCAAAAAAAGATGATCAATAGATTCTACATGCCTTGCACAAAAAGCACAGTGAGGATCATCAATCAAATTGAGCCTGTGCAACTTAGCTCTTGTGTTAATTTTACCATGTATCAAGCACCAATTAAAGAAGAGAACCTTTGGAGGCAAACGAATTTTCCAAAGTCTTGAAAAAGAGAAAGATCTACCAGAAAAATTGATATAATTGTACAATGAAGCAACTGAAAATCCCTTTCTTGGTAATAGAGCCCAAACATAACAATCAGGAGAGTGAAGGATATGAGTTTGCGAAATCAAACTAAAAATATCTAGGAGATTATCAAGAATTTGAACATCAAATAATGATGAAGGGCAAAGAGAAGAGGGGCCATAATGAATCGAACTCGCCACTGAAGAGAACTCATATGAAATCCTAGAGAAAAGAGCAGGAAAAACTTGAGAAAGAGGGACATTGCCATGCCAAATATCATGCCAAAATAAATAAGAATCCCCATCACCCAACCTGACATGAAACAAGTTTTTAATACGAGGAATACAAGAAATTACACCCGACCAAAATGGAGAAGGTTTGACAGAGGGGAAAGAATGCAATACAAGGTGAGAGTTGCTGGAATAATAAACAGAAAGAATATTTGAATCGATATTAAATTCAACATTAGAGTCGGTCAATATTCAAGTCAGTAGCATAGTCAAGTCAATAGTCGAGTTAGTATTTAGGACCGTTAACATTTGAGTCCATTGGTAGTTTTGGAGGAAGAGTAGTTTTTGTTAATGACAAAGGGGCAGAAATATAAAATAAGTACAAACTGAGGGGGAGTACAGATTAATGGAGAGTTATGAAATTCAGGGGAAGTTAAGGAGATATTTTATAGAATGGTTAACATCAACAAAAGGGGAGATTGTTAGTACAATGGATGGTAGTTTTGATGATAACAACCTCAGGTAATGATATTATTTTTTACACATGTACTAATGATTATCTCGACATATATTGTATATAGTGTAGGAAATTAAACAGGTATTGATAAGAATTCTATACATTATCAAGATAGAAGATCCAGATTAATGATTCAAGAGTTGGAGAATGAAGATTCATGAGTATTGAAGAATTCAAGATGATCCAAAACTATTATTTAGTCTTAGATTAAATGTTAAACTCAAGTTGCACTCACCTGATATCTCTCCATCTCTTTTACAAAATGTTTTCAAAAGAATCTTTATTTTTAAATCCTTTTTACAAAAGTACTTTCAAATATTCCTGATTTTCAAAAGGTTTTTCAAATAATTTTCAGATGAAAATTTAAGTTTTAATATTATTGGTTTGAGATACTCATATACTTACTATAATTTAGATTTAAATTTCAATAGTTTATTTTAAGTTTAATATATGGACTACATATTGTTTGTAATATATATATAAGTTCAGATTCTTTCAAATTATTATTAATAAGTTTCTTAAGTTTTATGATGTTTAAAATATACATTTGTTTTTTGTATCGTTTCATGAAATTTCAAAACATATCTATATTTCTATATTTTTAAAACATTTTTTATCAAAATTAATTTTCAAAATTTCTATGAGTATGTCTACATAAGGTTATTATGTATGTCAACATAGTGACTATTATTTTCAAATTTTAAATTTGAATGTGTGACGGCCTGGAATTTCGCTCGATCCGAATCAGTCGTTAAACCGATCTAGACCGTTCGAAACCCCTGATCGTTGAGAACAGGACAAAACAGAACGCAGACGGAAGAACATTTCATTGCTATTACAACAATTCCATTAGATACAAGAATATACAGAGTATAATTGAATAAATTACATTCGATAAATATCAGAGATTACAATAAATTACATAGCAGCGGAAAATAATACAAAGCACAACTGAAGGTGATATACGGATACAGAGCTTTCCGGATATCATTCCAGCTATAAACCAGGATCCTGTGAATATAAATCTGCAAAACCAAAACTACTAGCTGCCCGTGCGGAAAATAGGGGCACCCAGAGTTTAGGTTAAAACAATAAACTCCAGGTTAGTCATGTGACTGGTGTGAGAACTAAAACAGTTATTAAAACTTTATTTTAAAAGAGAGTAGTTCAAGGGACCACGCCGTATGATACGGAACGGGTTTCCTCCCAAGAATACCAGTGCATAGAATAAACAACGCAATGCTTTTTCGAAAAATGAAGCTATTATAAGACCCACGTCCCATCACACAATGCAACGCAAGCCGGAGGATAGGGTTTTCCCTTATAATAGCCAAACATGCTTGGTACGTTTAAAACAAATCATTTGATACTATAATAAGTGTATAGTGTCAAAACAATTTCAATCATAAATATAAATCATAGACGGCATAGTATCCCATGCTACTATGTCGCCATACTAGGCTCTACAAATAAAGCCGAAATATCTCGTATTGGAAATTGGATTTCCGTCATGAGTCGAGGCAAGGGGCAAGCTCCTCTCCGCTTCGAGACACTCTAGCAAATGCTCAGGACTACACACTCTGGGTAGCCACTTGGATCGGTTGGGCCGGTCCTCACTTACGTTAGAGGATTGGCAATTCCTGAACACACGTTTCCCGGTCCTTACAGATCTAATATCGAGGCGCCTCATTCCAACAACCACAAAGGTGAAAAGTATATAAATGTCAGGGCTGGTAAGTCACTGACACCACCAAAGCTAGAAAGAAACGTCGTGTTTTCCCAACGGCCCGTATCCCGTTTTTAACTCATACCGAGGTGTGAGGCTCGCGAATTCACGTTATACACAAAGCTGCCACGTAGGTGTGCTTTGATCATCAACCACAAGACTTTGCTTTTCAACAGAAGCCTTGATCATTGCATCTTAGCGTGCCACACAGGAAATTCATGCCATGCGACTGATGTCCATCGATATACAACCTCTGAACTCGTACGTCTCAGAGAAGGGCGTTAAGCAAAAGAATAAATTCTCCGCCGCCAAACAGATGTATATTTAACAGAAATCAATCAACACAGAATAAAATCCAATGTCAGACACACAATCCATTTACAAGTTCGTTCTGGGTCTGAACGAAACCGGAGGCACTTTCCTCGCATATCCATCCATCTCCAAGTACGTCTGGACGACCACCAACTATTTCCATCCTCTTGGGTGTACAGCCCAATCAGGATCGTCAGTAATTATCCAAACGATGTGAAGACTTCCGGTCTTCAACCACCGTCTTCATCTTCGACTTATCGTCGAATCGGTTATTCAGAATGGGTATAAACCCGGCCTTTCCGAACAACCCGCGTATATTTAAAACAAATGTTACACAAACACAACATACGCCTCATTCCAATGCAGAATATCCTTTTTATTCACGAAATCACTTCTTAGGGAAAGGTTCCCATTAATTTTATCAAAGATAAATTCTTTAGAATTTATCCTTTAATCTTCCTTTGGATGTCGTTCAAACCAAATTATGGTTTTCTAAACTAGTCGAGATTAGCGAACCGTAACGAAGTAATTATTTATTTTATTTCCCAATCCCAACCTATTCATCTCATGAAGCAAAACTGGTAGTACTCCATATCTAACACCGTGGTGTTATCGGTAAATTAATTACCATTTCACGTTCAAGTCTAATTAAAGATTTAACTATCGCTTTGGAGCAAAACTGGCGATACTCCATTCTCGCTAATTTCTAAATTTGATAATTTAGATTATAGATTCACATTTCAACCTAATTGCAGATTCGTTAAAACTCCTTTTACTGGGTTAAAGAACTAGTGCTATTTAAAACACAGTTCACGACAGACCCAAATCACATTCTATTTATTATCGGGTTAAAGAACTAGTGTTATTTAAAACATAGTTCACGATAAACCCACAAATCAATTCTAGTTCAATTCAAATCAAATATATTAGGAATTCCGATTATTTAAAACCCCTTTTTAAATCTAATTTATTTATTTAAAAACAAAAAAATCGGGTTTTAAATTGAGTTCAAACTAGTTCATTTCGATAAAAAATCTATTTTTATCTTTTCAAATATGGAGTTTTTCATCCCAAATTTTCCCCAAATCATTTCTTCTGATTTTACACAAATTATTGATATTTTTAATAATTTTATCAAGGCCCGTACAGTCGATTTCCACCAATGGCCATCGAACTGCACTTACAGCGACCTTTTTCGAATTTGATTTGGACGTAACTCCAAATCCAACCGTTAGATTTCAAATTTCTAATATTTGTTAGAAAGCTCTTTTCGATACGAACCCAACGGTTCTGGTTTTAGGAGAATCCGACGGTCGGATCTCCCGTAATGTCTGTTTGAAATAGATGGTCGAAATTTACGAACTGCCGCGGCGCGGCGCGTTCTATTCAGGCCATTATATTATATATAAAATATATATAATATATATTTCGTCGGTTACTATTCAAAACGAATTTTATAAATCGTTTTAATTTCGTTTCAAAAACAATTTCAACTTCCATTTCCTTTCAAATCAAAATTTAATTCTTCCTTATAAATTCGTTTTAAAATTCATTTCTATTCAATTCAATTTGAATTCATTTCAATTAGTTTCCAATTCAATTCGAATTCGTTTACAATTCAATTCGAATTGGTTTTATATTCAATTCGAATTCGTTATATATTCAATTCATTTCGAATTCGTTATATATTCAATTCATTCGAATTCGTTTCGTTTGCTATTCTATTGAAATCAAATTCGTTTTCCATTTAATTCGAATTCATTATATATTCAATTCATTTCGAAATCGTTTTATATTCAATTCAATTCGAATTCGTTTCGTTTGCTATTCTATTGAAATCAAATTCGTTTTCCATTCAATTCGAATTCATTATATATTCAGTTCATTTCGAAATCGTTTTATATTCAATTCAATTCGAATTCGTTTCGTTTGCTATTCTATTGAAATCAAATTCGTTTTCCATTCAATTCGAATTCATTATATATTCAATTCATTTCGAAATCGCTTTATATTCAATTCATTTCGAAATCGTTTCGTTTGCTATTCTATTGAAATCAAATTCGTTTTCCATTCAATTCGAATTCATTATATATTCAATTCATTTCGAAATCGTTTTATATTCAATTCATTTCGAAATCGTTATATATTCAATTCAGTTCGAATTCGTTTTCTATTCAATTCATTTTCAATTCGATTTATTTCGAAATCGCTTTTCAACATCATTTTAAAATGATTAAAATCGATATAAATATCGTTCACGTCAAAATGGCGTCAATCTAATCAACACGGCTTCATATATTTCTATTTTCAAATATTCTATTTCAAAATATTTTTATTCAATACACGACTCTATCTCTTTGTCAACACACGACTAATCTCAACGAATGAGTACCGTCCACGTGTGACTATTTTGTTATTTAACATATTTTATGAAAATTAAGGTATCTATCGTTTGATATTAAATCAGACTCCAATCGTAAATTAGTAAGAGAACGATTCCCTGAATATCAACCCCGAAGGCCGAAACCAACATCAGATTAATATCCAGGAGACCACTCATCTTATCTATTTTCCAGTCAGTTTCTAATTTTATATATGATAAAGATGTAGATTTTATTTTAAAAATATTTCGTTCAACACATGACTAATCTCAACGGATGAGTACAGTCAACACATGAACCTTTATATTATATTGATAAAGATGTAATTTTTTTATTATAAAAATATTTTGTTCAACACATGACTAATCTCAACGAATGAGTACAGTCAACACATGAACCTTTATATCATATTCTTTATTTTCTAAATTGGAATGAGGCCCAATCAATCACCATATAAAATTAATTATATGGATTTTCATACAACACATGTATATAATAGAATTGAAAAATAATCAACCATCAACCAAAGTGCACTACACTGCATAAGCATCAAATATAGATATCTAGCGCTTATAACAGCCTGTCAATCAATCGATCGACGTATTTAATCAATCAGGATGAGTGAACTTCATATTTCATCCCAACACCCGTGTGGGGTTTCAAACAATCAAACACAGATTTTATTTGTGCAGTTGGGCGATGTGTGAAATCTATCGACCCAATCAATGTCCTTCAAATAGGTGTACATAAACAAACCGTCCGATTTGTAAATGAATATTTATTTATTCGCATTCACGTTAAAAATTATATTTTTAACGATAATACATTTTATTTCAACATTTGAATTTCTATTCAGTTCATTCTTTAAATAAAATGATATTTTTATTTTTCTAACTTATTTTAGAAAATTTCGGCGGCATAACGGCACGATACTAGAAACGGGACGAGGCCTAGCCTTATCCCCGGCCTAGTGAAGGCCCACGCCATTCACACATCAATCAAATCCATTTATTTCACCAAACAATTCAATTTCAAATCAAATCATCTAACTAATCTATGCAACCAAACAAACAAGTCCATGGTCTGTGGACGATTGTGTCGGGTGCTACTAAGCACCGTCTGCATCCTAGTATATATATATATAAATAGAAATGAAATTGAAAGGTGAGAAATTTTCACAAATAGCTATCCAATCATCTTGACTCTTCTTTGATAGAAATCTTCATCGTTATCGCATTCTTGTCATCTTCGTTGTTGTAGCCACTACATATGTAAAAATCGAATTTTTACTATGCTATTCAATATATAAAAATCGAATTTTTACTATGCTATTCAATATATAAAAATCAAAATTTTCTATTATAAAGATTTCGCCTTTATAAAAACATAGACTTCGCCTTTTCAAATTTAAAGATTTCATATTTATAAAAATCTCATTTTTATTTTTCTACACATATAAAGATGATATTTTTAATATCCCTATCATGTAAAAATTATATTTTTAATTCTCTACCTAACCAAAAATCATATTTTTACATCTTCTATATAGTAAAGATTATATTTTTAATACTTTTAAAAATATAAAGATCATACCTTTTAACAAATAAAAATCAAATTTTGCCTTTAAAAATCAAACTTTTCTATACTTTCTTTTAAAAATCCTAATCTGAAAAATAAATAATAAAGTAAATAAATAAAAACAAAATTAAAATGGAAAACTTACAGTATTCGATACACAGGGGGGAGGGGGTTTGCTGTCGTGGGTTCGGGACTGGGGGGGGTCTACATGGCGTCGAGTAGGAACAGAGGAGGAGGGGGAAGAAGGAGGGGCGGCACAGCAGGTGGTCGGGCTCGGAAGAGGAGGGGGGCGCGGTGGCCTCCTGGTGATCGGCGGTGGATGTTATTGGAGGATGCGGTTCTCAATTTGAAGGGGGGGTCGGGTTCCTGGCGACATCGGTTTAGCTGGAGGAGGGCGTCGAGAGAGGGGAGGGGAAGGGAGGTGGGGGTGGCGCGCCTTGGACGCCGGCGGCGGTGGTCGATGTCGCGCCTCCGTCCGTCATCGTTCGATTTCTCTCTCTTTTTTTTTTTTTTATAAATCGATTTCTGTTTTAAACGTGGGGGGGGGGGGCAGAGTTAAAGGGGGGGGAAGAGAGAAAGGAGATATTTTTAATTTTTTAATTATTTAATTTATCACTAAAAGCAACTTTTATTTTCGACCTCTAAACGAGGCCCACCGCCTATCGTTCATAGCGTTTTACCCCCATTCCGAACACAATGGGATATGTATCGCAAGCTGATTTGATCGTTTCGATTAGTTTTCGTCAAAATCAACATATAACTCTATATAGTGAATTTAAACGCGTATTTCAATTTACCGGGGTCACATACTAACTAGAAAAATTCCAGAAAAATATTTTCTAGCTTCGTATCGACGATACGGTCCTAACAAAACTAGTTTCGTCGAATTCTGAGACCGTTAGAAAAATGGCCATTTTCCAGTCGATTAAAATCAACTGAAACTGGTCAAACGCGTTTTCCTTTGCCACGCTCACATATTGATTCGGAAAATTATGAAATTTGGAATCTAACAATAATTTGACGTCACGGACCCAACAAAAGTGGTTTCGTCGAAATCCGAGGTCGTTTGCAAAATGGCTATTTTTAAGGGCCTGAATTTCATAGCGACTATTCAGAATTTTCAACAGGACATGTCTTTTGATTCCCGTTATGAAATTTCGATTTTTCGGGTTCGTTGGAAAGATATCATCAATTAGATCCTAATGTTTTTGGTTTCACTAAAATCCGGATTGTTTTGCACCCGGTACATTCAATTGAAGTTTGAAATCGAATTATCGAACTACCGCGCCATTTTCAATTCTATTTATAATTATATATAAATATTTATATTCTAACGACGACGTATATAATATATACGTTCTAATTATATTCAAAATAAATTTCTCGTCGATTTTATTTAAAATAATCTATTTTAAATATTCAAAATTCGCTAAAATTGCCAAAATAAAAATTTTAAACTGGCCCAGAATTTCGGGTTGTTACAATCTCCCCCACTTAAAACTTTTCGTCCCCGAAAAGGAACAAAGTCGAAAGTGGTTTGATTAATCAACTCTACGTTCGATCTGGCTTCCATTCTCTAACTTTTCAGTTTCTGAGAATTTTCAATTCTTCAAAAATTTGGCTAACACCCTAAATTTTCGAAAAATTTCGCCATAACCTCCCCTGCACCGGGAGCATCGGGGAATTTCAAATAGCTTCCCCGGTCCTTCTAATCTCAAAAAGAAAAAGAAAAAGCCAAGCGGCTAGCCAATAGGCTCATAAAATCATCATCACCCAAACAAAACAGTAAATTATGTAGTAAACATGTACCTATTTGTCGGGCAAACAAATTTTATTCTCTGCTCTAGCCTCCTTGCTATGACCTGTTCAATGTAAGTATATGTATATGCAAGCAAATGCGACCAATTTTCAATATAATTCAATATTTGATTCAATTAGGCATAATGGTTCAAAATTATCAAACAAATAGACAAACAACACAAACATCAATCAATTAGTGAATTAACGTTTCAAATTCATCAATTTGATATATATACAGGGAATCATGTTTTTGATGCCAATTCACAACAATGTGTTCTAACTATATAAGTTTTGGTTCTCACACCAGTCTAATGGAAATATATAGAAATCACACCTTCGAAACACGAACATAAATACTGATGATGTCATGACAATCATCAGTACCATCTCCGGGCGACTAGAATGTGGTTCTATATCTATCTAATATATTAAAACTTCGAATATACGTTCATGACGCGTATATGCAAAATCTTTATATACTAGATTGTCCATATTCAAAATAAATAAATATTCAAATACGTATAAAGCGATTTAAATTTTCAAAACAAAATTGTTTTCCATTGAAAAATATACTCTTCACACTCGTTCTAGGATACTACTGATCCTATCTCTAACGAGTCATTCTAATTGGATATTACTAATCCAATATCTGATGAATTCTTTCGTATGGTTCTAATGTGTCTTGTTCTCGAGCTCTGTAAACCAAAGCTCTGATACCAAATGTGACGGCCTGGAATTTCGCTCGATCCGAATCAGTCGTTAAACCGATCTAGACCGTTCGAAACCCCTGATCGTTGAGAACAGGACAAAACAGAACGCAGACGGAAGAACATTTCATTGCTATTACAACAATTCCATCAGATACAAGAATATACAGAGTATAATTGAATAAATTACATTCGATAAATATCAGAGATTACAATAAATTACATAGCAGCGGAAAATAATACAAAGCACAACTGAAGGTGATATACGGATACAGAGCTTTCCGGATATCATTCCAGCTATAAACCAGGATCCTGTGAATATAAATCTGCAAAACCAAAACTACTAGCTGCCCGTGCGGAAAATAGGGGCACCCAGAGTTTAGGTTAAAACAATAAACTCCAGGTCAGTCATGTGACTGGTGTGAGAACTAAAACAGTTATTAAAACTTTATTTTAAAAGAGAGTAGTTCAAGGGACCACGCCGTATGATACGGAACGGGTTTCCTCCCAAGAATACCAGTGCATAGAATAAACAACGCAATGCTTTTTCGAAAAATGAAGCTATTATAAGACCCAGGTCCCATCACACAATGCAACGCAAGCCGGAGGATAGGGTTTTCCCTTATAATAGCCAAACATGCTTGGTACGTTTAAAACAAATCATTTGATACTATAATAAGTGTATAGTGTCAAAACAATTTCAATCATAAATATAAATCATAGACGGCATAGTATCCCATGCTACTATGTCGCCATACTAGGCTCTACAAATAAAGCCGAAATATCTCGTATTGGAAATTGGATTTCCGTCATGAGTCGAGGCAAGGGGCAAGCTCCTCTCCGCTTCGAGACACTCTAGCAAATGCTCAGGACTACACACTCTGGGTAGCCACTTGGATCGGTTGGGCCGGTCCTCACTTACGTTAGAGGATTGGCAATTCCTGAACACACGTTTCCCGGTCCTTATAGATCTAATATCGAGGCGCCTCATTCCAACAACCACAAAGGTGAAAAGTATATAAATGTCAGGGCTGGTAAGTCACTGACACCACCAAAGCTAGAAAGAAACGTCGTGTTCTCCCAACGGCCCGTATCCCGTTTTTAACTCATACCGAGGTGTGAGGCTCGCGAATTCACGTTATACACAAAGCTGCCACGTAGGTGTGCTTTGATCATCAACCACAAGACTTTGCTTTTCAACAGAAGCCTTGATCATTGCATCTTAGCGTGCCACACAGGCAATTCATGCCATGCGACTGATGTCCATTGATATACAACCTCTGAGCTCGTACGTCTCAGAGAAGGGCGTTAAGCAAAAGAATAAATTCTCCGCCGCCAAACAGATGTATATTTAACAGAAATCAATCAACACAGAATAAAATCCAATGTCAGACACATAATCCATTTACAAGTTCGTTCTGGGTCTGAACGAAACCGGAGGCACTTTCCTCGCATATCCATCCATCTCCAAGTACGTCTGGAGGACCACCAACTATTTCCATCCTCTTGGGTGTACAGCCCAATCAGGATCGTCAGTAATTATCCAAACGATGTGAAGACTTCCGGTCTTCAACCACCGTCTTCATCTTCGACTTATCGTCGAATCGGTTATTCAGAATGGGTATAAACCAGGCCTTTCCGAACAACCCGCGTATATTTAAAACAAATGTTACACAAACACAACATACGCCTCATTCCAATGTAGAATATCCTTTTTATTCACGAAATCACTTCTTAGGGAAAGGTTCCCATTAATTTTATCAAAGATAAATTCTTTAGAATTTATCCTTTAATCTTCCTTTGGATGTCGTTCAAACCAAATTATGGTTTTCTAAACTAGTCGAGATTAGCGAACCGTAACGAAGTAATTATTTATTTTATTTCCCAATCCCAACCTATTCATCCCATGAAGCAAAACTGGTAGTACTCCATATCTAACACCGTGGTGTTATCGGTAAATTAATTACCATTTCACGTTCAAGTCTAATTAAAGATTTAACTATCGCTTTGGAGCAAAACTGGCGATACTCCATTCTCGCTCATTTCTAAATTTGATAATTTAGATTATAGATTCACATTTCAACCTAATTGCAGATTCGTTAAAACTCCTTTTACTGGGTTAAAGAACTAGTGTTATTTAAAACACAGTTCACGACAAACCCAAATCACATTCTATTTATTATCGGGTTAAAGAACTAGTGTTATTTAAAACACAGTTCACGATAAACCCACAAATCAATTCTAGTTCAAATCAAATATATTAGGAATTCCGATTATTTAAAACCCCTTTTTAAATCTAATTTATTTATTTAAAAACAAAAAAATCAGGTTTTAAATTGAGTTCAAACTAGTTCATTTCGATAAAAAAATCTATTTTTATCTTTTCAAATATGGAGTTTTTCATCCCAAATTTTCCCCAAATCATTTCTTCTGATTTTACACAAATTATTGATATTTTTAATAATTTTATCAAGGCCCGTACAGTCGATTTCCACCAACGGCCATCGAACTGCACTTACAGCGACCTTTTTCGAATTTGATTTGGACGTAACTCCAAATCCAACCGTTAGATTTCAAATTTCTAATATTCGTTAGAAAGCTCTTTTCGATACGAACCCAACGGTTCCGGTTTTAGGAGAATCCGACGGTCGGATCTCCCGTAATGTCTGTTTGAAATAGATGGTCGAAATTTACGAACTGCCACGGCGCGGCGCGTTCTATTCAGGCCATTATATTATATATAAAATATATATAATATATATTTCATCGATTACTATTCAAAACGAATTTTATAAATCGTTTTAATTTCGTTTCAAAAACAATTTCAACTTCCATTTCCTTTCAAATCAAAATTTAATTCTTCCTTATAAATTCGTTTTAAAATTCATTTCTATTCAATTCAATTTGAATTCATTTCAATTAGTTTCCAATTCAATTCGAATTCGTTTTCAATTCAATTCGAATTGGTTTTATATTCAATTCAATTCGAATTCGTTATATATTCAATTCATTTCGAATTCGTTAAATATTCAATTCATTCGAATTCGTTTCGTTTGCTATTCTATTGAAATCAAATTCGTTTTCCATTCAATTCGAATTCATTATATATTCAATTCATTTCGAAATCGTTTTATATTCAATTCAATTCGAATTCGTTTCGTTTGCTATTCTATTGAAATCAAATTCGTTTTCCATTCAATTCGAATTCATTATATATTCAATTCATTTCGAAATCGTTTTATATTCAATTCAATTCGAATTCGTTTCGTTTGCTATTCTATTGAAATCAAATTCGTTTTCCATTCAATTCGAATTCATTATATATTCAATTCATTTCGAAATCGTTTTATATTCAATTCATTTCGAAATCGTTTCGTTTGCTATTTTATTGAAATCAAATTCGTTTTCCATTCAATTCGAATTCATTATATATTCAATTCATTTCGAAATCGTTTTATATTCAATTCATTTCGAAATCGTTATATATTCAATTCAATTCGAATTCGTTTTCTATTCAATTCGTTTTCAATTCGATTTATTTCGAAATCGCTTTTCAACATCATTTTAAAATGATTAAAATCGATATAAATATCGTTCACGTCAAAATGGCGTCAATCTAATCAACACGGCTTCATATATTTCTATTTTCAAATATTCTATTTCAAAATATTTTTATTCAATACACGACTCTATCTCTTTGTCAACTAATCTCAACGAATGAGTACCGTCCACGTGTGACTATTTTGTTATTTAACATATTTTATGAAAATTAAGGTATCTATCGTTTGATATTAAATCAGACTCTAACCGTAAATTAGTAAGAGAACGATTCCCTGAATAACAGCCCCGAAGGCCGAAACCAACATCAGATTAATATCCAGGAGACCACTCATCTTATCTATTTTCCAGTCAGTTTCTAATTTTATATATGATAAAGATGTAGATTTTATTTTAAAAATATTTCGTTCAACACATGACTAATCTCAACGGATGAGTACAGTCAACACATGAACCTTTATATTATATTGATAAAGATGTAATTTTTTTATTATAAAAATATTTTGTTCAACACATGACTAATCTCAACGAATGAGTACAGTCAACACATGAACCTTTATATCATATTCTTTATTTTCTAAATTGGAATGAGGCCCAATCAATCACCATATAAAATTAATTATATGGATTTTCATACAACACATGTATATAATAGCATTGAAAAATAATCAACCATCAACCAAAGTGCACTACACTGCATAAGCATCAAATATAGATATCTAGCGCTTATAACAGCCTGTCAATCAATCGATCGACATATTTAATCAATCAGGATGAGTGAACTTCATATTTCATCCCAACACCCGTGTGGGGTTTCAAACAATCAAACACAGATTTTATTTGTGCAGTTGGGCGATGTGTGAAATTTATCGACCCAATCAATGTCCTTCAAATAGGTGTACATAAACAAACCGTCCGATTTGTAAATGAATATTTATTTATTCGCATTCACGTTAAAAATTATATTTTTAACGATAAAACATTTTATTTCACCAAACAATTCAATTTCAAATCAAATCATCTAACTAATCTATGCAACCAAACAAACAAGTCCATGGTCTGTGGACGATTGTGTCGGGTGCTACTAAGCACCGTCTGCATCCTAGTATATATATATAAATAGAAATGAAATTGAAAGGTGAGAAATTCTCACAAATAGCTATCCAATCATCTTGACTCTTCTTTGATAGAAATCTTCATCGTTATCGCATTCTTGTCATCTTCGTTACTGTAGCCACTACATATGTAAAAATCGAATTTTTACTATGCTATTCAATATATAAAAATCGAATTTTTACTATGCTATTCAATATATAAAAATCAAAATTTTCTATTATAAAGATTTCGCCTTTATAAAAACATAGACTTCGCCTTTTCAAATTTAAAGATTTCATCTTTATAAAAATCTCATTTTTATTTTTTTACACATATAAAGATGATATTTTTAATATCCCTATCATGTAAAAATTATATTTTTAATTCTCTACCTAACCAAAAATCATATTTTTACATCTTCTATATAGTAAAGATTATATTTTAAATACTTTTAAAAATATAAAGATCATACCTTTTAACAAATAAAAATCAAATTTTGCCTTTAAAAATCAAACTTTTCTATACTTTCTTTTAAAAATCCTAATCTGAAAAATAAATAATAAAGTAAATAAATAAAAACAAAATTAAAATGGAAAACTTACAGTATTCGATACACAGGGGGGAGGGGGTTTGCTGTCGCGGGTTCGGGACTGGGGGGGGGGGGTCTGCATGGCGTCGAGTAGGAACAGAGGAGGAGGGGGAAGAAGGAGGGGCGGCGCAGCAGGTGGTCGGGCTCGGAAGAGGAGGGGGGCGCGGTGGCCTCCTGGTGATCGGCGGTGGATGTTATTGGAGGATGCGGTTCTCAATTTGAAGGGGGGGGGGGGTTCGGGTTCCTGGCGACATCGGTTTAGCTGGAGGAGGGCGTCGAGAGAGGGGAGGGGAAGGGAGGTGGGGGTGGCGCGCCTTGGACGCCGGCGGCGGTGGTCGATGTCGCGCCTCCGTCCGTCATCGTTCGATTTCTCTTTTTTTTTTTTTATAAATCGATTTCTGTTTTAAACGTGGGGGGGGGGGGGGCAGAGTTAAAGGGGGGGGAAGAGAGAAAGGAGATATTTTTAATTTTTTAATTATTTAATTTATCACTAAAAGCAACTTTTATTTTCGACCTCTAAACGAGGCCCACCGCCTGTCGTCCATAGCGTTTTACCCCCATTCCGAACACAATGGGATATGTATCGCAAGCTGATTTGATCGTTTCGATTAGTTTTCGTCAAAATCAACATATAACTCTATATAGTGAATTTAAACGCGCATTTCAATTTACTGGGGTCACATACTAACTAGAAAAATTCCAGAAAAATATTTTCTAGCTTCGTATCGACGATACGGTCCTAACAAAACTAGTTTCGTCGAATTCTGAGACCGTTAGAAAAATGGCCATTTTCCAGTCGATTAAAATCAACTGAAATTGGTCAAACGCGTTTTCCTTTGCCACGCTCACATATTGATTCAGAAAATTATGAAATTTGGAATCTAACAATAATTTGACGTCACGGACCCAACAAAAGTGGTTTCGTCGAAATCCGAGGTCGTTTGCAAAATGGCTATTTTTAAGGGCCTGAATTTCATAGCGACTATTCAGAATTTTCAACAGGACATATCTTTTGATTCCCGTTATGAAATTTCGATTTTTCGGATTCGTTGGAAAGATATCATCAATTAGATCCTAATGTTTTTGGTTTCACTAAAATCCGGATTGTTTTGCACCCGGTACATTCAATTGAAGTTTGAAATCGAATTATCGAACTACCGCGCCATTTTCAATTCTATTTATAATTATATATAAATATTTATATTCTAACGACGACGTATATAATATATACGTTCTAATTATATTCAAAATAAATTTCTCGTTGATTTTATTTAAAATAATCTATTTTAAATATTCAAAATTCGCTAAAATTGCCAAAATAAAAATTTTAAACTGGCCCAGATTTTCGGGTTGTTACAGAATGGAAGTGTAACAACCCAAATTTTTAATATTGGAATATTTATTTTATATAAATATTTAAATGATTTATTTAAGATTTAATGACTTAAATTAAATTTAAATTGAGAATTTAACGTTGAATTAACTTGTGATAGAAAATATTGAGTTTAAAATCTAGTTGATTTTATTTTGAAGACATATAAGATTCTATTTGGATATGAACGATAATAATAATTTATTATTAAGAATTTGTGTGTTTTGAAATCAAATTTATTTTAAATTGATTTTGATTAACACGTAAAATAGTAATTTTGCAAATGATCTTTAATTTCGACGAAACAAGTTTAATCGAATCTGGAATATTAAATTACTATAAGATTTGTAGTTTCGTAGTGATCCTATTTGTTTTGAGATTGTGCGAGCTGTAAATGTTGAACGATAATTAAGCGAATAAAATACAATTAATTTGCTTATGAATATCCATTTACCACCACACAAAAATAGATTATTCACCTATCCTTTCTTACCCTTCCCCTTATATCACTGTCTCCTCTTTCATATGGCATCCCTACCATTTCAAGTCTAAACCAATGAAAAATAAAGAAAGAATAGGGTGAGCTTTAAGTTCGAAATCAATTCGAGTAAATTCAAATAAACTAGGAAGCCTAAATCTTGGGTTTTTAGTGAGGAAACATTCATACTAAGTGATTATAGAAGATCACGATGATGATTGGGATAAGGGACAGGAGTATCGCGAGTGATTTGCATTCGAGTTGGGATTTTCTCAAGTTGTGGTGGTCGATAGGTGATATAACAACCCGGATTTTGTCGACTTTGGTTATCTGATATACAACACATATCGAACATCAAGAGTCGAAAAATACCAGATGGTTAATGAAAGAAATTAGAGGGTGAGAATAGATAAGATAGAAATTTAGAATATAAGAAGAAGAACAACACAACATCAGAGTAGCACGAACCTCATAGCGGAACGAATAACATATAATATATAACATAACTTTGAAATATAAATCTGTACTTGAATATACATATCATTATCAGAGTACAACACTTACAACATAGCGGAAATAACTATAGCTATATAATCCTGAAGCCTCCTGCTCCAAGCTCTTCCAGTATATCTGTAAATCCCGACTACTTGACTGCCCGTACAAAATTGGGCACCCAAGAGTTTAGGGGAAAACAAAACAAGATAAACTCCGGGTCAGTCATGGGACTGGTATGAGTAAAAAAGTTTAAAAACAGTTTGAAAAATTAAACGATATCTCATAAGACCACGCCGTATAACGGAACGGGTTTTTCCCTTATGAGAATCCAAATTATCTTTATATCAAAAACCTTTTGATATTATAATAATGTATATCAACCACAATATAATAATCATCTAGCAGAAACGCTTTCATCTCATGTTCTACATATATAGTATACAATCAAAACCACAAGCACGTATTGGATAATGGATTTCCAACTATTGACAAGGTATGGAACCACCTTTCGCTAGTGTACCTCTAGAGAGGAATACACTGGGTTCAACAAGGACATCTTGCAACCCGGCCACACATGACCGACCACTCATTTTGCTTGAGTGTATCGAATGTATATCACCAACGGTTGGGATCGGCAACCGTTTCCCGAATAGGACAGCATCAACAATAGATTTTTTTTAGAAGTAAATGAAACTCTAGATCGGGTGATTATACACCCTAATAGGTGCGACCTACATAGCCATGTTGCCTGCCCGATTTCTGTCATTTCCCGGATGTAAGGCTAGAAGCTACGCTTATCTTTTACATGTCACATCTCCATTCACTTAGAATGTCACATCGTCATACCCGCCAAATCACAAATTGACTTATCCAAAAATACCACGGGTATAAAGCTAAGAGAAACAAATTCCTCCGCCACCAACGTAAATACGTTTGAAACGATCAACTTACGTGATCTACCAGATATACTCTGTCAGACCTTCGTCCATACAAGTTGTCCTGGGACCGGACAAACCGAAGGCGCTATTCAGTATATCCATTTTAGGCACTGTTACTTAAGATTTATACAACAACCCTTGCATTTTACTCCGTCTTCAATTATCTTTGGCATATATGATTCGCAACGCTTATGCCAATACAGAGTGGTTCTTTGGATAATAATCCAACCGGTCTCTCCATATTAACAACGTTAAAATGGTCAAAACTTCGATAGTCTGTGATTTAACCATCAAAGAAAAACAGGTGTGCAAACCACAATATTATTTCCAGATGGGAATTGTATCGATCAATCATCATCCAACATTTTTCTCTTTAGGTCATAAATTTACTTATCTCCTGTTTCCATATATTCAACATTTCTTATTTTCTCTTTTATCAAAAAACATTTCTGATTCTTATTTGGAAAACATTTCCAAAACTCCTTCACGATAAAACCTTACCATTCCTTAGTTAAGAAGGAAGTCAATCAAGTTGAGGTATAATTACCTCTCAGACCTTAATTGAACAACGTTTTAACTTCGAAATGGTCAAAGTTTATCTTTTAACTCTTTAACAACTTCCTTACGTAACTTTCGGATTCTATTTACGAATCCACTTCTTTATTGAAACATTGGTTATAACGATAACGTTATAATCCCTACTTTCGAAATATCTAACTCCAATTATAGCTTGTATTCTTTTAACTCTATTGGATTAACTCTTTTGGATTAACTCTAATCGATTAACCCTATTTGACTTAACTCCTTTAACTCTATTCGAATAACTATATTCGATTAACTCCTTCAATTCTATTTGAATAAACTATATTCGATTTACTCCTTTCGAATAACCAATATTCGATAACTCATCTTAACTCGATTCGAATGACTAATATTCGATAACTCCTTTCGATTAACTAATAATCGATAACTCCTTTCGAATAACTAGATTCGATTACTCCTTTCGAATAACTAGATTCTATTACTCCTTTTAACTCTATTCGAATAATTCTAGTCCGATTTAACTTCATTTGAATAACTCTAATTCGATTTAACTTCAATCGATTTACTCTATTTGATTTACTCTAACTGGTTAACTCTAACTCTAACTGGTAAATTCTAACTAATTAACTCTAATTCTAACTGGTAAATTCTAACTGATTAAGTCTAACTGGTTAATTCTAACTCTAATCGATTTCTCTTATTCGAATAACTCCTATTTGATAACGTTTATTCATTTATAAAGATTTACTTTTAGTAGCAGTTCTTCACTTTATAAATGTTCTCTTTAATAACGTTACTTCACTTATACAAGTGTTGTGTACCCATTCTATTTAAAACTATCGGTGTTAAAACCAATATCTCTTCTCTATATAAGTTCAGACTTATAGATTCCATTTATCGAACGATAAATATTTAATTTAATTTATAAACTGTTATTTATAAATTAATCTTTTCCATTTATCTGTTAAAAACATATTTCCATTTTCTATTCATTTTCTAAATATTCCTTTGATTTAATTCTATTTATTTATCAAATAAATATTCCTTTGATTTAATCCTATTTATTTAACAAATAAATATTCCTTGATTTAATCCTGTTTATTTAACAAATAAATATTCCTTTGATTTAACCTATTTATTTAACAAATAAATATTCCTTTTTATCTTTCTATTTATTTTCTAAATAAATATCTCATTTATAAAATTCTATTTATTTCCTATAAATAAATATCTCCATTTAATCTATTTGTAAATGTTTTACAAATATTTCCTTTTAAATTCTATTTGTAAATGTTTTACAAATATTTATCTTTCTATTTGTTTTGCAAATATTTTTCTATATATTTGTTTTACAAATAGTTTTCTTTATATTTGTTTTACAAATATTTTTCCTCTATATTTGTTGTACAAATATATTCCCTTTTATTTCTTTGATTTTATAATTATTCCTTTTAAAAAAATCCTTTTCCTTTTATATATAAAATCCAGTGATTTTATATAAATAAATTATTTTCAAAATATACTTTGAAAAAATCTCCTTTTATCATTCTGGTATTTAAAATACCAAACAACAAATGATAAATATCATCCAAACACACATAATCAACGATAGATTTTATATCACATCATATATCGCAATATACGAAACAAAACAGTATTAAAATATTGAGGAACCCAGTTGGGTCCCTCCAACCTGTTTCCCTGCATCACAGATGTTAAACAACATAATAACATCGATTTCATTTCAATATGAAATATTCTGATAAACAGAATCAATATTTATTTAACGATATACATATATATATATATATATAATCTCAACCAACTGACTAGCCGTTCAATCAAACAGTCAATACACAGAATCAACCATCATTTATCAGTTCAAAATATACGTTATAAAAATATAACTGTTCAGAGTTGGTGAGTTTTACTCACATTGGACGATCATTGTTAATAACGATAATCATCGCTCGATTTGATTCAGATGGACAATTTATTTTGCGATAAATTGTAACGAGCTCGGATTCACTCCTAGTCAGTTCCATGGTGTAGCTCCCGTCCATACGGTCCTAACGGATCCAACTGTTCGAAATTCTGATAACATACGACAAAGATACGCGCTTTATAAGTTTATACACTAAATTTAGATTAAATAAACTAATTAAACCAGGCTTTTAAATTGGGCCTTACCCCAAAACCCGTTGGCCCATCATCTCTAATTCAAAGCCCGACACCGTTTTTAACTCTTCTCCCCTAAAACACATACCGTGTATTTACAGTAGCCGCTCACCGTTACAACACCTTCATCCTCCGAGTTCTCCTTCTTCATTTACCATAAAATCCGACTAAAATCACCAACCTCCCTCTCGTCTCGAGCTCTCTCTCTTCCACCCAAACACGCCCAACTCAAGCTCCAAAAAACCCTTGCGGTCCCAGTGCATCTTCCGTCAGTTACAGTATAAGATCGACATTAATTGTCGTAGAAACCAACCGCATCAGCACACGAGGTGCAGATCTCAACCAGGAACCCGAATCCATCATTCATTTCTCGAATTACAGCCAAACTCTCACCCTAGGACCAACCCTAGTTCACCCGAGCAAAACTCGACGTCGACTAGACGTGATCGAACACAGCAGAAAGGATGCACAATCGAAGAGCTACTCCAGGGAAACCCAAATACATTTATCTCAGAATTTCTAGAGGAGCAAATGATTTTATTTTGGTTTTCAAATATCCAACTTTTTCTGTGTTCGGTTCATTTGGTATTTATAGGCTGTGTTGTGGTAAGTGATGTTTGTGGTTGAGAACGAAGGCCGCGTGGCCTATGTTGGATCATAGAAATGGAGGGGGATATTTTAAATTTGATTTTCCTATTTTATTTTCTCGATTTTCCCCATGTCTTTGGTCCTTAAAAAATCCCTGCGACCACATATGATAACCTAAAATCACCAAACTGGACATGTAGCTAGAGTTCGACATTGCAGACCCAACGAAACTGGTTTCGTCGAATTCCGACTTCGTATGCTCACACAGTGTATTTTTAACCGTCAAAATATCGACTGTTTTTCACTCTAAAAATCCATACGGCCACACACTGACTTCAAAAATCACGAAAATTGAAATCTAGCAATAATTTAATATTGTGGATCCAACAAAATTGGTTTCGTCGAATTCTGAGGTCGTTTGCAAAACTGGTTATTTTTAAAGCTCTGAATAACCCTTTTTAAATATATAAATATATTTAAAAATAATTAAATTTAATATTTAAAAATAAATATTATCGTATATATTCACAGTGGAATACCATACAGCTCCAGAATAATCCTATATGGATTTCTAACTTGATATTTCATCATCAGAGTTATATCGATATTCGATTTATATTTAAATCCTTTTATAATATAAATAAACCATTATAAATTATAAAGGAATTCCACAGCGACTTTTCTAAAATTTGACTTAGACATAAATCAAAATCTACACGGCGAAATCCCGATTTTTCTCTTTCATTAGAAAAATATACTCCACCAGCTCCCAACGCTTCTTGTTTCACAGAAATCCGATTTAAAACGAACCCTGTACACTCAGTTGAAGTTCAAATCGCCAAATAGCGAACTGCCGTGCCATTTCGAGCTTGATTTTAATTATAATATAGTTATACGTTCGAACTTCATTTAAATAATATATTCGTTATTATAATTCAAATCTAAAGTGAATTATATATTTTGAATTGTCCATTTCACACCATATCGTGAATTCCACTAATTCTGATTATTTCAGAATTAAATATATTATTTAATTATTATTTTAATTAAATATTCACCATTATTTAATTCAACGACCATGAAATCCATTTAATCACCTTTTAAATAATTAAATAAATAAATTATTATATCGCTGAAAATGCGGGTCATTACATTCTTCCCCACTTAGAATAATTTGGTCCTCGAAATTGCTAAGTCATAAAACAAACCCTATCGACTGGTTAGAACTTATTTGTTCACTTTTAAATCTTCTGTTTCAACAAAACCAATTTAATTTCAATTAATATATTAATCAATTCTTATCAACGAAAATTTTCAAAAATCTTGAAAATTTTCTAACACCTTAACTTTTCGAAAAATTTCGCCAGCGCCTCCTTTGTACTGGTCAATAGGTCAAACTCCAACTCGCCTCTCTGGGCTATCTCCAACCCAAAAGAAAATCAAACAGCCAAGCGGCTTGCCAATTCGGCTCATCAAAATCTCATACCATATGAAATATAAACTTGTACCTTTTTTGTCGGGCATATCAACTCTATCACTTCCATATGCTATCAACTCAGCATATACCAATGTTATCCCAAATCAAATTCTAATCAATTTATCCTCAACACGTCTATTCGCTTATATCCAAAGCAAATCCCATTTCAACTCAAGTTCAATTCTTAATTTACCAAACCAATTCTATTTCAACTTAACTGATCTCAATTAAATTCCAGCTTCCCTTCACAAATTTCTATTTAAATTTGTTTTAATTCGAACAATCTTTTCCTGGGAGTTTTAAATAACTTTGTTTTTCACAAATCAAATATTCTCTTTCGGAATCAAACAACTTGTTTTTCTCAAAACAATTCAAAACTAAAAAAATTTGGTAGTAATCTGTCACTTAGAAACTCGAAAATGAACACCGATGATGCACCATCGGAATTTATTTCCCAGCGATCAAAGCAAGTTCAATACTATATCACTTTTCAAAACTATTTCATAAACCATTTCCATTTTGAAATCACTTCAAAATATCTTTCTAATGTTTGTAAACAAATTTAAAATCTCTCAGGATCTTAAAATTCCCTTACATTTAATCCAAATCCATTTACAAATACCTATTCAAATTTCTAAGGTTTTTATTCAAATTCTGGTTCAATTTCAGTTTTAATTCATTCCGTAACACTTATACGAATTTTGATTGGTTATTTACATTACCATTTCACTTTTTATAATCATAATCGATTATAATAACAACCAATATATCCAATATATTATAATCATTTCAATATAATTCCTCTATATCAAAAATATAATTTGGGTAAAATTATTCCGTTTACCCTCTTTTCAAAACATACCCTGTCGACCCATCGTATTTGAGTGTTTAGAAACTTCTACCGATACAGTGGACCAAACTGATCGATCAGAACCCATAAACAACTCAACCAATAAATCTACACAATATAAAACAATTTTTATATCAATAACAAATACGTTCACTCGTATATATACACTCAACTCAATCTAGGGCATTACTAACCCTATCTCCACCGAGTCATGCCACAGAGCCAAGGTAATTCACTTAACCTTAAGCTCTGATACCAACCGTAACGACCCGGATTTTGTCGACTTTGGTTATCCGATATACAACACATATCGAACATCAAGAGTCGAAAAATACCAGATGGTTAATGAAAGAAATTAGAGGGTGAGAATAGATAAGATAGAAATTTAGAATAGAAGAAGAAGAACAGCACAACATCAGAGTAACACGAACTTCACAGCGGAACGAATAACATATAATATATAACATAGCTTTGAAATATAAATCTGTACTTGAATATACATACCATTATCAGAGTACAACACTTACAACACAGCGGAAATAGCTATAGCTATATAATCCTGAAGCCTCCTGCTCCAAGCTCTTCCAGTATATCTGTAAATCCCGACTACTTGACTGCCCGTACAAAATTGGGCACCCAAGAGTTTAGGGGAAAACAAAACAAGATAAACTCCAGGTCAGTCATGGGACTGGTATGAGTAAAACAGATTAAAAACAGTTTGAACAAGTAAACGATATCTCATAAGACCACGCCGTATAACAGAACGGGTTTTTCCCTTATGAGAATCCAAATTATCTTTATATCAAAAACCTTTTGATATTATAATAATGTTTATCAACCACAATATAAGAATCATCTAGCAGAAACGCTTTCATCTCACGTTCTACATATATAGTATACAATCAAAACCGCAAGCACGTATTGGGTAATGGATTTCCAACTATTGACAAGGTATGGAACCACCTTTCGCTAGTGTATCTCTAGAGAGGAATATACTGGGTTCAACAAGAACATCTTGCAACCCAACCACACATGACCGACCACTCATTTCGCTTGAGTGTATCGAATGTATATCACCAACGGTTGGGATCATCAACCGTTTCCGGAATGGGACAGCATCAACAATAGATTTTTTTAGAAGTAAATAAAACTCTAGATCAGGTGATTATACACCCTAATAGGTGCGACCTACATAGCCCTGCTACCTACACGGTTTCTGTCATTTCCCGGATGTGAGGCTAGAAGCTACGCTTATCTTTTACATGTCACATCTCCATTCACTTAGAATGTCACATCGTCATACCGGCCAAATCACAAATTGACTTATCCAAAAATACCATGGGTATAAAGCTAAGAGAAACGAATTCCTCCGCCACCAACGTAAATACTTTTGAAACGATCAACTTACGTGATCTACCAGATATACTCTGTCAGACCTTCGTCCATACAAGTTGTCCTTGGACCGGACAAACCGAAGGCGCTATTCAGTATATCCATCTTAGGCACTGTTATTTAAGAATTATACAACAACCCTTGCATTTTACTCCGTCTTCAATTATCTTTGGCATATATGATTCGCAACGCTTATGCCAATACAGAGTGGTTCTTTGGATAATAATCCAACCGGTCTCTCCATATTAACAACGTTAAAATGGTCAAAACTTCGATAGTCTGTGATTTAACCATCAAAGAAAAAGAGGTGTGCAAACCACGATATTATTTCCAAATGGAAATTATATCGATCAATCATCATCCAACATTTATCTCTTTAGTTCATAAATTTACTTATCTCCTGTTTCCATATATTCAACATTTCTTATTTTCTCTTTTATCAGAAAACATTTCTGATTCTTATTTGGAAAACATTTCCAAAACTCCTTCACGATCAAACCTTACCACTCCTTAGTTAAGAAGGAAGTCAATCAAGTTGGGGTATAATTACCTCTTAGACCTTAACTGAACAACGTTTTAACCTCAAAATGGTCAAAGTTTATCTTTTAACTCTTTAACAACTTCCTTATGTAACTTTCAGATTCTATTTACGAATCCACTTCTTTATTGAAACATTGGTTATAACGATAACGTTATAATCCCTACTTTCGAAATATCTAACTCCAATTATAACTTTTATTCTTTTAACTCTATTGGATTAACTCTTTTGGATTAACTCTAATCGAATAACCCTATTTGACTTAACTCCTTTAACTCTATTCGAATAACTATATTCGATTAACTCCTTCAATTCTATTCGAATAAACCATATTCGAATTACTCCTTTCGAATAACCAATATTCGATAACTCCTCTTAACTCGATTCGAATGACAAATATTCGATAACTCCTTTCGATTAACTAATAATCGATAACTCCTTTCGAATAACTAGATTCGATTACTCCTTTCGAATAACTAGATTGGATAACTCCTTTTAACTCTATTCGAATAATTCTAGTCCGATTTAACTTCATTTAAATGACTCTAATTCGATTTAACTTCAATCGATTAACTCTAATTGATTTACTCTAACTGGTTAACTCTAACTGGTAAATTCTAATTGATTAACTCTAACTTTAACTGGTAAATTCTAACTGATTAACTCTAACTGGTTAATTCTAACTCTAATCGATTTCTCTTATTCGAATAACTCCTATTTGATAACGTTTATTCATTTATAAAGATTTACTTTTAGTAACAGTTCCTCACTTTATAAATGTTCTCTTTAGTAACGTTACTTCACTTATACAAGTGTTGTGTACCCATTCTATTTAAAACTATCGGTGTTAATACCAATATCTCTTCTCTATATAAGTTTAGACTTATAGATTCCATTTATCGAATGATAAATATTTAATTTAATTTATAAACTGTTATTTATAAATTAATCTTTTCCATTTATCTGTTAAAATCAGATTTCCATTTTCTATTCATTTTCTAAATATTCCTTTGATTTAATTCTATTTATTTATCAAATAAATATTCCTTTGATTTAATCCTATTTATTTAACAAATAAATATTCCTTGATTTAATCCTATTTATTTAACAAATAAATATTCCTTTGATTTAATCTTATTTATTTAACAAATAAATATTCCTTTTTATCTTTCTATTTATTTTCTAAATAAATATCTCATTTATAACATTCTATTTATTTCCTATAAATAAATATCTCCATTTAATCTATTTATATATGTTTTACAAATATTTCCTTTTAAATTCTATTTGTAAATGTTTTACAAATATTTCTCTTTTTATTTGTTTTGCAAATATTTTTCTATATATTTATTTTACAAATATTTTTCTTTAAATTTGTTTTACAAATATTTTTCCTCTATATTTGTTGTACAAATATATTCCCTTTTATTTCTTTGATTTTATAATTATTCCTTTTAAAAAAATCCTTTTTCTTTTATATATAAAATCTAGTGATTTTATATAAATAAATTATTTTCAAAATATACTTTGAAAAATCTCGTTTTATCATTCTGGTATTTAAAATACCAAACAACAAATGATAAATATCGTCCAAATACACATAATCAATGATATATTTTATATCACATCATATATCGCAATATACGAAACAAAACAGTATTTAAATATTGAGGAACCCAGTTGAGTCCCTCCAACCTGTTTCCATGCATCACAGATGTTAAACAACATAATAACATCGATTTCATTTCAATATGAAATATTCTGATAAACAGAATCAATATTTATTTAACGATATACATACATATATATATATATATATAATTTCAACCAACTAACTAGCAGTTCAATCAAACAGTCAATACACAGAATCAACCATCATTTATCAGTTCTAAATATACGTTATAAAAATATAACTGTTCAGAGCTGGTGAGTTTTACTCACATTGGACGATCATTGTTAATAACGATAATCATCGCTCGATTTGATTCAGACGGACAATTTATTTTGCGATAAATTGTAACGAGCTCGGATTCACTCCCAGTCAGTTCCATGGTGTAGCTCCCGTCCATACGGTCCTAACGGATTCAACCGTTCGAAATTCTGGTAACATACGACAAAGATACGCGCTTTATAAGTTTATACACTAAATTTAGATTAAATAAACTAATTAAACTAGGCTTTTAAATTGGGCCTTACCCCAAAACCCGTTTGCCCATCATCTCTACGTTCAAAGCCCGACCCCATTTTTAACTCTTCTCCCCCAAAACACATACCGTGTATTTACAGTAGCCGCTCACCATTACAACACCTTCATCCTCCGAGTTCTCCTTCTTCATTTACATTAAAATCCGACTAAAATCACCAACCTCCCTCTCGTCTCGAGCTCTCTCTCTTCCACCCAAAAAGGCCTAATTCGAGCTCCAAAAAACCCTCGGGTCCCAATGCGTCTTCCATCAGTTACAATATAGGATCGACATTAATTGTCGCAGAAACCAACCGCATTAGCACATGAGGTGTAGATCTCAACCAGGAACCCGAATCCATCATTCATTTCTCGAATTACAGCCAAACTCTCACCCTAGGACCAACCCTAGTTCACCCGAGCAAAACTCGACTAGACATGATCGAACACAGCAGAAAGGATGCACAATCGAAGAGCTACTCCAGGGAAACCCAAATACATTTATCTCAGAATTTCTAGAGGAGAAAATGATTTTATTTTGGTTTTCAAATATCCAACTTTTTCTGTGTTCGGTTCATTTGGTATTTATAGGCTATGTTGTGGTAGGTGATGTTTGTGGTTGAGAACGAAGGCCGCG
This sequence comes from Allium sativum, assembly GCA_030737875.1. Lineage (NCBI taxonomy): Eukaryota > Viridiplantae > Streptophyta > Magnoliopsida > Asparagales > Amaryllidaceae > Allium > Allium sativum. Next base: position 41,347,175 of record JASFAX010000021.1, read on the forward strand.
TGGCCTGTGTTGGATCATAGAAATGGAGGGGTATATTTTAAATTTGATTTTTCTATTTTATTTTCTCGATTTTCCCTTTGTCTTCGGTCCTTAAAAAATCTCTACGACCACATATGATATCCTACAATCACCAAACTGGACATGTAGCTAGAGTTTGACATTGCAGACCCAACGAAACTGGTTTCGTCGAATTCCGACTTCGTATGCTCACACAGTGTATTTTTAACCGTTAAAATATCGATTGTTTTTCACTCTAAAAATCCGTACGGCCACACGCTGACTTCAAAAATCAAGAAAATTGAAATCTAGCAATAATTTAATATTGCGGATCCAACAAAATTGGTTTCATCGAATTCTGAGGTCGTTTGCAAAACTAACTATTTTTAAAGCTCTGAATAACCCTTTTTAAATATATAAATATATTTAAAAATAATTAAATTTAATATTTAAAAATAAATATTATCGTATATATTCACAGTGGAATACCATACAGCTCCAGAATAATCCTATATGGATTTCTAACTTGATATTTCATCATCAGAGTTATATCGATATTCGATTTATATTTAAATCATTTTATAATATAAATAAATCGTTATAAATTATAAAGGAATTCCACAGCGACTTTTCTAAAATTTGACTTGGACATAAATCAAAATCTACACGGCGAAATCTCGATTTTTCTCTTTCATTAGAATAATATATTCCACCAGCTCCCAACGTTTCTTGTTTCACAGAAATCCGATTTAAAACGAACCCTGTACACTCAGTTGAAGTTCAAATCGCCAAATAGCGAACTGCCGTGCCATTTCGAGCTCGATTTTAATTATAATATAATTATACGTTTGAACTTCATTTAAATAATATATTTGTTATTATAATTCAAATCTAAACTGAATTATATATTTTGAATTGTCCAGTTCACACCATATCGTGAATTCCATTAATTCTGATTGTTTTTAATTAAATATTCACCATTATTTAATTCAACGACCATGAAATCCTTTTAATCACCTTTTAAATAATTAAATAAATTAATTATTATATCGCTGAAAATGCGGGTCATTACAGGTGAAGTGAATGACAGATTGGAGTTTAGGATGCTAAGAAGCACTTATATGTGGATCTTGGTGGAGTTTTGCTTAGAAAAACTTCATATGTTTTCAATATGGCTCGATCTGATATCGGGTTTTCTCAAGGAGGTGCGAGATGGAGGCGATGGTGTCTATGTGAAGGAGATTTTGACAAGATGATCGTGCATTGGTCGGTTGATGGGGGAGAGAGGAAGTGAAGGAGAAAGTCTCGTTCATTGTGGGTTTGGAATGTGAAGGCTTCAGCCTTTATTTGAGAGGGAAGAAGTGTTAAATGTGCTAAAGGGTAATAACTAATATAATAATAAAATTATTAACGATGTTTTAATTCATTCAAATCTTGTAATATTTGTATATATTTTATACATGGTCAGATTTAGACGAAAGGAGTTGCATTGGGTTCATTTTTACGAAGGTTACATGTGCGAGTTGAATTGGATTTATTCAGAGCTATTAGGATTTTTGTCTAATTTCAAACGCTTGTTCAAAATTAGATAAGATGACGCGAAATCGTCAACGGAACGAATGGTGAGCTAACTCTTACACTTTCTGGAATACTGCTAAATATTATTATATCATATAATAATATTCATTATTGATTTTTATTTGTTTGTTTGGATGTTTTGTATGATTTAGTGCTTTGTTGGTGGTTGTCGATATATATAATCCTTTTTGAGAACAGATGATCTTTAACACTACCGACTAATAATCAGAAGATTCATCTTAAATGAATTAGGTTATATTATATGTTTTATATGCATATATAAACTGATATATGAGTTGTGATGCAGAGGGACAGGTTGGAGGGATCCAACAAGATTCCTTAGTGTTTTGGATGTTACTTGCTTTCATATTTTACATATATGAATTGTCTAACATAAGTAACATTAAAATCTGATTTGGATGATGATTTCTGAATTAAATTCAACATTGATGTGTATTAATAAATAAATAGTATTAGTTAAGTGACTGGCAGTAAATAGCCTAAAATCCATCTTTTTAAGACGTTGATTCGCCGTCAGGAGAAACGACTAAGTTTGAAGTTATAAAAATTATTTTTATAACAAAATAAAGGTTTAAAATTTAGTTTATATAAGTTATATAAATAATGGTTTTATAAATAATTATTAATAGTTAGATTTTATACTGAAATTATCAAAGGTTATGTGTAGCGAAATTTTTGTTCTATAAATAAGTTTTACAATTGGAGTTTTCAAATGTTAAACTTAACGAAGTTTTATAATTGTGTTTTATGAAGTATAAAAGATGATTTTAGGAATTATTTAGAAAAGGTTAATAAATGGCTTTGTTTTGACTTGTAAAATGTTTGCAGAAATGATCTTGGTTTTTAGAATTGAAACTTATGAAAAGATAAGTATTCACAAAGGGATTATAGACGATTTAGTTATATTTCAAGCTAAATTTTAAGTGATCTGGTTTAAAATCAAAGTAAGATTGATAAGGTCTGAAGTTTATAAAGAAAGGAAAATAAAGTTTTGTAATAAGATTTAAATTGAATTTATATGAAGGTTTATATAATAAATCCAAATTTTATAAACAAGGTTTATAAAAGAGACTTAAAGCTAATTTGTTGGTTTTAAATGAAGGTTTACTTAGTGATTGAATTAAGTAAAAGTGATTGTATGGGAATGAGATTTTTAAATACAGGAAATGGGTTTTAAATCTTATTTGAATTTAATATTAAATGTTACTTATTGTGACATTTAATGAATATCAAGTTTTGCGTCAACAAACTTCTATTTAACTTAAAAATAAGAATGTTGTCGAGTCAAGGTTTGGGAGGTAAATAAAATACCCCAACTTTAATGACTTCCTTGTTATCCAAGAGATGATACTATTTTGAAACGAATGTAGATGCTGAAATTTTGATTTTTATTTCTATAACGGTGTAATAAACTTTAATTTGCAATGTTTAGAAGTTTAATAAAGCTATTGGGTTTTATAGTAAACAATGTATCACATGACATTGTTTGGCCTAGGTATGATGTATGACTATACTTATACCACTTAGTTAAGTACATAGTGTTATTTCCTAAGTAAGTGAAAATAATGGGATTCGTGAATACACTTGTTCTAAAGAGATAAGTGTATGGCTATGGTTTTCGAAGTAATGAAAACAAGAGATTTGTGAATATGCTTATCATATTGAAATAAATACATGGAATCAATTTATAAGAATCAATAAATTGATTTTAAAGATGTTTTAATTAAAAAGGCTTATGATGTTGAGGTACTAAACTATAAAACTATGATTTGATAGTTAAAGAACCAATTATCAATAAATTCCCTTTTTACTTATAACGTGTTAGTTCGAGGAACCGGGATTGGAACTGGATGTAAAACCACTTCGATCTGACTTTACATTTGAACTGGAATTTGTAGGTATGCCTATGCAAAGATAAAGCATTGAGAGTGCAAGGGTTTCTTGCTACTAATCCTATGGATGTAGTAGAGGTAATCCCTTCGGTTCGTTCTGTTCTTGATCGACTTGTATTGATGAATGTTATCAGTACATTACCACCGAAGGGCGATGAACATTCAAAGATGAAAATGTGCCATGTGTGAAAGGTAAAAGGGTAGTCTCTAGCCTCATCAGCCGGTAATAACTAAAATCAAGAGAGATGCAGCAGGGCTATGTGGGTCGCACCCATTAGGGTATATTTACCACCAATCTAGAACGGCTGACTCTTTGATTATTTTATGCATTAGTGTGTTTGTTGATCATAACCATAGTCGTCACATATTCAGTACTATCAAGTCAGGTGGTAAGCTATTTCTTTTCTAGTTGGGGTTCAAGATGTTCTTACGACCTTGGTACGCTTATCTAGAGAGGTACTGTGTCGGGTGGTACCACAGTTCCCAGTCATTGTTTGGAATATCAACTGGAATATGAGCTCGTACGGTTTTAGACGTAAACCAACTACGTCGAAACGTATGATGCAAGCTTTTTGGTTATATTGTTATTTTATTTGTGGATTGTATACATTATTATACTATCATTGGATTTATATTAAAAGTGTTTTGTTTATCGTAAGAGAAAAACATGTGCCATGTTTATGCATGGTCTTGTCTTATGAGAGATCCATTCTTTTAATGGATTTCTAAAATTAAGCAAGTTGTGTGTGATATGAGTTTTCTCACTGTAAGTATTCTAGACTAATCCTGGTGTTTTTTCTTTCCCTCAAAATGTGCTTGGGTTAGACCGCTTATATTTTCCAGGTTTGCATTGGATTTTTTTGGACCGTAGAAGTGGATCTGAAGACGAGACGTATTCTCGTATGTAACAACCCGAATTCCGACAGACCGAATTTATTTCAAAATTCTAATCCTATCGAAACTCGTGTTGGTTTGTATGGTATCCTGCAGAAAAGACAGAGATAATAAACATATCAGAGCTCAGAAAATATCTCATAGCGAAGTGGATAAAATATAATATAATCAAATATAGCCTTACCTAGATAATAATACTGCCTAACCAGTATCCAAAGCTATCTTATCTCTGCCACATATCCAACCTGCGAGTACGTTATAAGAAGGGGGTCAGAACACAAGTTTTGGTGACTGGATTCAAACTACACATTTTGGATAACCCTACATATACCGTTCAGTTGCATTTTCTTATTCATTAGGCTACTTGGGTTAACAACACTCAAGGCTAACACACACGTCGTACCCATTTACTTCCTAGTGGATTAACCTAATACAATATATATGTAGCTATCCCCAACATTAAGGTACACCCCATGGTACCCCATGGTACCCCACTCGCACGGTCTCCGCCGTAATGCCACAAAAATATATGCAGTCCCTCATCTTACGCCTGAACGAAATACGGATCTCTGTATAACCATGCCACGTTCCATATAGAGTCGTCGTCGCCATGCTATGTAGGTGTAGGGACTGCCACCTTCGATCGAATCAGATTCCATCATAGAGTAATGCCCTAGAGTCTACGATACACCACCCAGAGCAGACATGCATGTATCTGGACTTTCTCATGTACGTATCGTTAATCATACTCGATGCCTAAACTTTTACCATACACCATCCGGAAACGATATGCATGTATCTGCATGTACTATCTACTATGCACTGAGTTCCATAACAGGGCTGTATCAGAAACACGGAACTCGGACGGGAGCTTTTTCAGATATCTGTATACACATGCTATGGTCTGCATTTTCAGTGGCTATGGTCCCACCCGACCCCTCCCTCAACTAGTGAAAGACAACCAGAATTGAGAGCTAGTGATGTGGCCCAAAAAACAATAAACAACATCCGAATTGGCTTGTCCCGCAACCAAAGCCTCGATAACAAAAGGTCGATGATCTGTAGGTTTAGCTCTCCGTCTTTCCACATCACACATCATGCTGACTATCGATAGTTGGTACCCGACGACTGCTATCAAACAGATGGTTAGACCCGCCTAAAGGCAAACGGATAAAATGGACGTAACCCGCCTAGTCACAAGGAAACCAGATCATTGAATCACCTATGCCTCCCTACAACCTTCTGATTTCCCACTATCGTGGCAGTCAAGGTATACTCACCAGGTAGTAACATGCAGACCTAACCTCTGCGTGCATAGCCTGAACGCTGCCACCACACAGAGGACTACCAGGAGTAGCCTCCACGTCCCCGGAAGCTGCATGCTTCCCTTTCCAGTCCTTCGGAGCTAGCAGAACAACAGGCAGAATGACAGAATATTCAGATGGGCATACGCTCCCCACGTGCCTCATAACACCATGATGATTTACCCTATTGGGTTATTCATCTTCAAATGTATGGACTGGTCCAAACTCCTCAGGTTTATGTGTTATCAGACCCTATGTCTAAAAATTTAATTACGCGTTTGCTCTACCTCATCAGATTTCCAATTAACTTGGTTACTTCAATCATATTAACTTCTTATTCAAGTTACCAAGTTCCTCTTGCTTATTAATTTCAGTTACATAACTTGACCCATTTAAGTTCATTAATAAGCCTTTAACATGTTATTCTTATCAGCAGATTTCATATTTCATGTTTACAAATAACATGTTCTTCTTATCAGTAGGATTCAAATTCTCAGGTTTACAGATTACTTAATTTATAATTAAGTACAACTTATCTCATTTCATAAGTTATATCATTCCCCTATCATTTATTATAACCTAAGTTATAATTTCCACTTGTCCCTAGGACAAGCCTACCTATTATCTTTCCTTTTCCCTTTCAGGTTTATTCATAACAGGTTATTATCATTCCCCATTCGTTCCAATTCTCTTAATGTTGTGGGATTCACTCATTTCCATTAATTTCAATTAATGTCATTTATTTCTATCCTATTATATACATATATTCATATACATGTTTATGCACCATACCTCTCACATTAAGCCGACAACTTGTGGATACTGGATTTGTTGGGTGGGTCCGGGCAGACTTCCACCACAAGTTGAATTTAACCTCGTGCCCAAGTGTGGTTACAATTTTTCTATTTACTGTAAATTTAGGCATATTCATTCTTCTAAATTTTACTATAATTCTTATTCACAATCTTGTAGCACAATAATTTTCTTAACAAATGTTCATTGTAAATTTCATAATTACAGTGTTCACAGAAATTCCCAATTCAGACAAGCGATTAACGGAAACATGCTTTTACATAACGCCAACAGATTAAACAAGTTAAGTATTACAGGTTAACAGGTTTATATAACCCCAACAGATTAAACATATTTACTTAACCTCACAAACTCAACATGTTTACTTACAGTTTCATTAACATGTTCCACCTAATATTGAATTAAGCCTACAGATTTACATGTTCATACAACCCTAAATTTCCAGTCATATTCCACAGTACCAATTTCAACAGATTTCAGCATGTTTATAATTCATCAGATCAATCATTTTAATAGATTAAAACAAGTTAAACATTTCAGCAGATTTATTATACGTATTAAGGGGAATGCCGAACGATAAATATACCATTATAGAAAGGTATAACTTAAATCCACTAACCTAATTCCTTTCCAATTCATGAATCTGGTCCACCTAGCATTCCATGGCTTTCCTAACTGGATCTAGAATCTAAATAACCATGAATTCACAATTCTCAAGATAAAAGAAAAAGGGAAGAAAGAAGAGAAATTTAAATTGACCAGATCCAAGAATATACCTTACTTCGGACAGAATTACGAGCACCCATTTGTAGATATACATTCTTTTCCTTTAGATCTTGAATCAGAATTTTCTTAGACTAATTATTCTATTTTCTGAAGAGATTTGAGGAGGAAGAAGAATGGCCGAGTCTAGACATCCTCTCAGAAAATATGAGATTTAGTCTAGGCTCTTCTAGCCTATTTATAGGTGTTCAAGATCTTATCGTACACGCAACGCTGAGTCAGCAATGAACGTGGTTAGAAAAACAGTCCAGATTCATCAAATGAATCTGCCCGGATTATGGGTAAGTCGCCCTACATATTCCCCTGAGTCGACCCTAGGATTGACCTACCCCCTTTAGGTCGACCCAAGCAGGTGTGAGTCGACCCATTTGGGTCCAGCGGGGCGCAGATACTTGTTAACGTTTATGTTTTAAACACTGGTCACTTTCTTGTTTTATTTTCTTGATTTATTTTCAATTTTATATTTACATATAAATCCTTTATATGTATACAAAACTTCTCATGCCTATTTTACATGTATATATATACGCGCAACTTTTGTTTTATTTTCAAAATTTAAATGGTGTTATGTCGTTATTTAATTCGTACCAACTTTCTTTGATTGTAGTTTTATTTTGAACTTCTCTCTTGTGTGTGTGTATATATATTCACATATATATTCATATAATTACATATCCATGTTTACATATATTTTTGGTCTTCCTTATACGTATAATTTTCCTTATATGCGCATATATATCTATTTTCTTCTTAGGACATGTATTATTTTAGTTGTTCCCCTAAAACAAAAATATGGCGCCAGCGGGAATCGAACTCACACCACTCTCTTGAAAATCACATGCTCTTACCAACTGGACTACATAGGCTTTTGTTAACAAGACTAAAAACAATGGTGGTCATTGTTCTTTTTCTTTTACCTCCTTTTCATGTTCGTTACAGTATTTCATTTAAAGGTTTCTCTTTCATCTTAAATCAGTTTTCTACAATCCATAGGTCTAAATTAACAAGAAAATCGCCACAGACACAATGACGCTAATCCTGTGACCAAATTCTGGAAGCTCTTCAAATTTTATTTTATTTTACTTAATTAAAAATGTGGGGTGTTACATCGTATTTACTGCATTAATTTATTTTCAGTGTTTGTGTTATATTTATTAGTCATTGTACAGACGGATTGTTATAATTGTATAGGCTAATCTAATTATGTACTTTGATTATTTATTCATGTATATATACATTTTTTCTCTTGTGTAAAGAGTATTGGTATATTACATTTTATTCATTTCACTGTTAGATTCTGATCTTTTCTGATTCTGACGTGCTATTATTTTTTCTTCTTCTATTCTAACATTTCTTTCTTTCTTCTTTCTCATACTCTAACTTCTTTCTTCTAACTTTCAGGGTTTTCAGTACTTGAGTTTAGGCATATAAATACACAAGGTACATTAGTGTCGAAATTCGAGCATTGAATTTTCCAATTCGTTACAAGAAGTGTCTTTTTGCTGTAACTATTCACCAGGAACCATTTCTCTTTACCCCACCCATAAATAATTTTCTAACCACTGTCCCTCATTTTCTTCACTCCTTTTTCTCCTCTCTCATTTTCTAATAGATCTGTACTTATACTCTTCTGATTTTTAGACCGAATCAAGTCAATTCAACTCCGATTTGACTCTACATCTAACTCCATTCTATCAAGATTACATTGCAAATATTGTTTATAGGAGCAATTGTATTTAAGATCGAAAGATCCAAGTCTTTTTCTTTATAAAAACGAATCAAGAAATCTTACGAGGGTGACTAATTGGTCCTATATCTAGTTCTGTTTGATTATTCCTTGTAAAATGCAATTGGGAGCGACTTGTTTAGCTAAAGTTCAAGTTGGTTTGTGCCCATAGGTTGAGATTTTGAAGGGATTCTTCTCGTAGCCTTAAAATCAAGAAGTGTAATTAAATTGATAGTGAATAAAGTCCGTACGGAGTACCTGACTAAATGTAGGTAACTCTAAACCAGTATAAAATCTAGTATGTTTCACCTTTTTTTACTTTAGTGCATTTATTTTACTTACTATTTGTTTCTTTGGCTGATTCTTGGATAATAAATACATGCTCATAAACATAGTATAAAACGATTTTTAAAACGATTCATAAATTTAAATAAACATTATTCTCCTCCTAACCTCTCTAGTGCTAATATAGCCTTAAGATACTTAATCCTCATCACTTTCAGATTGGAGGTGAAACACCACATACCTCTTAACGCCACCCATATAATGATGTGCTAAGGTTTATGAAGCGCTTAGGTATAAAGTAACAGCATAGAGACTAAAATCCAAAAGGTAGAAATATAAAACACAGCAGAATTTTTTTGAAAGGAAAATGTAAATTTATTCACAATGACAAGGTACAAGAACAATTACAAGTCTCCACTATACAGTATACTAGCATTGAGAAAAAAAACTATGAGATACACAAGGCTTTATAGAAAAAACTCAATGCTAAAAACCTAATTACATAAAAACAACAAACATAGCAATGAAAACACAAATGCATGCATCCTCCATACAGCACATTCAGTGACAATGAAACAGTAAAACTTCTTCCAGCATTCAACTTCCAATCTTCAGCTAATAAACCCAAAGCATTACCAATGCAAGTAAAGAAAACTCAGATGCTGATCTTTGCAAGATAATCACTATAACAATCAATGTAAAAATAACCATTTCCAAGACAACCACCACCTCAAAAGTTGTCCACTGCATCAGTTAAACAAACGTCCAGCTTTCCTTAAGACAGCATTATGAATTACTTTGAATAAATCATCAGCTTTCATAACTGCTGTAGTAAAAACTCTTCTGTTTCTCTATGACCACATTTCATGCACAAAGATCTTTGATATACTTAAAAGCAATAAGCTCCTTTCTGATTTCCATCTTGTTGATTTGAATAGATTGAACCACTCATCTCTACTACTACATGCAGGTTGATGGAATTTACCAAATGCAAGTACTCTCGACCATAACTAAAAAACAAAAAGACATTTAAAGAATAAATGGGTATTGCACTCAGAATCAGATCTGCATAGAACACAAATATCATCTGAAATGATCCCCATTTTATATAATTTGTCCTTTGTATTCAAAGCATTAGCCATGACTTTCCACAGCAAGAAATTTTGTTTAGCATTACTCATCAAACTCCATATCCTTTTATATCAAGGAAATAAAGGCCTTTCACCATTTAGCTGATCATACACAAGCTTAATAGAGTGTTTCTTACCCATCCAGGAAATTTTCTCAGTAGAAACCTTAAATTTGGAAGAAATATCAGACCATAATCCTCTCAAAATAGCAGAACTACTATGCGGCAAAAGCAATTCTCCATCATGAACCAAATCATCCACCTTTGCTGAATCAGCCATACCACTATTTCTTCTCAAATTGTACTCAACTATTTCACTTAAAATCAATCCCCTACCGACCCAGAAAGATCGCCAAAAATAAAGTTCAATTGATCCACCATTATAGCATTGAACAAGAGGAAGAAAATGACTTCTAAGCTTCAGAGTTTGCTTCCAACTCCTGCTGCTGGAACTTGGAATTGACATGGTCCAAAAGTTTTTATTGCCAATCAAATTACTCTTAACATATTTAGTCCATAAACATGTGTCATCAGAGAAGATCTTATCAATATACACAGACATAGAAGATTTATTCCATTGAAAAAGGTTTGTAATTCCTAGTCCACCATTTCTTTTAGCTTCACACAATTTCAAGAATGCAATATGAATAATCTTCTTAGCAAATGGATCCCCATGCCATAAAAATTTATTCATAGCACTAACTACCATATTAATTATTTTAAAGGAAGAATGTAGTGCCTAAAATAATAGGTACCCATCGAAGTAATAATAGATTGAATGATAGTAAGTCTTCCAGCTTGAGAGAGGTGACAAGGAGGCCATTGTTTCATTTTCCCAATGATTTTCTCATATAAAGGCATGCATTTCTCTTTAGTAATTCTACCAATGAATAAAGGAATTCTAAATATATTAAATTATCTGGAAGTACCTTCAAACCTGACAAAGCTACTAGTTCATCCTTACTATTTTGACTTAAACCAGCAAGTTTAATATGAGATTTATTCAGATTAATCTCCAATCTAGTGATCTTATAAAAAGACTGTAAAACAAAGAGAATGCATTGAATGCTACTCAAAGATGGTTTAGTAAAAATAATAAGATCATCAGTAAAGCATAAATGAGTGATCAGAGGTTTTTTGCAACGTGGATGTAACTGAAATTTGCCTAACTTAACTTGATTAAGTAACAAAGAGTTGAGAAGTTCCATAACACAAATGAACAAATATGATGATATGGGATCTCCTTGTCTCACTCCACGCTTTCCTTTAAAAAAACCATGTAACATACCATGTCTAGAAACTGAAAACCTTGGTGTGGAAATGCATGTATAGATCCAAGCTAAGAAAGGTTTTGGGAAATTCATTTTTGACAAAATAGCAATAATAGAGGTCCAAGATACACTGTCAAAAGCTTTTTCAATATCAAGTTTCAACAAACACCGAGGAGATATATTCTGTCTATTATAACCATGGAGCAATTCCTGAGCAATCAATACATTATCACTAATAGACCTACTAGGCACAAAGGCAGATTGATTGTAGGAAATAATAGAAGTGAGGACTGCTTGAATTCTATTGGCCAAGACCTTAGATACAATCTTGTAAAACACACTGCAACAGGAGATTGGCCTAAAATCTGTAACACTCATGGGATTTTCCACTTTAGGAACTAAAGCAATAAAAGTTGCAGATAGAGATTGAGGCAAAACATTAGTTAAGAAGAAATGCTGGATAGCTTGAGTAACATCAAAACCTATAATACTCCAACATTTTTGCAAAAAGCATGCATTAAATCCATCAGTCCCACCAGAACTGGAAGGATCCAAACCAAAAACCGCATCTTTAATCTCAGTACAAGAAACAGGTTTGATTAGCTCCAAGGATTGACAGTGAGATAAAGAAGGCGACTCAATGTGATAAAGGGGATCGACATTAACAGAAGGAGAGGAGTTTGGAGCTAAAATTGAGCTAAAGTAATTTACAAAAGCATTATCAATACTAGCTTGAGAAGATAAAAAGTTACCATCTGCATCATATATCATATGAATAGCTTCCTTCACTTTATTAATCCTGAGAGAGTTATGAAAAAAAATTGAATTCCTGTCGGCTTCCAAATCCCTCTGCTTTTTGTTTCAAGTATTGATATTCAATATCCAACAAATATTTAAGTCTATCTTGAAACTCCTTCTCAATATACTGAAGATGTGAGTCATAAGGATTTCCAACCATAGAATTTTGCAATTGAATTAGCTCTGATCTTACAGAAGAGGATCCTTTAAGAGCATCGCCAAAAGTGTAATGAGACCATGCCTTAAGATGAACCTTTAACAGTCTCAATTTATAAAGCAGCCTATCCATAGGATTTTTGCCATATTTTTTATTCCATACCTGCATTAAAATACTAGAAAATCCACATGAGTTAACCAAAAAATAAAAAATTTAAACGAGGACTTCCCTTTATCAATGGCATCAAATTTCCCCCAATATAAAAGAAGAGGCCAATGATCAGAAATTGTGGGAGGAAGAGTTTGATAAACAGGATAAGAACAAATGTTGAGAAAGGAAGAATTGACAAAAATACGATCAAGCTTACAAAGAGTAGGGTTTCCAGAATGACTTTTATTTGACCATAAAAGTGGGTCCAAACCAATTTAGAGGAGACATTTTATATTTAATAAAAGCTTGATTTAGAGGAGCTATATCATTAACAGTAAGAGAGCTACCACCCAATTTTTGAGAGGAAGAGGACATGCAATTAAAATCTCCCCCTAATAACCAAGGTTCATCACTGGAATTAAGATGACAGAGATTAGTGAAAAAATCTTGTCTCAAAGAAGAAGCATTGCAAGCATAGATGGAAGTAAGCAGGAAGGTAGAGTTTGAAGGAATATGGACACACTTGAAATGAATGAATTGTTCAGAGGAAGATAATTTGGTAAGACAAAAGATTTGAGGATTCCATAAAGTTAAGAGACGTCCAAAACTTGCATCATCAAGGTTATGTTCATATTTCCATTTAGAGGATATAAAAGACATAGCTTTCGAGGTTGATGACAAATCCAATTTTGTCTCTGATAAACATAAAAGCTGGATCTTCTTATCATGAATAAATAATTTAATCTCACTTTGCTTGGAGGGAAGGTTCATCCCTCTAATATTCCAGAAACATATATTATGAATCATTTCTTAATATGAGGAGATTTTGGTAATGTAGCAGAATTCTGCCTAGTATTTCTTTTCAATAAGGATTTCTGACTTCCAAGTGGTAAAACTTCATCTTGCTTAAATTTGGTTCCTTCATCAACATCATCAGAAGCTGAATTCAAAACTGATTTGTTCTTTCGGCCTTTCTTTGATTTCAAAGTTGCCTTAAAAGCAGAATCCACAAAATCACTAATCAATGATTTGGGAGGAATTGAGGTAAAGTCCTTTTCATTATACTCTGAAGTTGATGTTGAAGTATCAAGACTAACAGGTAGTTTAGAAGGTGGAGGAAGAGGGATGTCTTTTGAAGGAGCAAAATGGGAATAAATGGAATAATTGCAATTAGAAGAAGTAGGGATTTGAAAGATAAAAAATCATTTGATTGGTTACTCATTGATGAGGAAAAAGAGGATGAACAAGAGTAAGAATTAAGAGAAGATGTCAAGTTATGAGTAGAAAGATTATCATTCAAAGATAATGGAGAATCCACTGCTGGTAATTCCAAAAGAGAAGAGAAAGGATTATTAAGGATAAAATCATCTTGTACTTGCTTTCCTTTTCAAGTAATACTATCATCAGTATTTTTCCTAGAACTAAAATCAGCTAAACTTTGCACAACATTTTTACCACTCAAGTCAGATAACACAACATTATTATTATCCTTGCTAAGAGTTGAAGTATCCAATTCCATATTTTCCTCATTATTTGTTTGATGCAAAAAATTAGATGTACTATAACCCCTAGTCTCAACAACTTTTTCCAAAGCTTCATTAACATCCTTTTGAACATTTGTTCCAAATTTTCCTTGTTTAATCATCCAGACTTGCTTTTTCTTATTAATGACCTTATTCCATCCACTCTATTTATTTTTCACTGGAGCTTGCTGCCTAGTTTATTTTCAACAACTTTAACAGTTGCACACTTTTGTTGATTATCATCAATATACGGCTCACTTACATTACCAAAAGAATTACCATGTACATCAAATTGCAGTAGAGTGAACAAAAATTTTGCACTGAGTGCAAATACTGGGCTTCCAATCATAAGAAACAATAACTGGAGGGCAGTTATCACCAAAATCTGTTAGTTCTATACAATGGGGTAGTTCTGATTCAGCATCAATCTCTACAAGAACTTTTGCATACTTGATCTTATGCATTTTCTCAGTATTCACATCAAAACAAATCTGCCTACCAATTTGACAAGCTAACAATTAATACCCATTAAAGTCCATAACAGCAAGGGAATATGATGAAGATGAATCCATATAGGAACTCTCTTAATTTGCGAATGAGCATTAACTATTAAAGGATCCTACCTAGTTATTATGAACATATGGCCTCGGATAAAAATGGGATATGCTTTCAAAACTTTTTCTCTATCTAAATCATTGGAAAAATTGAAGTAAAAGTAGAGACCATCCGATTTTATATCCACATCTCCATTTAACTTCCAATACCCACGAAGAAAATTAGCAACTGGCAAATAGGATAAAGAACCATCAAGAAAGAAACCCACTAGATAATGATTCCAGTATTTCATACCTTCCTCTTTAACAATTTCAGAAGGATTTCTCTTAGATTTATCCTTAATCTTTTCAAACTGCAGTGGCTTATACGATCCATCATTTCTTGGTAAAGAATTGAACAAAGATATGTAATCTTTCTTGATAATAGGAATATTCGAAGAAACATTTGACGAATTGATCTGCACAGGAAGTTGAGAATCATATCCTTGAGCACCCATCAGAGAATTAGAATTATGAGACGAATCAATCAACCCAGATTCACTTGCAGTTAAAAGATGATTGACAAGAGAAGAGGTATTCATCGAGGTGATCGATGAAATGCCATTGAGAAAATCATTAACCAAATTACCGGATGCCAGAAGATTAAGATCAGGTCTTAAAGAGGGAATTGTAACTAGAGGATAATCGGAGTGATTAATATCAGAGGATAAAAGAGGTTTATCTCCAGAAGAAGAGACAAGCAACGAATTATCAATAGGAGGAGGATCAGGTTGAGGACGAATAGGGATAGGAGGAAGAGATGACGAATCAAGGGAGGAGGAAGACAAATCAAGACCAGAGGAAAGTTGACGCCATTGACAAGCAGAAGTTTTTAAAATGGTTACAAAGGTTCACAGTAGAAATTTTAAAACAACATTTAATAAAGAAAGTTAAATTACGGTACTTATTACATTTCCAAAGTACCAAATAGTCATCTACATAAAACTAAATACACTGCCTCGTGAAAAATCATAATATCATAGTACATAAGATAAACCATCCCTCTAACTGTCTGTAACAACCCGAAAATCTAGGCCAGTTTAAAATTTTCATTTTGGCAAATTTAGCGAATGTTGAATATTTAAAATGAATTATTTTAAATAATAACGACAAAAAAATTATTTTGAATAGAATAGAACGTATATATTATATACGTCGTCGTTAGAATATAAATATTTATTATATATAATTATAAATAGAATTGAAAATGGTGCGGTAGTTCGATAATTCGATTTCAAACTTCAATTGAATGTACCGGGTGCAAAATAAACCGGATTTTAGTGAAACCAAAAATAATAGGATCTATTTGAGAATATCTTTCCAACGAATCCGAAAAATTGAAATTCCATAGCGGGAATCAAAAGATAGGTCCAGTTGAAAATTTTGAATAGTCGCTATGGAATTCAGGCCATTAAAAATAGCCATTTTGCAAACGACCTCGGATTTCGACGAAACCACTTTTGTTGGATCCGGGATGTCAAGTTATTGCTAGATTCCAAATTTCATAATTTTTCGAATTAATATGTGAGCGTGGCAAAGGAAAACGCGTTTGACCAGTTTAAGTTGATTTTAATCGACTGCAAAATGGCCATTTTTCCAACGGTCTCAGAATTCGACGAAACTAGTTTTGTTAGGACCGTATCATCAATACGAAGCTAGGAAATATTTTTCTGGAATTTTTCTAGTTAGTATGTGACCCCGGTAAATTGAAATGCGCGTTCAAATTCAATATATAGAGTTATATGTTGATTTTAACGGAAACTAATCGAAATGGTCGAATCAGCTTACGGTACATATCCCATTGTGTTCGGCATGGGGGTAATTAGCTATGGACGACAGGCGGTAGGTCTCGTTTCGAGGTCTAATGAAAAAGTTGATTTTTAAAATAAAATAATTAAATATATATATTATAATATATACCCTCCTACCACTACCCCTCTCCCTCTCTCTTTAACTTTACAGAAAAGAAAAAAAAGAGATCCCGACATCGAAGAAAACTGCTCCCCCTCTTCGTCGCCGCCCACCTCCTCCGCCGCATGCGCCTCCCCCACTGACCCCAGCGCGATGGTGAACCCCCCTTCCAACGATGCTCCAGTTCGACAGTGAAGGTGATTTTCCTTTATTAAATCAGTTTTTAATTTAATTTCAGTTTTATTTTATATTGTAGAAAGATAAAAATATAATCTTTTATATTGTAGGAGGATAAAAATATAATCTTTTATATTGTAGGAAGATAAAAATATAATCTTTTATATTGTAGAAGGATAAAAATATGATTTTTACATTATAGAAGTGTTAAAAATATGACCTTTATATAGTAGAAGATATAAAAATACTATTTTTTATGTAAGTAGTGTATTGAAAATAAAATTTCTGTACAATAAAGAATATAAAAATATAATCTTTATAATTAAAAAGGCGAAATCTTTATAATTGAAAAGGCGAAATCTTTATAATCGAAAAGGCGAAATTTTTATCTATATAGTAGCGGTGTAAAAATAGAATTTTTATCTATATAGTAGCGGTGTAAAAATAGAATTTTTATCTATATAGTAGCGGTGTAAAAATAGAATTTTTATCTATATAGTAGCGATGTAAAAATAGAATTTTTATCTATATAGTAGCGAGATAAAAATAGAATTTTTATCTATATAGTAGCGATGTAAAAATAGAATTTTTATCTATATAGTAGCGGTGTAAAAATAGAATTTTTATCTATATAGTAGCGATGTAAAAATAGAATTTTTATCTATATAGTAACGAGATAAAAATAAAATTTTTATCTATATAGTAGCGGTGTAAAAATAGAATTTTTATCCATATGGAGTAATGATAAAAATATGATTTTTATATACATAGCAACAATATAAAAATGTGATTTTTATATATGTAGTGAAAGCGGGCAACGAAAGTGACAAAAGGCGAGAACGGCGATGTTTCCCTACATAAGAAGAGTCGTGGCGTTTGGATTAGCTTTGGTGAGAACTCCTCACTCTAAATTCCTTTTTCTAGTTATATATATATATATATATACTAGGATGCAGACGGTGCTTAGCAGCACCCGACACCCGTCGTCCACAGACCATGGACGGCTTGTTTGCTTGTTTGATGTGTTGTGAAATTTGTTTGTGTTGTTGATGTGAAATCGATAATAAATTGTAGATGGTTGAAATAGATTAATTATCGTTTAAAATATAATTTTTAACATGAAAGTGAATAAATAAATATTTATAAACAAATCGACCGATTGGTTTATATACACTGATTTGACTGATATTGATTGGGCCGATAAATTTGATACATCGCCCAACTGCACAAATAATATTCAGTGTTTGTTGATTTGAAACCCCACACGGGTGTTGGGATGATATTTGGGTACACTAATCCCAATTATTTAATTGTATGTCGATCGATTGGTCGACAGACTGTGTAAACGTTGATTATTTATATTTGATGCTTATGCAGTTGTGTGGTGCACTTTGGATGATGGTTTATTGTTTATCGTTGCTAAAAATATACATGTGTTGTATGGAATCCATATAATTAACGTTATATGGTGATTGATTGGGCCTCATTCCAATCGGGAAAATAATGAATATTATAAAGGAAAATTCATTTGTTGAATATAAAAATATTCATGTGTTGAAACTATTCAAGTGTTGAGTAAAATATTGTAACAATAAAATTTAGATCTTTATCATATTTAAAATTAGAATTACTTCACGGTGGAGTCTGATTTAAAAATCAAACGATAGATACCATAATTTTATAAAATATTTTACATAACAAAAATAGTGATGTGTTGACAGTACTCATGTGTTGAGATTAGTCGTGTGTTGAAAGAAATATAGATTCATGTGTTGAATGGAATAAATATTCATTTGTTGAATAGAATAACGAATTATTGAAATATATAAAGCCGTGTTGATTAGAGTTGTGCTATTTTGACATGAACGATATTTATATCGATTATATTCGTTTTTACAATGAATATAGAAAAGAAGTGATTTCAAAATATAACATTTTGAAAATATTATCATTTATATAGTAATGATATGAAATATTCAATTTTGATTTGAAATTGAATGTAGCGTTGAAATGGTTTTGAAAACGAATTTAAAACGATTTATAAAATACGTTTTAAAAGGAAATTGACGAAATATATATAATATATATATATATTATATATATAATGGCCCGAATAAAACGCGCCGCGCCGCGGCAGTTTGTGAATTTCGACCATTGACTTCGAATTGACGTTGCGGGAGATCCGACCGTCGGATTCTCCTAAAACCGGAACCGTTGGGTTCATATCGAAAAGAGCTTTCCAATGAATATTAGAAATTTGAAATCTAACGGTTGGATTTGGAATTATGTCCAAATCAAATTTGGAAAAGGTCGCTGTAAGTGCAGTTCGATGGCCGTTGATGGAAATCGACTGTACGGGCCTCGATAAAATTATTATAAATATCTATAATTTGTGTATAATCATAAGAAATGATTTGGGAAAAATTGGGCTGAAGAATTCCACATTTGAAAAGATAAAAATAGATTTTTATCGAAATGAACTAGTTTTGAACTAGAATTAAAATCAATTTATTTTTGAAATAAATAAATTGAATTTGAAAGTGATTTTAAAAGTAATCAGTATTCCCAATACGTGAATTGGACTGGAGTTGAATCGAAATTATCTTCGGAATATTTCGATGTTGGATTTCGTGACTATACAGATATTGTTATGGGAATTTGAAAGATATATTTTACATCGTTATTTCCAATACGATATTTGTTGGTTTTAGGATTTGATATTGAATATAAGCCGGTATATTTTCTATTCAGAGCCTTGTATTTAATATCAAATGTGATTTGGGTTTATCGTGAATTGTGTTTTATATGACATTGGTTCTTTAACCCAGTTAAAGACGGGATATTGATTTTTGAAAAGATTAAAACGAAGTGGAGTTTTAATGAATCTTTAATCATATTGAAATGGGAATTGATAATTTAAATTATCAAATCTGGAAGGTGATCGAGAATGGAGTACCACCAGTTTTGCTCCAAAGCGATAGTTAAATCTTTAATTAGATTTGAACGTGAATTGGTAATTAATTTTACCGATAATACTGTGGTGTTAGATATGGAGTATTACCAGTTTTACTCCAAGGGATGAATAGGTTGGGATTAGGAAATAAAATAAATAATTACTTCAGTGTGGTTCGCTAATCCCGACTAGTTTGAAATGATATCCAAAGGAAGATTAAAGAATAAATTTAGAAGAATTTATCTTGGATAAAATTAATGGGAACCTTTCCCTAAGAATGTGATTTTGTGAATAAAAGAATATTCTGAATTGGAATGAGGCGTTTTTCGTATTGGAATGAGGCGTTTTTCGTATTTGTGTAACCTTTGTTTATCATATACGTGGGTCATTCAGAAAGGTCGGGTTTATACCCATTCTGAATAACCGATTCGACGAGATGTCGAAGATGAAGATGGTGGTTGAAGACCGGAAGTCTTCACATTGTTTGGGTGATTACTGATGATCTTGATTGGGCTGTACACCCAGGATGAGGGAATCAGTTGGTGATCTTCCAGACGTACTTGGAGATGGATGGATATGCGAGGAAAGTGCCTCCGGTTTCGTTCAGGCCCAGAACGAACTTGTAAATGGATTGTGTGTCTAACATTGGATTTTATTCTATGTTGATTGATCTCCATTAAATATACATATGTTTGGCGGCGGAGAATTTATTCTCTTGCTTAACGCCCTTCTCTGAGACGTATGAGCTCAGAGGTTGTATATCGATGGACATTAGTCGCATGGAGTGAATTGCCAGTGTGGTACGCGTAAGTGGCAATTGATCAAGGCTTCTGTTGCAAAGCAAAGCCTTGTGGTTGATGATCAAAGCACGGCCTGTGTGGCGCAGCTTTGTGTATAACGTGAATTCGCGAGCCTCACACCTCGGTATGAGTCAAAAACGGGATAGTGACTACAGGGAGAGCACGACGTTTCTTTCTAGCTAGGGTGGTGTCAGTGACCTACCAGCCCTGACATTTATATACTTTTCACCTGTGTGGTTGTTGGATACGAGGCGCCTCGGATATTGGTCTGTAAGGACCGGGAAACGTGTGTTCAGGAATAACTAATCCTCAAAAGTAAAAGAGGATCGGCCCTGAAGATCCAAGGATCAGAGTGGGGTCCTGAGGCATTTGCTAGACTGTCTCGAAAGCGGAGAGGAGCTTGCCCCTTGCCTCGACTCATGATGTAATCCAATTTCCAATACGTGTGTTTCGGTTTTATTTGTAGTGCCTAGTATGGCGACATAGTAGATAGTAGCTATGCCGCCTATGATTGATATTTATGATTGAAATTGTTTTGACACTATACACCTATAATAGTATCAAATGATTTGTTTTAAACGTATCAAGCATTATTTGGCAATTATAAGGGAAAATCCTATCCTCCGGCTTGCGTTGCATTGTGTGATGGGACCTGGGTCTTATAGTAGCTTCATTTTTCCAAAGAGCATTGCGCTGTTTTGTTATATGCACTAGTATTCTTGGGAGGAAACCCGTTCCGTGTTATACGGCGTGGTCCCTTGATTTACCAATCTTTAAAACCAATATTAATAACTGTTTTAGTTCTCACACCAGTCACATGACTGACCTGGAGTTTATTGTTTTAACCTAAACTCTGGGTGCCCCTATTTTCCACACGGGCAGCTTGTAGTTTTGGTTTTGCAGATTTATATTCACAGGATCCTGATTTACAGCTGGAACGATGCCCGGAAAGCTCTGTATCCGTGCATTATTTCTAGTTGTGCTTTTGTATTATTTTCCGCTGCGATGTATTTAAATGTAATTTAAATCTCTGATATTTGTTGAATGTAATTTATTCATTCATACTCTGTATATTCTTGTATCTGATGGAATTGTTGAAATAACAATGAAATGTTCTTCTGTTTGCGTTCTAATTTGTCCTATCCTCAAAACGATCAGGGGTTTTGAACGGTCTTTGTCGGTTTAACGATCGATTCAGATCGAGCGAAATTCCTTGCCGTTACACTGTCAGCACAATAACCAGAAAACGAAAAATGAACCAATACATGAGTTTGAATCCAAGCTGAACTGAATAATCATGAATCGCTGTTGAGACCTTCCACCCTATGAACCTAAGGGGAAAGGAAGAGAGAAGGAGAAAACAACCTAGGTCAGACATACGTTTGGTGAGTTCTAGTAATTTCAAGCATGAGCATAAATTAAAGAAGCATTAGACAAATGAACAGTTCTAAGGACATAAGACATAAAGGTATAAAGGATGTAAACAAAGTTAAGCACGAACAAAGATTGACTTGTCATTTATATCCAAGATTGTTGCACCAACTTACCAACGATGTCATAATTAGGCTTTACCTAATTTCTACTTATCGATCAGCTCCTAGAACCACAATATGATAACCTATGCCAGTTATGGAACTCGGGGTTATCAAGCTCGAGCCCAACAACTAAAAGGACATAGCCATTAATCACGGGCATTACAGCGGCTTATTTTCCCTAATCGACACGATGCATGCTCATCGTCCAGCCGGAACGCTCCCATAACCACCTCATTTGGACCTCTTACTATCCAATGCAGTAAAGCGTTCCCTCGCCTTTACTTAGTGTGAGACCTCCATAGATGATAATAGGGATACTGCTTGATACAGGTCCCTAACCAAATATTCAATTAACACAAGTCATCCCTAGACTTGGTCCCCATTAATTTTTCTATTAGGGCACTTGTTTTCCCCAATCAGCACCACTCTACCAAAACGGACCTAAACTACAATCTTATTATTTTATTAGGCCTCTTATTTTCCCCTATCAGTCCCATGCTATTGGAAAGGACCTACACTTATTTTCCCTAATCAACACCACGCTATCGGAACAGACTCCCACTACAATCTTATTATTTTATTAGGCCTCTTATTTTCCCTAATCAGCCCCACACTGTTGGAATGGGCCAAACCTATGAGCCGCTTATTCTCCCCAATCAGTCTCACGCTATCAAAACAAACTTCCACTATTTAAGCTTATTAATTTTTAATTTTAGTTTAACCTGACACAAATTTAGTTTATCAATAATCCTAATATAGCCTCACGTTATTTCCTAGGTTGTATTAAATATTCCTAATTAATGTTTATCCTTTTATACAACCTAACCCCACATTACTTAGCGTCCAACTACGTTAACCTATTCCAGTTTATATGTTTGCACGTTCTCCAATTACATATTAAGTTTTATCCAAAATTTACAATCCAATGTTGATTATAATATTTAATGAGTTCTAACATTCCCAACTATCCCTTTTTATTCAATTTCAATATTCTTCCAATTATAACACAAAATAATGACAAAGGCTTAGGTTTAGCGCTAAAATAAAAAGGAAAATGGTCTAGGCTACTCACAAGGCCTAGACTGAAAAATAAACAAAACGAATAAAATATGGCATAGCACGAACTATAAATAAAACCACAACAAAGAAGGGAATATGAGAAGGAGAATTACTTATAAATAGTAAAAAAACTGGAAAGAAATAAGCGTAGACTGTAAATAAAATGCAGTAACTTTACAAAAAAACTAAACGCATAAATACTGTAAATAACTGTAAACTTTAAACTTGCAAATTAAAACTATTTAACTATCTAAATTTTCCTATGTAATTTACTAATATAGAAATCACATAAAACTCATAGATCTTACGAAGAGAGCTTTCCCCATGGCCTTTCTTATTCCAGCAGAACCTCCGCCTCTAAAAGTATTTATAAAAATAAATATTAAAATTGTAGAACTTCTTTATCACTGTAATTTTTTTAATTATTTGGCCCTTCCTAATTTTGAGGATAAGCCTAGATAAGAAGAAGAAGACAGAAAGAATGGATGTGAAGAAATGAGATAGACTCTACTTGTTTATTTACAGGGTCTATTGGGCGTCCTCAGCCTTCAAACCTACGATTAAATCTGGATGAGCCACATCAGCGAACCAATCAGAAAGTGCCATGTCAGCCTCAGTTCCAAATTGAACCAGTCAAACTAAGCCAACTCAGAAAATAATGGTGTAATAATATAAAACATTTACACCGACTCATGCGTGCCAAGGCACGGTATAATAACGCTCTGGGTCAACCCAAGTTTGCTTGGATCGACGTAGTGTCGACCGGAGTGGGAGTGGGTCATCCCAGACGACCGTTTACAATATATATATATATATATATTCTGATTTTTGGCTTATCTTCTTTGATCCGTAACTTATTCATTTTAACTCCGTTTTCAGCAAACCAAGTGTCTATTTTCATCAGAAAATCAAACAGACCCAATGGTACTAGTCCCATTGTCCAATTCTGAAGATTATTCTAATTAGTATTTAAGTTATTTCCTTTTTATATTTAATTAATATTTATTAAAATTCGGGTTGTTACATTCTCCCTTCCTTAAAGGATTTAGTCCTCGAAATCTCTAAGGATGGAAGAATGATATAAATATTATCACCCATTATCTACACCCATATCTACTCAACCATCAACCACTGGCATCCATTGTCCTTAGATTTTCTAATTCTTTTCGTAAACATATGCAAAAGGTTTAGTGTATATGTCCCTAAGCTAATGCAAAAATCAGGCGGATCACTGATTAAGTTGACCTCCTTAACGCAGTTTCATGTCTGTGTCATGCATCCAATATGTATGCAAAGGAATCCTAATGATACATATAATTCTATATGTGTGCAACAACCATTCATCAAATGCAACATCCATGTGATGGTTCATCCATTTTCACTCATATTAAGAATAAATTTAAAATGCACACATATCCATATGAAATTATGTAATTGTCCTAGTTTGTCGATCGCTAACTAGTGCCTATTGTGTGTGTGTGTGTGTGCATCTACTGCGTCCACTAGCAGATACTTGCATCCACGTGAATTCATTCAACCATAATACATTCTATTAACATATTTTAAACCATTTCCTAACGTACATAAGCTTCTACCTAAGACTTATAATTCAAACGATAAGAAAAATAGATTCAAATTCAAAGCTTAGGAAAGGATTAAGAGCGTACTTTCAAAGAGAAGTAGAAAAGAAACGCAAATCCTATCCTTCGACTCTCAAGTCGCGTCATCACTGTCCTCCCCCTATCGAATCTTAACAAGCTTGATCTTCTTATTCCGCAACTTCTTCAATTCATATCGTAGTATCCGTGTATGAACTTGGATAACTGATGCCTCCCTCTCTACCTCAAAATTCTCTAGGATACTCGGCTCCACCACTACTGTGGAATCATGTAAGTACTTCCGCAAGTGTGAAACATGGAATACATCATGAACTCCTGGCAATCTCTCTGATAGTCTAACCCTATAAGCCATTTGACCTATCCTCTCTATTATAGGAATGACCATACATATCTCGGAGCTAACTTCCCCACTGAGCCGAATCGAACAACACTCTTCAATGGTGACACCTTAATGAAAACCATGTCCCTTACCTCAAACTTTAGGTCTGTCTTCCGCTAATCTGCATGCAACTTCTGTCTGTCCTGATCTGCCTTCATCCGTCTCCGAATCAAATATATCTTATCCGAGGTCACACAAACCATCCAAGGCCCAAGTAGAAGTATATCCGTGGACTCCCACCAACAAGTAGGTGATTTGGAGGGCTTCCTATATAATGTCTCCAAGGGAGCCATATCTATGCTCGTTTGGTAGCTGTCATTATATGTGAACTCTACCAATGGAAGATGCTCCTCCCAAGTCCCTCCAAAGTCTAAGATACATAGCCGCAATAAATCCTCAAGAATCCTTTTAAGCCTCTCTGTCTATCCATATGTCTGAGGGTGATAGGCAGTACTAAGTCATAGTTGTGTCCCGAATGCCTCCTGCAGGCTACTCCAAAACTTGCTGGTAAAGATGGGGTATATATCACTAACAATACTAGAGGAAACCTCATGAAATCAGATGATCTCTCTAAGATACACTGAAGCCAACCAAGTTGTTGTCTGTCCGGGATGAAACGAGCGCACTTAGTCAACCTATCGACTATAACCCAAATACTATTATTGCCCTTCCTCGATCTGGGCAATCCATCTATGAAGCCCATCGAGATGCTCTCCCATTTCCACTATGGCACATCTAGAGGATGAAGCACACTAGGCTTCCTTTGCTCGGCCTTCACTCTCTGACAAGTCATACATCTAGCCATGTACTCTGCTACATCCTTCTTCATCCCTATCCAACGAAAGATCTTCCTCATGTCTCTATACATCTTATCACCTTCCAGATGGATGGTCATCCGAGAGTGTTAAGCCTCTTCTAAAGCCTATCTCAACAAATCATCAACTCAAGGAACACATAATCTCCCATCACAACGTAGCCACCCTCCCTTACCCACAGGATACCTAATAAGGTGACTAGAGGTCTCTCCTCTATTGAGTCGGTCAGTGATATCCGCTAACTGTTGATCCTCGCGCTGACTAGATCCAATGCGCTCTAAAAGAGTAGGTCGCACCTCCAATGATGCCAATAATTCTGGTGCATAATCTATAAATGGTCTAAATTTGAATGACGAGATAAACTCCAAACTCCGCCACTCTATAAACAATAGACTCAAAGTCATCTTCTACCTACTCAGTGCATCTGTCACTACATTCCATATCCCCAGGGTATATGATATCTCAAAATCACAGGATGTAAGAAACTCCATCCAGCGATGCTATCGCAAGTTAAGATCCTTTTGCGAAAACAAGTGCTTGAGAGACTTATGGTTGGCGTATAGCTCAAGCCTCTCACCTAATAAATAATGTCTCTAAGACTTAAGTGCAAACACTATCGCCGCTAGCTCCAAATCGTAGGTAGGGTAATTCTTCTTATGTGCCCTCAGTTGTCCACTCCCATAACAGACAACCCCACCCTCATCCATAAGCGCCGCACCTAAACCCGTGTCACAGGCGTCCGTATATGCAGTGAAGATCTTCATACCATCTGGAAGAGTCAGTATTGAAGTTGATGTGAGAGCCTTTTTACACCTCAAGAATGCATCCTCGCAATCCACATCCCAAGAAAATACTAGGTTTTCTTCGTAAGGCGGGAAAGCGGAGCCGAGTTCTAAGAAAAATCCTTAATGAACTTCTGATAGTACCCCGCCAAACCTAGAAAGCTCCTCACCTCTGTCACATTCCTAGAGGCTTTCTAGTACTGCACTGCGACAACTTTAGCTGGATCCACCGTTATACCATCCTTAGAGACAACATGCCCTAAGATCCTCACCTCCTTCCACCAAAAGTGGCACTTAGAGAACTTCGCCTTTATCTGATGTGCACAGAGAGTACAGAGGACCTCTCCTAAGTGTAAGGTGTGCTCATTCTCGCTCCACGAGAACACCAAGATGTCTTTAACAAACACTACCATGAATTTATTTAGGAACTCCCTAAATACCTAGCTCATCAAATCAACAAAATATGTCGGTTCATTGTTTAGCCCAAAAGGCATAACCAACCACTCAAAGAATCCATCGGGAGTCCTAAAGGAAGTCTTATTTATGCTGCCATCTGCCACCCTAAGCTGATGAAAACCTGTAGCCAAATCCAACTATTAGAAAACTGATGTGCCTACCAACTGATTGAACAAGTCATCTATCCGAGGGAGTGACTGTTTATTCTTCTTCTTGAGCTTGTTCAATTATCTATAATACACACATAGACGAAGAGAGCCGTCTACCTTAGTTGCGAAGACAACTGGTGCTCCCCACATAGAAATACTCTATCTAATAAACCCTTTCTCGAACAACTTACCCACCCGCTTATTAAGTTCCCTCCTCTCCCTCGGAGCCAGGAGCGCACTATCAATGCAAAAGGCTTAGCATTCTCCATTAAGTATATCCGGAAATCAATCTCACTCATAGGAGGTAGCCCTCTCACCTCCTTGAATACATCTGGAAAGTCTCTAACTGTGGGACCCAAACTGAGATCGTCTACAGAAGCATCTAAGGAATCCAAGAAACTGAGCATGACTGACCCTCACGGGTCGTAAGAAATCTCGAGTCGAGAGTCCTACCATGGCACATCAAAAGCCTCACAACTCTCCTCTCACTGTCAAGGATAGCACCTTTCATGGCTAGTTAATCCATCCCTAGAATAAGCCCGCCACACATGAAATCCAGTACATATGTGTCATAATCAAACTCGACACCAAGAATAGAAATCCTCAAACCCCTACACATCATAGATAGGTGAGATGTATCTCCTATGGGGTTTGAGACAACTAATGGATCAAAAATTATAGAAGTATCGAGGTTTAGACTATTAACATCAGAACTGGATATGAAAGAATGAGAAGCACTAAAATCGAACAAGGTCCTAATAGAAAAGTCGAAAAGAGAAATCAAACCTTCTACAGTGACCTCTCTACCTCTATCCTAGCCGCTACCACCAGTCTGAGCCGCCTCAAGCGCATGAACTTACACTCCGGATAGACTTGCTCCTTATCCCTACCTCTGAGGGTACTACCTGCTAGAATGTCTCATCTTTATGCACTGAAAGAAAGCACCCTTCTTAGCTATCTTCTTGCAATCTTTGACAAAGTGCCCCATCATGCCACACCCATGGAACTTCACTTCCTTTTTTATTTGCGCTTTATCCAACTTTACTCCCTTTTTCTTTCCACCTTTCTTGGGCCACCACTTTTTCTTACCAAAACCCATTTTGGTCACCTCAGTCTTATCCTCATGTGTACTCTCCATCCCATCCTCGTGCATAAGGGCCATCTCCACTAGAGCCTCAAAAGTCGCACCAAAAGGAATATGCGTCAGTTCTAGTGCCTGGAGAGGTTGATTCAGTCCCCTCTCAAACCTCAATGTCTTCTTATGATAGTATTAACCATATCTAAGCCAAATTTCGTCAACTTGTTAAAGCTATTCACATACTTCTTAACCGACATATCACCTTGTCTCAAACTCAAGATCTTCCCAATTGCATCCCTTCTTCATCTTGTGATAAAAAAATTCTAGAACTTATCCTTGAACTCATCCTATGTCATGTTCGACGACGAATATTCTATGAATTAGAACATCGTCGTGAAGTGTAATAAACCGCAAGCGCACGGCGTACACTTGTAGTACGTTAGCGAGTACGAGTCGATCTACGGAGAAAGAAACAATTTTAATTATATTCAATCAAATTAAACCAAAATTCGGATTGTGATTAAGTACTAAAAAAAGTAAACTAAAATATCGAATGAAACTATGCGATTAAAACCAATTTAGGGGAAACTTCACTTTTCTTTCTTTCAACAACGTTCAACATAAAGTAATACGAAGATCTCTCAATAATCTAAGTAAGATTAATTATGTAATTATCATAAGCATAACTTATTTGCGCTATTAATTAACACAAAACAAGTCATCAAGCTATAATACATGATTAATCTAACTTTTTAACTTTCGTGAAACATGACATTGAAATGAAACTAAAATCTAATTTAAGTATGATCTATTTACTATTGGTTAATAACATAGACCATCAAATTTCAACTTAACCCATTTCATTGCCACAATCGCATTTTTAGATGAAAAGGTAATTTGTTGTTTATGTCATAAACATAGCCTCGATGTTATGAAATGAACAAAAGAGGCTATTAAATGCAATATGAAACACAAATACACAAAACATCCATTCTCATTAAACCTAAAAGAGATCATTCATACAAATTTTATGTTGAACCTATATCAATGGGAGGAAAAGCTTCATCACCCATAAATTGTAGGGGTTTAGCTCCTCATTTTTGTTATTATTTCAACATAATTAAATTTCAACATTTGGTGAACAACAAAAATAGAGATCAAATAATGAAGAAAAGAAATTAACTATTAACTACTTGTATAAAATAAAATTACACTACTTGCAGAAAAGAAAATCTAAACAACTAACATGAAGTAGAGCATAGAAATTAAAAGAAACATGAGAGAGACATAGAAGAAATAGGCTTGGAAGCCATTTTTGTTTATTTGATCAATTACACTTTCATTTGCTAAAAAGAGATCCTGAAATACATGAAACAAAGGGGTATACATACATGATCAAAAAACCCTAATCACTTTCCTTGGGAAATCCCTAAAATGCCCATTCATGTAGCTTCTAATTGCCATTAGCCACTAATGAGTCATGTAGAACGCATGATGCCTTTTGTCTCAGTCTTTAGTATGAAGCTTAAGAGCAAATGGGCTAATTGAAAGGTGTGGGCCTCCACTATCCATAAAATGAATTAATTCTTTGCCTCCTTTTGTGAAAATGCATGCTTTCCCTCATCTATTCATGTGTGTATATCCTTTTAGCTCCAAAATTCCTATAAGAGATAAACACAAGGAACAAGTAAAATATTTCACAAATTAGAACATGCACAAGTGACAACTTTTTCCCAAAATAATTGATGATTTTAAAAATATTTAAAACATGGTTTGATCATATAAAATACCTGAAAATGTTCATTTATTCAACTAAACAAGAATAAATATGTGAATATAAATGTGTATTTTTACGTGGACATCATGTCCTCATGGCCTGTTGTGCCTCAGCCACTTCCCACCAGTACAATGCTTCTCCTTTCAGTTGCTAGGTGGCCAACTAAATTCTCCTCATATAGTCAAAATCTAATGATCCAAATACATGAATGGTCTCTTTAAGCTAATTACGAACATCAATAAAACTCTACTATCCAAGAAATGGCTTGTTGTCCATAGCAAAAAAAAAAAATCTTATAGATCTTAGAAAAATTAACCGTTGGATTCGGTGGAACTACCGAGGCTATAGCTAGAGGTTGGGCATTTCCTTGCCCCTCAGTAGGCGTCGAAGCTTCAACATACCTATGGAACCATGTCGGGATGGGTACACCCTCTGGGAAGTTGGAAGCCTAAATATTTTGAAAAATGAGACAAGGAATCAAAAAGAATCAATGGAATATTGTAGTTAACTTGAGGGGATATTAAAAAAAAGTTTTACTAGGAAATACTTTACTTTTGAAAAAACTTTTTCAAAAACTTTTCTATGATCTTGTAACCTTAGGCTCTGATACCAAATGAAACACCCCACATCCCTTAACATCACTCACATAAGGATTCGCTAACGTATATGAAGTGCTTAGGTATAAAGTAACAATACATAGACTAAAATTCACAAGGCAAAAATATAAAACACAACAGAAATTTTAAAACAACATTTAATAAAGAAAGTTAAATCATAGTGCTTTTACATTTCCAAAGTACTAAATAGTCACCAACATATAAACAAATACACTTTCTCGTGGAAAATTATAATATCAGAGTACATAAGTAAAACCATCACTCTCATTGTCAACACATCAATCAGAAAATGAGAGAAAATGAGACATGAACCATAATACATGAGTTTGAATCCAAACTGAACTAACCTGAGAGGAAAGGCAGAGAGAACGAGAAAATAAACCAGGTCAGACATTCGACTGGTGAGTTCTAGTAATTTCTAGCATGAGCATAAATTAAGAAAGCATTAGACAGTGAACAGTTCTAAGGACATAAGACATAAAGGTATAAAGGCAGTAAACAAAGTTAAGCACAAATAAAGATTGGATTCCCATTCATATCCAAGATTGATGCACCAACTTACCAAAGATGTAATAATTAGGCTCCACCTAATTTCTACCCGTCGATCGGCTCCTATAACCACAATATGATAACCTATGCCAGCTATGGAACTTGGGATTATCAAGTCTGAGTGCATCAATTAAAAGGGCGTAGCCATTAATCAAATGTGTTACAACTGCTTATTTTCCCCAATCGGCATGATGAACGCTCATCGTGCCACTGGAATGCGCATGTACCCACCTCGTTTAGACCTCCTACTATCCAGTGTAGTAAAGCATGCCCTAGCCTCTACCTAGTGTGAGACATCCACATATGATAATAGGGATATTGCTTGATACAGGCCCTCAACCAAATATGCAATTGAGACAAGTCACCCATAGACTAGGCCCCCATTTATTTTTCTATTAGGCCACTTGTTTTCCCCAATCAGCCCCACACTACCAGAACAGACTTAAACTACAAGTATTATATTATTAAGCCTCTTATTTTCCCCAATCAGCCCTATGCTACTGGAACAGACCTAACCTATGAGCCGCTTATTTCCCCAATCAGCCTCAAATTGCCGAACGGGCTCCCACTACAATTTTATTATTTTATTAGGCCTCTTATTTTCCCCAATCAGCCCCACGCTGTCGGAACGAACCTAACCAATGAGCCACTTATTTTCCCAATTATCCCCACATTGCCGGAACGGACTCCCACTATCTATATGTCTCTTTTGGGGGAAAGAAGTGAAGTTTCTCGGTCACATAGTTTCAGAAGAAGGGTGTCCATGGATCCAGCTAAGAGTGAGGCTATCAATAGTTGGAAGAGGCCAATGAGTGTTTCCAAAATTAGAAGTTTTCGTGGACTGGCCAGATATTGCCAAAGATTTATCAAGGATTTCTTATGAATAATGACCCATCTTACCAGGCTAACTAAGAAGGATGTTAAGTTCGCTTGACTTAATAAGTGTGAGGAAGCATTCCATAATTTGATGCACTTATTGACTAATGCTCCTGTATTGGTAGTATCAGATGGTAATCAAGATTTGTGGTATATACTGATGCTTGTGGAACTGGGTTGGAAGCTATTCATATATAGAAAAGAAAATTTATTATATATGCTTCTTAGGGGTGTTAATCGGGAAGATCGGACCGGATAGATGGGTGTCCTATCCTACAAGACTTTCGAACGTACATAGACCGGGGTGGACAGAGGGGTGTTCATGTCCTATCCTATAGGACTTTCGAACGTACATGGACCGGACGAGAAGTTAGTTTGGACATTGTTCGTACGAGCTGGGCAACAGAAGGATAAGGTTCAGATAATAGTAAAACATTGAACATTTTCGGATGGACATATTTCTGTATATTTTTTCCTGTCTTGAATCATGTCCTGAATAAGAATCGTACGGACACATACTAGAAACTTTATCCCTTCGAACCGAGTCATACAACAGACTGTCTTGTCCTATTAATACCCCTAATGCTTCTAGATAGCTAAAACAACATAAGGTTAGACACCCAACTCATGACCATGAGTTAGCTGTTATCTTAGCTTTGAATATGTGGAGACATTACCTATTTAGAGAGAGGTTGGAGTTGTTCATGGATTACAAGTCCTTGAGATACTTGTTCTCTTAGAAGGAATTAATATGAGGCAACAAAGATGGCTGGAGTACCTGGAAACTTATGACTTTAACATTGAGTATACAACTGGGAAAGAGAATAAGGTTGTTGATGCCCTTAGCGAAAAACATCAAGGGGCGGTGTTATTTATGTTGGTATAGTGAAAGGATTTATAAGTCTTGACTACACATAATGTGTAGACCAGATTGACATCGAGTTCGTATAGAAGCGTGCCTATGCTGCCATGTTTGTTTGAAGTTCGACTAGATCTGATTGAAATAATCACTTCTAAGCAGTAATATGATCCTGTATTAACAGCCATGATTAAAAGAATTAGAGCCGAGATAGAGACAAATGACTTAAAAGAATTTTGTATTGACCGTAATGGATGATTAAGGAAGAAAAGAAGATTGTGCATCCTAGATATTGGTACTAAGGAAGGAAGTTTTTATAGAATGCCATCGCTCTAAGCTCACAATACATCCTGGAGGTACCCAAATGTATCAAGACATGAAGAGTAGATTATTTTGGGAAGTCGTGAAGAGATATGTTGGCTTATAGATAAAGTAGTGCATGAACCGTCAATAAGTAAAAACCGAGCATTTGAAGCCTAGTGGTTTGCTTCAACTTCTAGATATTCCTATTTGGAAACAAAATTCTATATCCATGGATTTCATCGACGGAATGTTGAAATCTAGGATAGGAAATAAGAGTATATGGACTATCATGGATAGGTTGACCAAGAGTGCTCACTTTATTCCTGTTAAATCAATAAGGACGACAAGTGTGTTGGCTGAACGATTCTTAAGGAATGTAGTTAGACTTTGTGGAATTCCTTGTAGTGTTGTAAGTTATAGAGATCCACTATTCACTAGAGAGTTTAAGAAAAGTCTATAGAATGCACTGGGAACCAAGCTTAAGGCAAGTACTGCTTATGACCCACAGACGAATGGGCAGATAAAGAGTCAGCAAGGTACTTGAGGAATTGAGTATAACATGTGTTCTAGATTTTGTTGGCTCATGGGAAGATCATTTGCATCCAGTTGAGTTTTCCTATAATAACAACTTTTAAGCTACTATAGGAATGACACTATTTGAAGCATTGTACAGAAGGTCGTGCAAGTCAACATCTTCTTAGTTAGAGTCCAGTGACACATTGGTTCTTGGTCCATTTTTGGTAAAGGAAGTTTTAGAGAAGATTGAGTTCATCTGATGCCAGATAAAGGAAGCTCAACCAAGGAAGAAGAGTTACGCTGGTAAGAGGTGTAAGGATCTTGAGTTGTTGGAGATCGAGCTTTTGTTCAAGTATCACCAATGTAGGGTGTACTTTGTTTCAAGAAGTCAAGGAAACTTGCACTGAGATTTGTTGGAACCTTTTCTATTGTAGAAAGAATTGGGAAGCTCACATACCGAGTAGAGTTACCTGATAGTTTGGCAAGTTTCCATAACGTGTTTCATGTTTCACATCTATGGAAGTATGTGCATGATTCAGATGCTACTATATATCCAAGAATAGTGTAGGAATTGATGGTGGAACCAAACTTGACTTTTGTGCAACAACCATTTTGAGTTGTGGCAAGATTTGAAAAGAACTGAAGGAACAAGACATTTAAACTGGTGAAAATCCAGTGAAGAGATAAGGCGAAGGACGATACTTAAAAGAAAGAAGATAAGATTATAGCTACTTATCTCGACCTGCTTAGTGGTATGTTCTGTATTGTTTTATAGACTTGGTAACAAGCGTGTTACACTAGTACAGATAGCATTGTTTGCATGATTGTTATATTTGTTATAGTCTTTGGTGGAATATCGAGGATGAAATTCTTTTAAGGAGGGAAGGATGTAACCCCTATTTTATGATTAACATTATTCACAAAATTTAATTAGATAAATTAGATAAGAATAATTTAGTAAGATGTTGATTTGAGATTTGTCATATTCAAAATTAATAGGTTAGCCTTAGAAACTAAATAACTTGAATTAACATAAGGAGAAATATGAAAGCGGCGAAGTGGGAAACATTTAGCCATATATAAGCGTATTTCCTACTCTTTTACCCTTATAATTTTCATTTCTATAAACCTAAAAGAAAAGTAAGGAGGTCGGCTATTAAAGAGCGGAAGAGAAGAAGTGAAAACTAAGGAAGATTAAAGGGTTTATGCAACATCAAATCTCAACATCTCATTCTAACTAAGATGAATAATGTTTTCTGAACTAATGTTTATTTCAATTATAGGGAATATCCGAAAAAAATTGATTACATGATTTTTCATGTTTGTGACGATGCTAATGTCTTATATAGGTAGAATAATGTTTGAATAGATTGATTATACTTGATTTTACATGAAAATGGATAGGTTTTAGGTTTAAACCTGCAGTTAAACATCTTCGATTGGCATGAAACTTTTATCTGATGTGCATAATATGTTTTAGGGGATGGATTTTTAATTTAATAATTTTTACGCTTGTAGGAATATTCTATTAATTTTCTAAGATGAAATATAAGATAATTACAGAATAATTAATTAAGACAATTAGTGAACGAATTTGGACTTGAAATATTATACAAGATATAGGGGCACATTTTTAGTTATATAAATTTTTGGGATTTTTCCCATGTTTGTATTAATTGACATGAATTTTCTAAGTTAGCTAGACTTAGGGTAATTAACGTGTCAATTAGGGAGACTAACATTATATTATTACTTCCATTATTTTGGAAATATAAATTCTAAAAAACACTGAATTTTGATTAGTCCAACTTTTTATAAACTAATCATATTTCAACTAATATATTGGAGTTGGCGAAAATCATTTCTTTATAAGGAAATAAATCAATTTTATTTCTATTTACTATCACTGTCATTGCCCATATCCAAACACACCTTTTGATGTGGTCAGAAGCACCTTCCACTTCCACCGAAGCTTTGGATGCTTGTAATGTCACCAGTACGGCATACGAAGCATTTAGGCTTCGGCTTCCACCTTTCAACTTGGCTTTGGCCACTGGCTTATTATCTGAAAGTTATCCGCTCCTTTTGGACCTATCGCCTTCATACATGGACTTCCACCGTTATATTGAGTTAATATGACTATTTTAGAAAGCATATAATATAGGGGCTTCTGCCTCTATCGTTTAAAGGTTTGGTGCTATCGCCTCCCAGCCCTTTCATCTTGATCGAATGGAAACTTCTATGCTTTATAAAAGCTTTGAGGCTTTTGCCTTAATGCCCTTTTGACAGAGCCGAAAGGGGATGATTTCCTGAACTTAGTTTGATAAAATATGGAGTCTTATCGCCTCAATTCCTTTTGACAGTGTAGAAATGATCCCTTTCAAAACCTAATTTCTATTAAGAGACTATTGCCACCTTACCTCTTGACAATGTCGAAGGGGTTCAATTCAGAAAACTGAATTTATAGAGGATAAGGGGATATCGCCCCAGTGCCTCCCGATAATGTCGAAAAGGTCTAAATTCAGAACCTTATTTAATTAAGGAATCGAGGCACATTGCCTCCCTATCCTTCGGTAGAGCCAAAAGGAGCTTTTTTTCTATTTTGTAAATAAGTTTGAGGCTATCGCCTCAATGCCTACTGAGGGTATCGAAAAGGGGTGTTTTACATAACTTTATTAAATACGAGGTTTTCCAATATTCTCTTCCTTTCAATAGGTATGAAAGGAATTTTCTTCCAAGCTATT
Source organism: Allium sativum (assembly GCA_030737875.1). Classification (NCBI taxonomy): domain Eukaryota; kingdom Viridiplantae; phylum Streptophyta; class Magnoliopsida; order Asparagales; family Amaryllidaceae; genus Allium; species Allium sativum. The sequence goes on from JASFAX010000021.1 coordinate 41,384,043, forward strand.
GTGACAGCCCGCCCCGCACCAGCCGACATTTCTATGAAATGCGTTGTGCCAATGCGACCAGCAAGGGATAATCGTCAAATGAAAGGGGTTTTGAAAGTATGAATCACCAAAGAACCTGTAGTATATCTCATAGCACATGGAATAAAATATGATGATAACATACTTGACATAAAACAGGTGAGACAGTGCATAAGATGAAAAACTAAACCATCATAGCAGCGGAATCCAAAATACAGCTTATGATCCAAATCATCATTATTACAACTTCAAAATACTGTCTCTAAAGCAAAATAGAAAAGGTACACTACTAATGCCCAAAGCAGTGACCATCAACAACACAAGGAGAATACATGTGAATAGTACGTGGAAGCCTCATGCTCGTCTCCGGACAGCTACTCGTGCATACCACCTAACCTGTCTCTAGTCTGCTCGTTTAGGAGCACCCAGAGTAATAAGAAGAGACATAAAATTCTAGGTCAGACAAAAGTCTGGTATGAGCAATAGCAGCAAAACAGAACAATAACAGGTATAAATAATCATACATGAACCTGGACCTGCAACCAAAGAGTTAGCACGACAAGATGTACGGTACTCTAAAGTGACACTAACATAAAGTGTAAAATGGGAGTGTGCATGTCATGGTGATAGCAAACATCAAATATAGCAATCATCATCACATCCCTCACTTAGTGTGTAAAGCATACGATATCCACCACTTTGATCACCCAATCCTTTGCTACGACCACTTTCCCCTTGGGAGTCTTAATAATCCCATTGCACTGATTTATAGCCACTAATCCTTTGCTATGTCCAGTTTGCCCCTTTGGAGTCATGACAACTCCACTGCACTGGCTCATAGCCATCCTACGATCACTTGCCCTTGGGAGTCTTAATGATCCCATTGCGCTAATCCCTAGCCACTAATCCATCTCTCTGTGGGGAATTAAGCAATAGATATCGATAACCCCTTTGCATATGTCCCGCAGCAAAGCCCAATCATGAAGTTATCTTGTTGGTTCCCATATGGATCCCGAGCCATAACTTCCCATTTGGACCCCCTTTGCATCTTGGGTTTTGGTCATCATCTTGGTTCGATCTTCATCCGGTTCGTGGTTCACGGCTCATGTTGCTTCGTTCGTTAGTCGTGCTCCGGTTTATGGCTTCCCGGCTCAGTTCGTGAGGAGCGGTTCATGACTCGCCCTGGTGCTGGCTTACGGCTCATGTTCCCAGCCTCTAGGTCGTCGTGCTTTGGTTCAAGACAACAGGTCGGCTCGTGGTGAACATCTGGTTTGTGACTGGCTTCATGTTTCGGTTTGTGAGGGGAGTGTTCCATGATCGGGCCAGGTCGTGATGCACTGGTCACGATTGGGTCGCGGAGGTGCTTCACAAACGGGGTCCTGTACTATTTCCTGCAACTTTTCTAGCAAGCTATTTACACCACATGACGGCGTTTTCAACCATTCTAACTTTCTTCTGCAATCATATAACATACCAAACAGTAGTAATTTAACATGTTAATATGGATCAAACATACCCAAAACCATGATTTTCCCCTTAATCCCCTTAATCATGTTTAACCATACAGTTAGCAAACTTAACCCAAATTTTATCTGTGACATAAAATAATATTTCAAAATTTATGCATATTTTTCCATATTTTTCTGAGTCATAATTTCGTTGATTATCACTAATCACCCCTAATTAGCCATAATTAGTGAATAAAAGTGCAAATCACTCATCTTAGCCACAAATAAATCTTAGATATGAAACTCTAACTGATTTGGCATGGATCTCAATGTATAGCAGCAGCTCTATCCCAATTTTCATGCTAATCGCCTTGATTTGATGTGGTTTTGGCTAATATGTGATTAGAAAGTGATTAAGAGGTAGTTTAGAAGGTGGAAGCCATTGTTAGGGTTGAAGAGAGGTAAGTGGCGGCTATAAAAATGACAAAGAAAGGCTTCTCTAACCCTTTTCTGCCCTTATGTAAACCCAATCCCGAAATCCCCAGTGGACCTAACTGCTAATTACCCAATTAAGCTCAATTATGTTGTTTTTCACCTTCCAAACATTATTTCAGCCATATCTCCCAAGCGGTAAGTCCGTTTGACAAATGTGACAACTTTATGGAAAGGTAAACTATCATCCGAATCCAATGGAAGTGGTTTCAGGTCAAAACTCCTTACCAATCAAAAGTTATAGGCGAAACAAGATTGTCAGGAGCAAAACGATTATTTAAAATTCGGCAAAAATCCTGAACATGGGAAATGGCCCCAATAGTCGTTCTCCAAAGTTACACGACCATACGACTTCGTATGAAAATGAAATAAATATTCCACGATCCTCCGGTACGTAGAATGCGGGTCGTTACACTCTCCCCCCCTTAAGAAATTTCCCTCCCAAAATTCATTAACCAAAACATATAATGGATCCCACATGCCTATCAACCATTTGCAATAATCAAACATACAAAACAACACAATAAGCCTATCCTAGCATGCAGCTTACTAACAAGTGAATAACTATACCACGATATAAAATCTTACTAGGTAAAGAGCTCTGGATACGACCTCCTTATGCTCTCCTCTGTTTCCCAACGACAGCTAAGATCTGAAGTTTCTCTTATTACATCTGGCCCAAGCACAAATTTCTCACCGATTTTCAACCAACATGATGGTGAGTTGCATGGTTTTCCATACAAAGCTTCAATTGGAGCCATACCAATACTGGATTGATAACTATTATTATATGCAAATTCAACCAAATGTAAAGGGTCATCCCATGATCCACTAAAATCCAACATACAGGCTCTCAAGAGATCCTCTAATACACGATTCAGCCACTCTGTTTGACTGTCGATTTGAGGATGGTACGCGGTACTGAGATGCAGTTCTGACCCTAACGCTTCTTGTAAGCTCTTCCAAAACTCACTAGTAAATAACGGATCTCGGTCACTTACAATACCTTTAGGTACTTCATGAAATCTTACTATCCATTTTATATACAGTCCTGCTAACTTAGCTGTCATTCTATTTGACTTGACCGGTATAAACCTTACGCTTTTGGTCAGTCGATCCATAACCTCCCAAATACTATCATGACCCGATCTAGTCCTTGGCAAACCATCAATGAAATACATTGACACTAGTTCCCATTTCCACTCGGGAATTTCCAATGGTTGTAACAAACTACTAGGCTTCTTTTGCTCAGCTTTAACTAGTTGGCAATTCATGCACTTGGATATAAACTTCCCAACGTATCTCTTCATCCCTTCCCAGTAGTTGGTCTACTTCATGTCTCGATACATTTTGTTACCACCGGGATGTATAGTCAGTTTCGAGTGATTATACTCTCTAAGCACTTCATTTCTCAATCCATTAACATTGGGTACAACTAGTCTCCCATTCTTTCGAAGTCATCCTTCTCGATTGAGACCATACTTGTTCATTCTCTCGTCGTCGATACCCATCTCTACATGGAGATGATTTCCAACAGATTAGGATTGTCCCTCTGACTGGAACCAATCCGCTCAATCAAAGTCGGCCTGGTCGTCAAACTTGCTAACATCTCTGGATCCAATCAGCACTTAGGCCAAAAACCATATCCTGCGATATACTCCAGTTGCTTCCATTCCAGAAACATAGTCGCCAAACTGGCATGTCTCCTACTCAATGCATCAGCTACCGCATTTCCCTTTACCGGATGTGTATGCGATATTGAAATCATATGAAGCCAAGAACTCTAACCATATCTGCTGACGAAGATTTAAATCCTTTTGAGAGAAAAGATACTTTAATGACTTATGATCGGTAAACAACTCGAATCTTTCTCCCAAGAGATAGTGTCTCCACATCTTCAACGCGAACACGATCGTTGCCAATTCCAAATCATGGGTAGGATATCTTTTCTCATGTGGTTTCAGTTGCCGACTGGCATAAGCTACAACCCTACCTCCTTGCATCAGCCATCCGTACAACACCTAGTCCGGTACCACAGGCATCCGTGTATACCATCATCTCTTTGTTACATTTAGGAATAACTAACACTAGTGCACACGTCAACTTTTCCTTTAGACCCTTAAATGCATTCTCGCACCTTTCTTCCCAGACGAAAGCTTGATTCTTCTTGGTCAACTGAGTTGACGGTGCCTCTATCTTGGAGAAGTCTTGAATAAACTTACGATAATATCCAACAAATCCCAAGAAACTTCTCACGTCCATTGCATTCTTGGGTATAGACCAATCTTGCACCATAGCCACCTTCGTAGGGTCCACGACAGTACCATTCTCTGAAACAACATGGCCCAAGAATCTTACTTCCCTCCTCCAGAAGTGACACTTAGAAAACTTCGCTTTCAATTGGTGTTTCCTCAACACCTCTATTACTATCCTCAAATGTTCCTTGTGTTCTTCCTCTGTCCTCGAGTAAACCCAGATATCTTCCATGAACACAAGAACAAACTTATTCAACTGATCTTTGAAAACCCTATTCATAAGATCCACAAAATATGCTAGTGCATTGGTCAACCCGAATGGCATGACCAACCACTCATAGAATCCAGATGGCGTCCGAAATGTCGTTTTAAGTATACTCTCAGCTGCTGCTCGTAGCTGATGAAAACCTGTCACGAGATCTAACTGGGAGAACACTCTTGATCCACTCAATTGATCAAACAAATCGTATATCTGTGGAAGAGGATACTTATTCTTCCTCATCACCTTGTTCAACTCGCGGTAGTCCACACACAATCGAAGGGAACCATCGGCCTTAGCAGCAAATACAACTGGTGCTCCCCACTCGGAAACACTTCTTCGGATAAATCCCTTCTTCAAAAGATCGCTTACTTGCACTCCGAAATCTCGCTGCTCCCTTGGCGCTATCGAAGTGGCATCACTATAGGTCTGGCATCTTTCACTAAATCAATTCGAAACACTATCTCTCGGTGTGGTGGAAGTCTGGTCACTTCCCTGAAGATGTCCAGATACTCGCCAGCAATAGGCACATCTGTCAACTCATCATGCGGGATGTCGAGGGAATTTAGAAAACTAGCCATCACCCCATCACTAGGTAGGCAACCAAACAGTACCCTCCGCCCATCGTCCGCTCTAATGGTCACCGAAGTCCCCTCACAGTTTACCACCACCGCATATCTTTGGATCCAATCGACTCCCAAAATAATTCCAAACACAGTAAAGCCCAAAGCAAAGCAATCACAAACATGCATCCATGACTCGATAAGACCAAATTTCGATAAATCATACTAAGGCTAGTGTTTGCAAACGGTGTTTCTATGGAATTAGAAAACCGTTGACAAAATGGTCGCGGGTTCGGTTTGTGCTTTGGTTCAAGATAGCAGGTTCGGTTTGTGAGGGGGGTGTTCCACAACCGGGTCGGGTCGAGATGCACTGGTCACGAAATGGTCGCGGAGGTGCTTCACGAATGGGGTCGTGTGCTAGTTTCTGCAACTTTTCCAGCAAGCTATTTACACCACACAACGACATTCTCAACCATTCTAACTTTCTTATGCAATCATAGAACATACCAAACAGTAGTAATAACATATAGGATCAACCATAAACACCAAAACAACAATTTAACATGTTAATATGGATCAAACATATCCAAAACCATGATCTTCCCCTTAATCCCTTTAATCATGTTTAACCATATGATTAGCAAACTTAACCCAAATTTTAATCAGTGACATAAAATAATATTTCAAAATTTATGCATATTTTCCATATTTTTCCGAGTCATAATTTCGCTAATTATCACTAATCACCCCTAATTAGCCGCAATTAGTGAATAAAAGTGCAAATCGCTCACCTTAGCCACAAACAAATCTCAAATATGAAACTCTAACTAATTTAACACGTAACCTAATGTATAGCAGCAGCTCTATCCCAATTTTGATGCTAATCCGCCTTGATTTGATGTGGTTTTGGCTAATATGTGATTAAAAGTGATTAAGAGGTAGTTTATAAGGTGGAAGCCATTGTTAGGGTTGAATAGAGGTAAGTGGCAGCTGTAAAAATGACAAAGAAAGGTTTCTCTAACCCTTTTCAGCCCTTATGTAACCCCAATCCCGAAATCCCCAATGGGCCTAGCTGCTAATTACCCAGTTAAGCCCAATTATGTTGTTTTTCATCTTTCAAACCTTATTTCAGCCATATCTCCCAAACGGTAAGTCCGTTTGACAAATGTGACCACTCTACGGAAAAGTAAACCATCATCCAAATCCAATGGAATTGGTTTCAGGTCAAAGCTCTTTACCAATCTAAAGTTATAGGCGGAACAAAATTCGCTAGGGGCAAAATGGTCATATAAAATTCGGCAAAGATCGTGAACATGGGAAATGACTCCAATAGTCATTCCCGAAAGTTACACAACCATACGACTTCGTATGAAAATAAAATAAATATTCCACAATCCTCCGATACGTAGAATGCAGGTCGTTACAGCTATAATTTTATAGAGTAAGAGGATATTGCCTCAATACACTTCAGTAAAGCTGGAAGGGGGTTTTGAACATAAATCTTAACTTATTAAACCGTTGGACTATTGTATGCTTTGTTGGGCTTGTTTGCTTGTAGTGATTATTGCTTGGGCTTTGGTTTTCTTGAGGTTAAACTATGTTGGCTTTAACACCTACGGAGAGAGTCGAAAAAAGGAGTTGACGAGGGTATTGCTTCCGCTCCACTATGTGTGGTTCTCTCGATAAGGAACCATTACATCACTTTGAATGCTATATCTATACTGTGGAAAACTAGGGAATTGACTTAAAATTGGTGGGGAACGATGTTAAGCTTTCGAATTTGTTTAAGCACATTGGGGTACTAGTGGAAGGGTACTTGAATTACCAAATACATTTGATAACTTATGGGACGGTCAATCCTATAGCATTGAGGGGATCATAGTCAATCGAAGGTAAAACTATGCAAATGTGATGGTTAATCACATTAAGGGGTTCTTAGTCAACTGAAGGTAAGATTAGGAGCTGTGTGAGTGTTACTCGCATTGTTTTGCCTAAAGTTTCATAGTCATTCAAAAGTAAAACTAAGGGGTGTGTGATGGTTAATCCATGTCTATATGTCGATACCAAAGGATGGTTAATCCACTTAGCAAGGGAGGGAATCCAGACAATAAAAATGATGGGGAATGACTAATATTAACTCAAATAGGCTTGAAGATAAGTAAGTAACTTATAGATAAGAGAACTTATTATGAAACTGTTAAGATGGATTGTTAAGATAAAGAGGATGAGTAATCCATTGTATGTTGCATATTGCACATTATAACCGTTGTTATTATTATTATGTTCTAACCTGAAAATATAGGAGCATAAGCTTAGTTATTATGTTTAGATACTAGTAAGAGTGAATCTCGTTCCGCTAAACATCATGGTCTCACTAGATATCCATTGAAATCGAGTAGATAAATTATTATTCACATCAGTCTGTTGATTGACCTGAACTTCTTATTTTTCCTTAAACTCTCGGGTACCCAACAAGTAGGCTAAGAGAAAGGGTTTTCACATTTTTCTTCTATGAATAAACTTCTGGAGACGAGCAGGTGGCTACAAGCAATTTAGGGTTCTTCTTTATTGCGTGTTTATCTTTTTGATGTATTTAAAGGCAATGTTGTTCATTGCCTATATCTAGACCCTAATCAACCAAGGAGATATCCTTATATGTTGCTCTTGGAGATTGTATTTTGTAATAAGTATATTTTGATCGGAATATGGTTTTGCAGATGGGGATGTAATGAAAATTTACTAGCGAACGTTGTTTCAAAGTTTCTCATACTCTTGTGTTCTTTAATGTTATGATTATTAACATATCGGTAATATATCACCAAAAGTTAATATTGTGGATAATTGCAGCATTTGTAGCATTTAGTATAGGGCCTTAGAAGAGGGTGTTACATAGATTCAATTTTATAGTCCCATATATAATTTTATGAGAATATTTGGAAATTTTTCCTCGAAATTTTAAACATATAAATTACTAGAGTCCTCCCTATGTAAACCCAAGAATATCACAAGTCAAAGCTCCACGGACTTGAACTTGAGTCATACTTCAGGAATATAATACTAGTACTTGATTAATTCAAAGTTCTTGCAAAAATCTCTTGCACACTTGAATTTCAGCTGAAATTCTCCAAACAGTGATCGACATCATTCCATGAAGAGAAAAGCATTAGCTTTCATTTCATGAACGGGCATGGTTAGTGCTTAAGTCAACGTCGAACTACTAGAAAGCTATGTCTCCACCTACTATATTGGATCAAGGAAATTGGATTTGAAATTTCTCAGGTTTGTATTTCAAAATATTCTATGACTTGGTTCTCGACCCTCGCGAGCATGAAGCTAGTGATTGCAGCAGCATTGACGTTTGGAAATAGGCGACGGTTGTTTAAGTAGTGATACAAAGGTAAAAGCCAAACCTGAAGTGCAAGGATTATCAATAGTGGCCGTAAAAGATAGAGAACTAGAGATGTTGTAAAGTGAAACCAAGCAAGTGTGGCTCTGCAAATATATAGGGGTTGATCCATGGACTTAGGCATAAGAGATGTTTTTAGGCATTGTTTATCAATATTGATCCTACGTACATGGATTGGTACCAAACCCGAAATTATATATATATATATATACACACACACACACATATGTATATCCATAGTATAAATGAAATAAGCATGTGTACATATAATTATGTAAATAATAAGTATATGTGTGTAATGTGTATATATGCATGCATAACATTAGGAGTTAAAGACTCAAGATAACATGGTCCAGCCTATTGAGTTCAAAGAATGAGATTGTTGAAAATTGGTACAAAATGCTACACTTCATGAAAGAAGGTCAAAGGAAAGGTAGTGTCTACTTTGAGTGAAGCGCGTAGAAACATTGGTGTGGATTCTTCGGTTATTTTCAATCTAAAGTATATATTATTAAAATACTACATACTGCTATATATTTTTAAAGACCAAAATATATAACAAATACGTGCTCTTCTATATACATACTCTTGATCTAGTCTAATGTAAGAATTCTTCCTCATCGCTACCTAATCCCGATATCCCTTGGATTAAACATAACAAGCTAAGATACGACACCAAATTTAACGACGTCCTACACAACCAACACCAATTTTCTTTTAAAATAATGCGCTACAACAAACACGGCTTATGCAGGGTGATCATTAATATTGTGAAGTAAATGAACAACATATAGAATGTATTTTATATATCACAATGCATCAAATACAATGTAATAATAAACATCACAGATATAAAACATGCGAGACATTAAATAATTGAAGTGAGTCCTAACATCAGGGATACATAAAATGTAGTGTAAGAAGTACAATTATACATACTAAAATAGCTTATAAATAACCATCTCTTAAAATAAAAGCACTAGTATTCCCGTGGTGCTATACACTGAAGTAGCAAAGTGTAAATATAATAATACGATAAATAACTTCTTGTTCACTGCTTGTACAACTCCATATTGTTCTTGCCAAAGCTAATGTCACTAATTAACTCATTTAAGAGTATCCATAGTAATAAGAAGCATAACATAAAACCTTATATCAGAAAACAATCTGATATGAGTTGTAGAAATCTCAAAACTAAAAGGAGATACCTAAGACAAATGGTATGGAAAATCATTTATGACATGTCCCTACATCCACAGAGTTAGTACATACGAGATATATATACTACTTTATGAAAATCGTTAATTGGTTTACTACACGTTGAGGTACCAAGGTAATAAGAAATCAAGAAAGAATAACATCATCACATGTCCGCACATTCACTCACTCTGTGCATTGAATATATGATAACATTTGGTTTCTCGATACTCGAATTCCTACAATTCAGTGGGCCAAGAAGCTATAACACTCACCGTATGCAATTCAGTGTACATTGGATCTAATACTGTAAGATCTAAGGGTCACCATATCCCCAGGTGAAGTATCCAAGAGCCATCGTATTCTAAAGGAAATCATCACATGTACCTTTCTTCATGAGTACCTAGCAAAATCTATGAATACCAATGCCCTCTTTGCATACGTTCAATATGGTAGAACACATCTTGGGACTACCCATACTACTCCTGTCGAAAGCCACTGTAGTTAAAACCCATCTTAGATAATCATCGCTAGTCATATAATATCATCGTGTGTTCCTGACCCTCCTCCGATAGTCCTATCAATTCAACCCACTATCATTCATTCTACGTCTCAGAGTATAGTTAAACATCGCTAAAGCCATGTCTTCCAGTAATGGAGTTATCATTGAACCTTCATCGAAGAACCATCACCTCACTAATGAGCTTCTACCGATCATCCACACCGACTATAGACCGAACCCAATTTGGATGTAATCCAATGGTATAATACGAAACCATAAGAAATAGTGAAATTTCGATGAACACTCCATGGGTCGGTACCGACCCATGGACTTAGCCAATTTCCAAAGAAGTTTGTTCCATCGATCTTGGTCTCTCGATGCATGATCAAACCATGCTTTTGTTCCTTTACCAATCCATGAACTTCAAATTTGTCATAATCCATCAAATATGAACTAATGCCGATCAATATAAGTTTAGCTAACACCAAGGCATGGGAATTTGATGGAATGTTGAACCATCAAAGATGAATCACTAACTAACCATAGCGTTCTGAGTCTTCATAGACTAATAGAAATCACATTGATCCATACTTCAAATGCTCATATCTTGATCATACGAACTCCAAGCAACAAAATACTTAGTTTACAACCTTATGAGGCCTTCCTTGCTACCCCTGATAGATCACATCTGAATTAGACGATCCTTAGTTTATGGGTCACCGACAAACCATGAACCCAATCCTAAGTCTAAAATCACCATTCGATTGGCATTTCCAACTAGTCGACCATTTAATAAACATACATTTATTTTATGATAATCAAATCAATAGCCAAACATCCTGTTAGGAAATTTAAGTTTAAGTGGGAGTTTATGAACCCATAAGAACACGTTTTTGCAAGTTAAGACAAATCATTTAAAGTTTTTATATATGGTTTAATATAGTCAGAAAACATCTATATTATTTTATATAATTCATAAAGCATCATTTAGGGTGTCAAATGTCATAATCAGTCAGTGAGAGAACTAATTGTGACGACCATTCATAACTCCTGCACTTACAAGAGGAATAATGCACTGAAAGGCATGTCAGGCAGCTATGGACGATCATCGGGGTAAGATAAACAAACACGGAACCTGTCGTATAATTCACAACGTAGAGATAAAGTATAATAGAACATATACAACAGTCATATAATAATGAAGCATATTTGAGCAGAAATTTAAACTTTCATATCAGTTAGAAAGATCCATACATCACTGGATTACATCATAAGAGTTTATACAAAATGTCTCACTACAATCACTCAGAGAACACTCAACAAGCATAACAGCGAAAACAACAACTAGTATGTATAGTAGAAACAAATACGTAAGCCTCCTGCTAGTCATCGTCTCATCAAGATCTATCACCTATCACCTGCTACCCAGTCTGCTCATCCAAACACAATGGATGAAAAATCCAAGGTAATAAGAGAAAACATAAAACCTTCAGTCATACAACAGTCTTAATGAGCGATAAAACTGCTATCTAACATCATCAATAAAGTATATAAGACATAGGTAGATCAACCATCTAATCTACCACATCAACAAAGAATAACTCAAACCGTCTTCCCCCACATCTGACAGTGATAGCCTTTACAAACAACCTAAAAGAAAACATAGCAGACATAGCAACCAATTATCCAATGTAGACCATCCTAATCGAGATCAGCATCCCCTAAGTACAAGCCCCGAAGGCCTAAACCAACATCAGACAAGCACCCAAGAGATGTCTCCTTCAATGTCGGACAATCTACACAAGACGATACAAGAAAAGTAGCAAACATCCATGACTCTGGCTATCATTGCCATTCCTTCTTTGAAACCATCGTTAATCTACAAGAAAAGCAGCAAACATCCATGACTCTAGCTATCATTGCCAGTCCTTCTTTGAAACCATCGTTAATCGTATGACTGGCCTAACTTGTTCTATGTCAGGGGATAATGGTAACCCCGGTTCTAGCAAAACTCCATACATTATCAACTTGTATGTTTGCCTTACTCAACGAAGACAACTAGGCCTTTCCACGATACCCAGGATACTCGACCAGCCAACATCTAGTCTTTTAGATGTCCCTATTATACCCATGCTTTGAGTCCGCTAGAACCTCCGACTAACGATAATTCCTCGGCCTTCGATACCTCTAATCATCCAACTTGATGACTGTTCATAAGCTCAAGTGACTTCTCGAGCAACCATTATCCACGAACTCAACACCCTTGAGTCGTCTTCACATTAGTTGCATTTCTATGATCAACAAACTCTTTACGACACTTCGAACATTCCTCCTTGAATTCATGTCAAAGCCATGACGATCATCGACTCAAAACATACTTCATTTGGTTGATATTCCATTTCATAGCATTTCATCCTTTTTGCTATGAAAAACATATCACATCATTTCATTCATTCTTTTACAGCGTTTCTGAAATGCTATCATATCCGCTGGTTCATTCCAGACCCATTGGATCAATTTTTATACCCAAGCATTTAAAATTGCTTTTTACAGCAATTAGAATTAGCCACCCGATCCATCCTGGATCGACCTGCCCGATCCATCAGAAAACAAGTCCGAACTTTCGATTTTTCTTTCCCGATCCATGGTCTAGAACTTGCCCGATCCACCCTTTTTCCATAGCGTTTATGGGAATGCTATAAAAATTCCGCCTAATCTAGCCCGGAAAATACTTGTCCGATCCACATTTTTAAGCCTGATCCATCTCCAGATCTTGCCCGATCCACTTCTTTCCATAGTGTTTCCAGAAACGATATGAAAAGTTCGTCCAATACAGCCAAGAAAATACTTGCCCGATCCACGTTTTTAAGCCCAATTCATGGCTTGCACTCATGCCCGGTCCATTGGCAAAAGCTTGCCAGATCCAGAACTTACTACAACATTTTCCAAACGTTGTTAAACCTAGAAAATGCCCGATACATGCCAAAACACTCCCGATCCATACCAGAACTCGCTCGATCCATGCCAGATCCATCACTTTCTACAGCGTTTGTAAATGCTATCGTACCTAGAAAATGCCCGATCCACGCCCAAACATGCCCGATCCATGCCAGAACATGCCCAATCCATGCCATACCCTTGCCGGATCCATCACTTTCTACAACATTAGTAAAGGTTGTCGTACCCAGAAAATGCCCATCCATGCCAAAACTTGCCCAAGCCATGTAAGAACTCGCCAGATCTATGAAAACCGCCCAATCCATCACAAAAATATGTCGATCCATCCTTGAACGTGGCCAATTTTCACCCGATCCATCTCCAACTTGATCCAAAACCAATCCGATTCAAACTCGTGCAATTCAACCAACCATTCAACAACAAAATCACGTGATCATCAAACCAAACTATCAATAAGCATTAACTCAACGATCATTCATCATTCAAACATAATAAATTCACCAAATTCAGGATAAACAATAAACCAACTAAACAAATGGATCTAACTTGTAATAACACATGAATTAACATAGAAATTTACCGATATAGGTTGCTAGATTAGATCTTATGGTGATTCGAATGAAAATATGCGTACCATGATATAGATCTAGGTGAAAACAACTTGAAATGATGAAAATAAGATCAAACAACCTGTATACTCAATTGAATCCATGTGAGAGATGCTTATCACCCACCAAATCTTCAAAATGGCTTGAAATCAACTAATCTCTAAGCCAAACAACGAAGAAGGATTTTCAAATCTTTCAATTTGATGTAGATCTAGCCTCTCTTGATGTAGATCTACAATCTTCTAATGTAGATCTAAGATTTTAATGGAGGAGAGATGTATTTGATTGGCGTAGTGAGAATCTCAAACCCCAACCAAATGAGAAATTAATAAAGTAACTCCTTCTTGCCTCTAACCCCCTATATATAGCCAAACCATCAGCCCACCAATGGGCCTCACTAATCAACCCGCCAATGACTAGTTAGTTTGTCCAAAAATTATGTAGCACTAAAACAGCAATTCCTCCCAAACCACTGAACCAAATCTTTAATGTGACCACTCCATGGAATGGAAACACCATTTCCTTTCCAATAAAATTGATCTCACCACACGATACGATTTCAGTCAAAAGTTATGCCCTGTACAAACAGACAGGGGCAAAATGGTCATAAATAAATTTGGTAAAAATTATGGACATGTCTTACATCCAATAACCAACATATCAAAATATAAGAATGATCCAACCCTCAGGGAATTAAATAAAAATATTTTACGATCCTCCGACATGTAAAATGCGGGCCGTTACATTCCCCCTTCCCCTTTAGGAATTTCGCCCCCGAAATCCCAAGTAAACACAAACAACCAAAAACAACTCCGCGTGCCTATCAATCATGAATAGCCAATTTCACCATCCATCAAGCCATGCATCCATAGTCTTAACCTAGCATTCAAAATTTAATGAATAGTACAAGTTACAATGGTGTAAGGTGACACGCCATTAATGAGTCATACCAACGAGGAGTTCTGGATGGATCGTATTCATACTCTCTTTCATTTCCTACGTACAATAGTCATCATACTCAGTCCACTGCACCTTGACTAGCTTAACCGTCTTTCTTCTAAGTTGTTTCGTGTCATTCCTCATAATGCGAAGCGGCTTACGAGTTTCGTAATTGCGGACTCGACTTATAAGCCTTCGTACTGCTCCGGAGATACCAACACATTTGAATCGTGCACGCACTTCCGTTGAAATGACAGATAGAAAACATTATGCGCACTTGACATCTTCTTGGGTAAATCCAATTATACGCGGGATTCCCAATCCACTGGACTATCGGAAATTATCCAGTGATTACTGGAGCTAACTTCCCTTTACTTCCGAACCGAACACCATTCTTCAACGGAGAAATCTTTACGAAAGCCATGTCGCCTATACCGAATTCCAAATCCTTACGACACTTATCGACATAACTCTTATGACAATCATGGGCTGCTTTCATTCGTTGCCGAATGATCTCGATACAATCCAAGGTATCTTTGTTCATCTCTATAGCAAGCATCAACTTATCTCCAATTTCTAACATGCCGGAGGATTACACGATCTACCGTACAATGCCTCGTATGGTGTCATCCCAATGCTCGACTGGTAACTGTTATTGTATGCGAACTCAACCAAATGTAGATGGTCTTCCCATAATCCCCCAAAATCCAATACATAAGATCTAAGGAGATCTTCCAAAACTCGGTTAACCCTCTCGGTTTGACCATCAGTCTGGGGATGATAAACCATACTCAAGTATAACTCGATTCTCGAAGTCTCTTGCAAACTTTTCCAAAATCCACTTGTGAACAAGGGGCCTCGATCACTCACGAAGCTCGTCGGGATACCATGGAATCGAACTATACATTTAATATAGCTCAGCCAACTTCGGTGTTGTCCTAGTCGGTCTGACAAGAATAAACCTCGGGCTTTTGGTCAAGCGATTTACTATGACCCAAATCGCTTCATTTCCTGCCCTATTCTAGGTAGTCCATCAATGAAGTCCATCGATATCTGCTCCCATTTCCACGTAGGAACTTCCAATGGATGAAGCAATCCACTTAGCTTCTTCTGTTCAGCTTTCACCACTGACAGTTCATATATTTGGAAATGAACTTTCCAAAATCCATCTTCATCCCTTCCCAGTAGTAAGCTCGATTCTTGTCCTGATACATCATGTTACCATTGGGATGAATCATTAACTTCGAGTGTTGACATTCCCTCAGAATCTCGTCTCTCAATCCATCAATATCAGGAATGACCAGTCCTCCTTGCTTTCGAAGCCAACCCTATCGATCGATCTCGAATTCCTTATCATCTGGTTCCAACTTCTTGATAATCTCTATAAGCTTTCCTTCATGCTTTTGGCTTTCGCCAATTCTTTCGATGAGATAGGTCTTATCGATAAGCTTGCCAACATTTCAGGTTCTAACTCGCACCGAGGCTTGGAATAAAATCTTTCCAAGTACTCGAGGTGCTTCCATTCCGAAAACAACGCTCCCAAACTTACATGTCTTCGACTCAACACATCCGCCACTGCGTTATCTTTACCAAGAGTATAGGATATACCAAAATCATACGATGTCAGAAACTCTAACCACCGTTGATGCCGAAGATTTAAATTCTTTTAGGAAAAAAGACACTTCAACGATTTGTGATCCGTAAAAACTTGAATCGAACTGTCAACAGGTAATGTCTCCACATCTTTAGAGCAAACACGATCGCCACCAACTCTAAATCATGAGCCAGATAATTCCTCTCGTTCTGCTTCAGCTGTCAACTCGCGTAAACCACAACCCTATCCTTCTGCATCAAGACTGCTCCAAGTCCAGTACAACATGCATCGGTGTATACCACCATCTCTTCATTCCCACTTGGAATTGTCAAAACAGGAGCACTCGTCCTTTCTCTTTCAGTATTCCAAAAGCTTTATCACACTTCGCATCCCAAGTGAAAACTTGATTCTTCTTCGTCAATCCTGTTAAAAGTGAAGCTGTTTTGGAGAAATCCTTGATAAAACGACGATAATATCCTGCAAACCCAAGGAAACTCCGAACATCCGTCGCATTCTTAGGTCTATTCCAGTCCTGGATTGCTACCACTTAAGTGGGACCAACCACTATTCAACTTCCAGAAACAACATGGTCTAAGAATCTCACTTCTCTCTTTCAGAAGTGACACTTCGAAAACTTTGCTCTCAGTTGACGCTTTCGCAAGATTTCCAAAATAACTCACAAGTACGTCTTATGTTTTTCCTTGTCCCGGGAGTAAACCAGAATATCATTCATGAACACATGCATGAACTTGCTCAACTGATCTCTGAAAACCCTATTCATAGGATCCACAAAATACGTTGGTGCGTTGGTAAAAACAAATGGCATTCCAGCCACTCAAAGGAACCATATGGTGTTCTAAAAGCTATCTTTCGCACACTATCCTTCGCCACTCTCAACTGGTGAATTCCCGTTGCCAAATCCATCCGAGAAAACACTTTGGCTTCGTGAAGCTGATTGAACAAGTCTTCTATCCTCAGCAACGGATACTTGTTCTTCTTGGTCACCTCGTTCAGCTCACGATAATCAACACATAATCTCAAAAATCCGTCAGCCTTGGTTGCAAACATAACCGGTGCACTCCATTCAGACATGCTTCATTAAATGAATCATTTTCCCAAAAGGTCAAGAACTTACACCTCTTAACTCTCGTTGTTCCCAAGGCGCCATTCTCCTAAGAGGCATGATGATAGGTCTAGCACCTTCGACCAAATATATCCTGAACTCGATCTCATGATGCGGCGTCAACCCTTTGACCTCGTCAAAGACTTCATCAAACTCACTAGCGATCAACACCGATGACATGTCTTCCCGTGGAATCACAAGCGAATATAAATAGCTTACAAAGACATCATCTTCAGGATTACCTTGAATCACAACCATTCGCCCTTCCACATTCCCGACTGTCACCTTGAGCTTCTTGCAATCCACCTTTGTCGCATGCCTTTTGAGCCAGTCCATACCCAAAATAATCTCAAACCCAACGAAGTTCAAAACAAAGCAATCACACACAAAGGAGAAACCATGAATCGACAACACTAGACCACGACAAATCATACACAATATGGACAAACCCCCAACTAGATTTGTCACAACCAAAGGTCTATCAAAAATATCATGTTCCAGACCCAAGCGACACACAAGCTCATGACGAACTTCTCGTTCTTGTAGAAGGGAGTCTCAACATATGAACGTGCATACTTAGACAAAGCTTTAAAATCAGAAACATAATCCAACATTGGTCGACCATTCTGTTTAGCTCAACAAACTTCTTAAACAGAACCGACTTCCGAACGGTAGAAATGAACTTCATCTCAAACTTGACTTGGAACTGATCCCATGTGATCTCATCTTCTAGGGTTTCTAGAGTGATAGAGTTCCACCAATCCATAGCTCTACCCTGTAGCCGTCTTGACGAAGCTTCCTCTTAGTCGCATCATCAATTCCCAAGTCTCTAAAGATCTGAATGCAAGTATCAAGCCACCCTTGAATCTCTACAATCGGCTCCGTCTCTTTAAACGGCTTCCCTCGTAGAGTGGTGAAGTCCTTACATAGCTTTGCAAAGTCCACCACTCTAGGCACTTGCACCTAAACCTCTACATCTACCGCAGCTGCTCTTGGAGTGGGCACCCTCCTCATGATCGCTGCCATTATGGCCTCGAACATAGCTGGGTAATTTGGTGTACCGCCATCACCCCCTCCAATAACAGTTTCCTCCCAATCAGTACATATCGACATTTTATGACTTATTCTAAATTTGAAAAATAGAATGATTAGTCCACACATGAGAAAACTGCAAATGGAGTTCAAGCGCTACTATACTATGCATTATAATATAGTATACATCCATCAAAAATCTACAAATACATCTCTCATACATTATTACGTCTTCGAATTTCGGCTAAATTCGATTAACCAGAGCTCAGATACCAAATGTGACAACCACCCATAACTCCTGCACTGAACAAGAGGAATAATGCGCTGAAAGGCATGCCAGGCAGTTATGGACAATCATTGGGGTAAGATAAACACACACGGAACCTATCGTATAACTCACATCACAGGGATAAAGTATAATAGAACATATACAACAGACATATAATAGTGAAGCATATTTGAACAGAAACTTAAACTTTCATATCAGCTAGAAAGATCCATACATCACTGGAGTACATCATAAGATTCTATACAAAATGCCTCACTACAATCACTCAGAGAACACTCAACAAGCATAACACCGGAAACAACAACTAGTATGTATAATAGAAAGTAATACGTAAGCCTCCTACTAGTCATCGTCTCATCAGGATCTATCACCTGTCACTTGCTACCTTGTCTGTCAATACAAACACAATGGATGAACAACCTAAGGTAATAAAAGGAAACATAAAACCTTGAGTCAGACAATAGTCTTAATGAGCGATAAAACAATTATCTAACATAATCAATAAAGTATATGAGAAATAGGTAGATCAACCATCTAATCTACCACATCAATAGAGAAGAACTCAAACCCGTCCCCCCTACCACATATGACAGTGATAGCCTTTACAAACAACCAAAGAGAAAATATAGCAGACATAACAACCAATTATCCAGCGTAAACCATCCAAATTGAGATCAACATACCCCCAAATACAAGCCCCAAAGGCCTAAACCAACATCAGACAAGCACCCAAGAGATGTCTCCTTCGATGTCGGACAATCTACACAAGACGATACAAGCAAAGCAACAAACATCCATGACTCTGACTATCATTGCCAATCCTACTTTGAAACCATCGTTAATCGTATGACTGACCTAATTTACCGTACGTCAAGGGATAATGGTAACCCCAGTTTTGGCAAAACTCCATACATTGTCAACTTGTATGTTTGTTTTACTCAACGAAGACAACTAGGCCTTTCCACGATACCCAGGGTACTTGACCAGCTAACATCTAGTCTTTTAGGCTTCCCTATTATACCCCTACTTTGAGTCCGCTAGAACCTACGACCCTTATAAAAACTAATGTATTTTTGTTAATTAAATCATAAAAGTAATTTTTATTATATTAAAAAAATATTAATGTGAACCCTGCCGTTAACAAATGTAAATGGTCCAGTTCCAGTTCAGCAATGAATGATATCCAAAGCCTCCTTCCAAGTTCCAATTTTCACACAAAACAAAGGGTTGTTAGTTTTACTGATTTATTTCAAAAATAAAATGGAAAGACATATCTATAAATGATTTTATTAGTTTTCCATTTATCGAAATAACTTTACTTTGAGTTAATTATTGGGGAAGTAAATGTCAAATGCAACATCGAACTTTGTTATAGTAATTAGTATAAAATTACTATGAAGAATGGTAATTGTAATAAGATGGTGATGTTCTTGTAATTTATGGAAATTTATTTGCAAAAGCGCTTTTGTATTTCAACACTTGGTTATTGATCTTTTCCTTCAAATTTTGTGTGCAACATCCAAAAGATTTCAAGATTTCTTTTTATTCTATTTATTTGCTTTTCTACAGTTTAATTCAGAAAAATGTTTGTTTAAATACCAAATTATAAACCAAATATATGCATACATAAGTGATTAAAACACAATTGTAAATTACACAACTAGTGTACATATTATATTTACGAAACATGTCTTTGTTCTTCAAATTATTCCTCTTTCCATTTCTTTTTTCGCATACACCCTATTCAAATAACAACCACAAGACAAACTACAAAAGTAGTAACATTAAAAACATCAATTAATAGACTAGTACGTTTCCAAGTTTCAGAAATGGGAAGCAAATTCTAACAATTCCTTATCTGATTTTGTGCCATAGATCCTTCCTTTGTTGCGTTTATTGATTTGGAGCGATCAATTGATTTTGTGCCCTAATTAATTTTGTGCGCTGAAGACTAGGAGGGGATGGAGCTAAGAGGGAATAATCGTCGTTGTCGTGCCACCTCAGTCGCCAATCAATTTCTTTTTCATCTACCTTCGTTGTTGTTTATGCAGAAGATGGTGCCCTAATAATTTTGGGCCCTAAGCGACCACTTCCATTGCTTCGGGGAATGGTCGGGCCTAGGTAATAGTGGAGGCTTACATTACTAGCAAATAAGGCAGGCATAGACATGAATGCCCTATTTAGATAGTTCTTGGTCCAGATGTTGAGGGAGGTTGCACCAGTGGCAGCATAGCCAAGGCCTACGATAGCAAGGGATGATTTTTCAAGAATGAACAAGGATTATATAAACTTGGAAGGAAAGACATTTACAGGGAAAAAGTCGATCATTGAAGAACCAATCTGGTTAAGAAGTTGTGAGAGCATGCTTAGAGATTTAGGATTGAACGATGCATAGGCAAGAAGGACTTAACATCAAGACAACTATGGGAAGAGGCATTGGATTGGTGGGTGAAAGATACCAGAAGAGGGAATCACATGGAAGCAGTTTAAGCAGAGGTTTGAGGCACAATTTATATCAAACTCTCTATAAAGTTAGTTGTTAAGATATTTTATTTACTTGAAGTAGGATGACTTTATAGTGGAGACGTACATTAAGAAGTTCAATTCATTAACTAGGTATGACAAGGAGAACGTTAACGCTCCAATGAAAAAGAGTGAGAATTTATTAGAGGTTTGAAGCAAGGCCTCGATGATAAGATGATGGCTCACCTAGCATCTCATTTTAAGTTTGTTGTTGATATGGCTAGAAGATATAATGAGATGTACCTGGAGTAGAGGAGAGTCGAGGTAAGACCCAAAGTAGAGTAAAGAAGAAGTTGACTCCTTACACGAAAAAGAAAGAAGGGAATGCCGTCAGGGAAAGAGGGAGTTGCTGCTATTGCAAATGTTGCTTATTACAAATATAGACAAAAAAAGCCATAATATTTCAAAATATCACGTGCTTAAGAATCTGAGAAGAGTGAAATGCTTAAAGTGTGATAATATAGGACATCCGAAAAAGAATTGTCAAAGTATATTTACAAAAAAGGAACTTCTCAAACTATTCGAAAATGAAAGTACTTCATAAAATTGCAAGATATGTTAGCAAAAATATTGAATTGTACAAAATTTTATATAGTTCAACATTATGTCAATCAAAATTTAATTTAGTTTTTCCAAATAGATAATCATAACATACTTCTAAAATTGTCTTCTTTTATTTATTATTTTTTGTGCGAGCAAATCAAAAAATACTATAACTATTTCATGTTATTGGCGGATGCATGAGTTCTATGGAATGACAACACGACGTTATGTAATTTTTCTGCCTTTCTAATGTGTTTGTTTTGGCTGTGTTGTGTTTTGTTGCTGTTGGATTTTTTATTTTATTATTATTAATTTATTAATTTTTTTTTTTTTTTTTTTTTGGTGGTTAGAAAAAAATTCCGTCAAACAATTTTGATAGGGGGAAAATAACGGACCAAAGCAGCACTTGAACAAGGAGATATATTCCTCGTTTTACTCCTCGTCCTCTGTATCTGTGCGAGAGAAAAAAAAGCGAAATTAAAAGAAATGGCGGAGGAATTAAAGAAAAATATTCCCGTAGATTACGACCTAAGTGCAAAAACAGACGCCTGTATTGATCTAACCATTCGCAGAGTTTTCTACTCTTCTGCCGCTGGTGCTTTCTCCGGCCTCCTTCTCTTCAGTAAGATTCCTTATCTTGCTTTTATGCTAGGGTTTCATGATATTCTGGTATCCAATATTATAGTTTGCTTCTCTAATCGAATGCTTTTGATCTTTATGTAATTTCTCGTACGATCGATTTGATTTTTAAATCTTGTTGGTTTTCGTTTAAATCAGCTGTTAATCAACCATTTTTGCATAGAATTTATAATATCCATGTGTTTTTGGACATTTTCCCCTTTGTTTGAGAGTTGGAATTCGTAAAGTAACTGTTTCAGCCATTCATAAAATTTGGAGTTCTTGAAGATGCTAGACATGTACAGAGAACAAATTAATTTACTGTAATGGTAAAGGCACGGGTTGGTTGCTAGGGGCTAACGGCCCGGTGCCTGGTCGGCGATTAACTGCCGACCAAATAAGGTTTGGTCGGCGGTTGTCCACCGACCAAGGCTCGGTCGGTGGACAACCGCCGACCAGGCACCGGGCTGGTAGCCCCTAGCAGCCAGCCGGCTCGGTCGGTGGACAACCGCCGGCCAGGCATCGGGCTGGAAGCCCCTAGCGACCAGCCCGGTGCCATTAGCAATACACTAAATTTAAAGCAAATTATATTATTAACAACTACTGTGATCGTACGAGTTGTGATTAGTTTAAATGGGACTTCTGTAAATCACCCTTTCTATATTCCAAAATACGCAGGCAGTACTTATAAAACAAACAAGTTTTAAATACACCTTTTGTTTTTAGGTTCAGTTTGATTGTGAACATTACTGTTTATAAAGCGGCAAATATTTTTGGAAAGGATTTTTGTGTGTTAAGCTTGAAAATAAGAGATGAATCCTAATTTCCACTATTTTAAATGCTATATCTATGCTATGACACTACATACATACAATTCTGGCCTTGAATTCAATAGTTTTCCAATTAACCTATTACGGTGACCATAGTTGTCATAGCGAGCGCTATAACGCAAAATAGCGCATAGCGCACAGGTTGCGCTATTTTGGTTCTTATAGCGCAGGGGTCCCGTGTAGCGCAAAAATAGCGCGCTATTTTATCATAGCGCAGCCATGAATAGCGCGCTATTTTGCTTTTTCTTTTTTGAACATGCATTTTCGTTTTTTTTTTCCTTTTTGGAGATTTTAAACATACAGTTTTTTCCTTTTGTGCCTTTTTCCTGTGGTTTTTTTTTAAGATCTTTTCTGTAACCAAAAAAAAAAAAAAACATTATAGCGCGCGCTATAGCGCATAGCGCAGGCCTTGCGCTATTCGCTATTGACAACACTGACGGTGACGATTTCAGGAAAACATACAAAATCTATAAACCTGTAGAAGTTTGAATTAATACATTTTTGGTCCAAAAAAGCCATATGGTATATGTTATTTTTAATACTGGAAAATTAATGATTATACTTGGAACAAGAAGTCAAGAGGTGGCCTTTTTTACAGGTCAATAGAGTTAAAAAGAGAGCGATGAAGAAAAAATAGAACAACCCGCCATGGGCTCTCCATATGAACTCAATGATTTATGGATATCTCAGTTTCTAAATTATGTAACTCAAAATAGACGATGTTATAATAGATCGCACCACTTTTTGATAAGTATGCTATCCACAATGATGCCTAATGTAACAACATAATACAAGAGGTGGATAAAAGATCACAAAAGTCATACTATGTTTCAAATCAAGTTTCTCATACTATGATTTGACTCTCGAATTTTAATTCAAAACTAGATTAGATATAACATTTACGATCGTTCAATACTAAAAAAAATATATTCCTTATTTGAACATATAATTCGAATTCGTCGTCACACAAAACAAAATAAAGATGAAACAAGAAAGTAAGTTAAGTTTTAGGTTCAGATGCATACGAACTACTGGTAAACAAATTTGTGCATTTATATACTCATACGTTAATAGGTTACATAGATGAATATTCCTAGCATATGAATCATTTAAATATATGATTCATGATTTAAATTCGGTTATGATTCGAAATTTGAACTCTATAATTTATATTTTTGAATACCTTGAGTGAAAGTAAAACAAATAACTTGGGCATAATTCTCGATTTTTTGGGGAAATTGTAATCATGGTGTAAGGTACCCATTGGTACATTGGATTTCGGTCGTATCGGACCAGCAATGGATATGATTAAACCAGAATCCAAAAGGGAGTAAATCCAGTTTCAACCGTTTTGAATTGAAAACAAGAAAACACTCACTTGTTGCTAGGTTGAAATACAATAAAAAAAAGATAGTAAGAAAGAATCTTGGGTAACTAGGTTAAAAAGACTAAAGAAATTGACTACAATCTAACATCCATTTATCATTTCGTCAAATAAATCATAAAACTGAATGTTAGAATTTATCTTAAGCTTCACATTCCTTTTCTATAAGTATCCGAGCATCCCAACCCACAAATTTAGCTTTACATCCCTTATCACGTTACTTATTGAAACTCTAGTGAAGAATTTTGTATCGTGCCTTATTTTTTGATTCAAATTTGCATGGATTTTGTATTATGAATAAAGAGGATTATGTTATGTTGGTTGAGTTTGTAGAACAAGTAGGATTTGGGTGTTTAGTGGGTTGATTTGGGACTGGTATAAAGTTTAATTCATTACCATTTGGGCTAGTATGGACTGTCTTAGAATAATTAGGGCTTGATACTATTGAATTGAGTCGATTTATTTAGTATATGTTTAACTTAACTGGGGTGATATGGAATATTTATGTGATTAATTGTTTATTAATATTGTTATAGATTTATCTCTTGTAGTTTCAAATATATTTTAACAAATCTAACCATTTAGTCCGAAATGAATCCAAAATTTCTAAATTAATTGAAACCCTTTTTTTTTTTAAATTTAGCTGAAACTATGAAAATTTTAAATTATCGTAACCGAGTTCTCAGACCCTGATTGTAATCCAATCATCGTATGCATATAGACTAACTGGAGATGTTTGTAACACATTTTGAAAAAAGTTATTCAAAGTGGTTTTATATAAAAAATATATATCCTATGGGCCTTCGTTTATAGCGCACCTTGAGCAAATTAGGATAGCATACAATTAATATATGTTGAACATTGATTGTTGAATTCTAAATATTGAATTAATCATTTCATATATTTAAAGCTTCTAATTATAACTGCTTAACTAGTTCCATAAATAAAATTTACTCTTAACTAGTTGTTTAGACAAATGCTCCATATTATTCAGTTTGTCACATGATATTTAAAGGACATTATACAGTAGAAAATATCACAATGAATGGTTTGAAATTCAAATTGTGAAAATAAACTTGAATGTAAAGTAAAATAGAATTTCTTAATTCCGAAGACATACAAGTATGATTTTAAAACTCAAACTTCGATCATGCTTTGTCTTAGAGTTTTTAGAGACTTGATCTCATATTAGAGATTTCAGGAAATGAGCGCGTTTGGTTGTTTATCTCAAATCTTAAAGTTCACTTCAGAACTATCTTAGAGTATATGTTATGTCTAAAATTGATTTTCTTACACCACAATATCATCTTATAAATTATATTTTGAACTTGATTTGGCACACTTGTCGTTCATAGCACAAAGTATAAAAGAAATATCACTAAACAGTTAATTATATTAAATTGGATACAAAGCAAAATTTTACTAAACGTGTGTTCAGTTTGTTTTCAATTTACTATTATTTGTATTCATCAATTATGTTAACGCCACTACAAATAGAAACAACAATCTTTTTTTACATAGTTTATAGTTTAGCAATATTCAAACAAAATGGTTTATAGTTTGGCAAACAATGTAGTAAAATATAGTTTAAATGGCTTAATCGAACTAAACCTTGAATTATTACATAATGCTGATCGGTAAACTAATTCATGAAGCATGTCCATTAATAAACCAACAATTCACGGGTAAGTATTAATTACTAAACGAACATATGCTAATCGATAAACTAATTCATATGAGCTCTCCTTTTGGCCTAGGAAAAGAAAATTAATATTGGTCGAGATTAGGGTTGTATATCTTCGATGTCTAACTCTGTCCGTTGTCTGACTTGTATGAATATTGTTCGAACTTATAGCTTGTTTGTTAGTGTCCATCCAACTTTTTTGTAGCATAGACTAGGACACACCTCTGTCTAGTCCGATCCGTTTATACCCGTAGCCGAGATATTGTAAACCTCTCTTGTCGAAATATTGATCGATATCATGTATCTCGGTTGATATATTCAAAACAAGATTTAACTGGAGATTTATGATTTCATTTTGTATGATATCTAAACTGAGACCTCAACCAAGGTTGCCGAGTTCTGAAACAATGCATATGTGTGTTTGCAATGAAGCGAGAGGAGAATATGAAATGGGAAATGAGAATTGAAGCATGAGGAAAAAAAAATAGTGTACCCTTATGATTAACCATCACTTTCATATTAGTTAATATAAAATATGGGTAATTCATTAAATAATGATATTAATACAACAATTTCAAATGAGAACTGTCGAAAGAGAGAAGTTATGGATAATAGGAGTGAAAAAAGTATTTTTAAGTGCATAATCATTTCTTTAAGTTAAAAAGTTAAAAATTGAAGATCAGGGATTATGATTCATCTCAACCTCCATTGAAGTCTCAATTTAAATTTCACCTATCTCAATCTTCATCTCACTTTAGATCATTGTTATCACGACGCTCGACTAGTCGACTAATCGAGATCAAACAATCGACATGAAGTCTCGACTTGCTTTTTGTATGAATTTCTGGCGTCTGGGTCGAAATTTGTCGACTAATCGATTAGTCTAGTCAACTAGGTTGTTATGTGTACCGACTGGTTTGGTATTGACCCATTTTAGAAAAGAAAAAAAATTCGAACCCCCTATAGTTATCGATACATCAAACAGAAAAAACCCGAAAGTTATCGATATCTGTATCGAATAATAAAAAAACAGCAGAAAATGATCGATACCTAGTCAAAAAAACAAATCGATCGAAAGTTGATTTAAAATTTTCGAATTGAAAAAGATCGAGTATCGATTATTGAACAGAAAAAACTTTGAATCCTAGCTTCGATCGAAAGTCGATCAATATTCTGAACCTGCAATGCCATCTTTCCACTGCCGTCTTGCAACTTGAACTTTATTAAATTCTATACATCATTTGTTTATTTTCCGTTTTAGTAACAATATATTTGTTGGCAACAATATATTAGAATTAACTTTTTGGTGGCAGCAATATATTTATCGACTAGTTTGCGGCTAGTCGGCTAGCTGGACCTCTGTCAACTGGAATTACCGTCGTAATAACAATGCTTTAGATTGAAAATTGCGCAAATGATTTTCAATTGGAAGTCTTATGATGAATGAATTGTAGTGACTTGGAAAGAGAGAAGGAAGATTAATTTTTTGAATACCGGTAAAGATAGTGGTAAGAGTTTTATTTGGAAGAAGTTTCTCTAAAGTAAAACGAGTATATGATTAATATTTCTTCCCTTGTTTTTTTTTCTCCCCATCATACGCTACATTTTAAAAAACATTTCTCCCCTTGACAATTATCTTTGCTAACTACAAATATAATTACATGATACCATAATTATTAAAAGTGCACCACTTTTTCTATCATATGGAAGGCGACACACATGGAAATGTCAAAGGTGTTTCGATGATGCTTATGGCGCAAATGATGTATGGCGTAAAAATGACACATCTTTTCTTTAATTTTTTTCTATTTCTTTGCTTATTTTTTATTTTTTTTATTTTTTCACTATTAAACTAAGATTCAAACGGTAATTGAATATATTATATATTCTTTATACAATGACATGATTACACTTCAAACCAATTTCAAACAAATTTAAACTATTTATTTATATCATTACTGCACTGATCTACGATAGGCAAGTAAAACCAAGATTCACAGATTAGAATAAAACCAATATGAACTCGATTTGAACCTGAATCAATTCAAATTGAATCGTTGGGTTGAGATTTTGAAGTATACAAGTTATACTCGATAAAATCCAACCTGACTAGATTCAAAGCCGCTCTGGTGCTGATCCGATCAATGAGTCTAATTGCTACATTTGCACTTGATAAATAATATCGAATGGTCGTATTTCAAATGAACTTCAGAGTTATTCTACTTATTGTTGCATCGAACAAATGATTGAAATGGTTGTTTTCTTCAAATTAATCTCTCATGCACTACAAAGTTCTTGTTTTATTATAGTCACACTGAGTAAATTATCAATCAATATGAGATAGATCATAGATGAAGAAGATGCTAAAGTTTATGAATATGATGGTGCAAATATTAATTTAGAAAATATGACTTGAATCAAATACATACTTCCAGTTTATTAATTATATGTATGGTTGTTTTGAATTTTAGTTTTATAAGACTTATGCTTATGATATTATATTTGGTGATTTTTTATAAAATGTTTTTTTTAATTACATATGTTCTAGTAAAATAAATATAATTTATATTCAATTTTTAAATTAATTGATATATATATGTATGTATGTGTGTGTGTGTGTGTGTATATATATATATATATAGAGAGAGAGAGAGAGAGGCAGGTTCTAGAGCACCCCAAACAATGCAGCACCTCAAATGCCCCTCAATCTCCACCAAGTATTTCTCCTTCTCTCTCCTTCCACTCACTCTCTCACTTCCCACTCACATTCTTTAATATAAACGGGTGGTGGAAATCAGGGGGCATTTGGGGTGCTCCATTTTTGGGATGCAACCGAACGCTTGCCCCATATATATATATATATATATATATATATATATATATATATATATATATATATATATATATATATATATATATGAGCGTTCCGTTACACCTTTTATATTGCACGTGAAATTCCCCTTGAATTTCAGCCACACATTTCGATTTTAATATTCATTTTTTCTCTCTTTTTCCACTACACTATATTATTTAAGTGGAAAGAGAGAGAGAAAATGAATATTAAAATCGGAATCTGTGGCTGAAATTCAAGGGGAATTTCACGTGCACTATAAGAGGTGTAGCGGAACGCTCCTCATATTATATATATATAATATTATATATATATATATATATATATATATATATATATATATAATATGAGGCACGCTTCAGGACACCCTTATTTTGTAGCACCTCTTTTGCATATCATTTTAGGTCACTCATTTATAATTTAGTAAGTTAGAGGAGGGGGAAAGAGTTCGTGGAAGATAGTGAAACGAGAATGTGTGGTGAAAATCAGGGATCTGTAGGGGTGCTGCTCTGTTTGTGGTGCTCTTGATCCTATCACACACCCATAAATATATATAACTTAAAAAGAAAATTGTAGAAATGCATAGTAAATTAAAAAAGCGTGCACCATTTGTCGCGCTGTGCGCCAAGGCTTCAAGGAGACTTTGCGTCATGTGCCATTAATAACTATGCTTGATACACCAATTTTGAACCACAGATAGTGACACAGAGACAAATGTGTGTGCCATTTTGTAACTTCAATGCGGTTCTTTTAAGAAGATGAAATTGGTTTGAATTTTTTATCTTGTTTCAGCACAGTTTCGAATCGATTGTTTTTTGTCTTGATTTTATTTCTAGAAAGTAAGAGAACAATTTCTAAAACTACATGAAAATAAACAAAGATTCTGCTACATGATTTTTGATTTTCCACTCTGACTTGCCAAGTTGGAAAAGCTAAAGCTATGGTATGTACCAATTAGCAACTGCTTCTTGATGGAAATTTTCTCGTTTGGTCTCAAATGTAGCTTTTCAAACGTTTGCACGAAGTTACGAAGCAAAGCATTTTTGCTTGGAAACTTTTTATGCCTTTCTTGATGATCAAACAACATAATTTCGTTGACACCGTTTCTAATGAGTAGACCAACTGCATTGACATGGTTCTTGGTGAGCATGCATTGTATGTCACAGTGGCGGAGCCAAGAATTGGCATCAGATAGGGCCAATAAATCATTTTAGATGGGGCCAATTACTTATAACTTGCAAATTGTAAAGGAGCTAACAAAAATGAGGTAGGACCTTGGCCCCATCTGGCCATACACTACATCCGCATCACTATAAGTTGAAGTGTGCATTTGCATTATAGATTGCCTTTTGTCATTGCAAATATGCAAATAAGATCACAAAACAATGACATCATTCAGATTTCACATTCGGAATCTAAACCCGTGAGTGCCATTACAATAAGAGAAGCGTAGAGGAGAATAGCAGGGAAGAAGAAGAATGTGGTATGTAAATGGATCGGACTGAACCAAACAAATGTGTGTTCTAGCTCTGTCCTATAAGAGGTTCGAACGAACACATACAAGTTTTAAGATCGGACATTGTTCGGACAAGCCGGACAACGGTCAGATGATGTTCGAACACTAGAAAAACATCGAACATTTTCGGATGGACCTTTTCTCATGCATTATTTTTCGTTCTAATAAAATTGTATGTACACAGTACACTCACTGAACTCCTTACAATCTCGGACCGAGCGGGACGTCGAACATTGTATAAAATTTACAGCCCTTACTAGTGGGATGCTGCCGATGCGTCGAAAGCAAAAGGTTTTTCCAGCCCCCTTCGCAAGAAGGGAGCTGGGAGAGGAAACTTCCCATTACAGCGTTGTGTGTGGGAATTGGAGGTCTATGGATGCAGCATAAGACATCGATATAATATGACGATACATTCACACGGTATATGGATAAGGCTAACAACTTAAGCTAATTGTTGATATGGTGATATTGAGGTTGATACTTAACGTTCCAAACGTGCTAGTGTGATATGCCTGTGAGAACAAAAAACAACAAATACATCATTACACTCGAATGACCAGTAAGGTGAGTTCTATTTACATTGCCCTACCGTATTAGCTAATGCGAGAATGGTTCTATTTTTAGCTTGAACAACCCATGTCCTATATACCGGAAATTAGCCATGTACGAAATGGTCGATTAACTGTGTATTTGCATTTGGTAGCAAGGTTGCTATACCTGTTGTCTTCTAAATTTCTAATGCATCGAAATATGATACCAGTTAAAACCTTTATTTTCACTTCACAACTTTGTTTATTTTTCGTTTTGGTCAATTTCATAGAGCCAAAAGTTTATAGGAACTGAGCTGAAACAACCATCTAATACTCCAAATTTTGCTTCTACTTTATTTCTGCGTAGTACCTTAATTCTCTACATTTGTAATTGTACCTTCCTAAAAATTACCTTTTCCAACTATTTGTAGCTTTATTCTTTTGTTCTAGTATACGAATGTTTTGGGATATGATTTCCTTGTATGTACTGCCACTGGACTTCATAAAGCATATGTTTGTGTTTTATGTATATCATTAATCTCATGTTCTGTTTACATAGAGAGCCCTGTGGCAAGATGGGCATCTGTGGCGTTTGGTGCAGGAGTGGGTGTAGGATCTGCATACATTGAAAGTTCATATATATTTGGTGCATCTCCTCCAAAATTGTCTACTGCTCCCAATGTTCCTGACACAACATCTCATGTAAGGCCCAGACACCCTTCCCCCCTCCTCCTGGGCCTTTGCCCTATTTATTTTACTTTTCTTTTCTCCCTATGCACCTACATGTACAAACCAATCTACTTATATTTTATGATTCGTTTACATGAATAAATAGATTTACGCTGGTTCATGGTTCTGTGACTGTATTTTACTCAGGGCTGCATCTGTGTATGCACACACAAACATAGTATTGCAGTTTATATGCGCATATATTTCAGTATTCCGGTTATGCAGATGTTCCAGTACCTTTTATGAGCATCAGGATATCCAGTGCATCCGTGTTAATGTCTGGTTGATAACTGCATATGTACAATCCTTGCATGGATATCTTGTGTTACACCAGCCAATCCATATCTTCCATGCAAGAAATAGTTTGAGATGATCATAAGCGCCTCCTATTTATGATATAGGGAGACTTTAGGCTTACTATGAATTTTGCTAACTTGAAACTTGATAGGTTGTCTTCTATGTTATTGGATGTTTAGTACAAGTGTCCTTCCAACAATGGGTTACGGTGTGCTTGTAAAAACAATATCCTTATGCGAGCTACTTTTTTTCTACTTCTGTAACCGGAGTACATAATGCATTGTAATTGCTTACAGGAGCATAGCTGAGATCAGAAGACGCCCGCCAGCCATATAATGGATCACTGCGTGAAGAATATCCATTTTTTTTAATTTTAATTTGAATCCAGGCTCACAGGCTTGCTTGTAAAATGCGATTTTGACTTGTTATACTTCTGAATTTGTTATTGTTGTAATCATGGTTTTTTATATTTTATCTCGTAATGCATGATACATGCGTTCAAATAATTATTTTAATTTTGGTGGTGTTCAAGAGTAGAATCTGATTAACTGGAGTGTGATTTCATAGCATGTGGACCTACATTTTTAAAATCCTAGGATCTGTATACGGTCAGTTGCTTCAGCTTGCATCTAAATCATTTTTATCACAATATTTTCGTGTTTTGTTATGGTACGTTGGATTATGTTCAATTTCATTTTTACTAAAATTTATTCAGTCAGCCCGTTATCAAGTGACATAAAAAACGTGTGGTCAACATGCAAGTTAAAGATGATGAAGAACTAAATACAACGTGGCTTGAATTCGGAAGTACAAAATGTAAGTGATCGTTGATAGTAGAACTCGTGATTTGTGTTAAATTCTCTTCTCTAAGAATTAAGGTTGTATTTTCCTAAGAGATGTCATATAGCATTTTAAAGTAGTAATTAATTTAATTTGCATCCATTGATTACTTACCTTTTTTTGTGTATGCCATTTTAGTCATTTTTCGTAAGTGTAATCTACATGTTATCAATGTACCATACACAAATGTACACAAATGTTGGCATTGTATTAGAATATCTAATTCAACCCAAATTATTTCCAAGTATAGATTTGATGGTTCATATTAAATTGTGATTTTGAAAGCTTAAAAGTTTCAAAATAGGGAAAAATCGGCCTACATCCTTATTTTCGAAGTACGTTGGCCTAAACTCCTTCCCGTAACATGCTTACGTTTGCGGTTCCTATTTTTTATTTACGGCAAAATTTATTCCCTAAATAACCCTTATTTGAATTTGCTGTTTTTTTTAATGGAAGCTTGATTCGTGAAGGATTTCTATTGAACATTCTTTTATTTCGATTCAAATTCTGTAATTTCTGAAGATAATATTTTAGACTCATGGATTTGCCTTCATCGAGGTTCGTTTTTTCGATAAGTTCGAGTAGTTGTTTTTTAAGTGAATGGTAATGTCTTATATTCTCTTATTTTATTTTATTTTTGAAAAAATTATGCGTTAATATATGTTGATGTTAGTTCTAATTGTGAATCTAGATTGAATAGTTGATGAAGTGAATGTAGATTGAAAACCTGATGAAAATTGCAATGTTTGAAGATTATTGCCGTTATATCAGCAAACATCTGCAAACATTGCTGATATGTTGCAACTTGCAGAATATTGCTGATATATCAGCAATGTTTTAATAATATTGCTGATATATCAGCAATGGTTGTATTATATTGCAAAATATTGAAATTTTGTTATGTTTTTTTAACCTGCAGTGTTCCTGGTGATGTTGGTATGCTTGTGCTTCTGAAATTTGGACATGATAGTTTTTCATTACGTCTTCTTTTTGATAGCTCAGAGGCTAATCTGACAGGTTTTATATGTGGTAAATGGAGAGAATTGAGTTCTTTGTCATTTCAACTATAGTATGTTAGAGCTGGATTACGAAGGGATATTGAAACTGATTTTAATCTTCAATCTATTATGTTGTTGGCTGCTCATAACCATGAGAATATTTTGCTGTTTTTGTTGATGTCATCCCTACTAGTTCTTTTTCAGCAACCAATTTTCAGACAAATGTTGTTTCTTGTAGTAGCGATTCTTCATTTGTTAGTACCGATGACTCTAATGTTCAGTTTAGGCAGTTGTTGAGAAATGAGTCCACTCAATCTTTTCTTATGGGTATATCGGTTAAAAAAATTCTGGTGGTGCTACTGAATTTAGGCTTAAGTTGATGATATACAGTATTAAGACTGGGTACAAGCTTGTTTTGGTTAAGAATGATAAGGAAAGAGTCACGATTGTCTGCTCCCGACCAAATTGTACTTTCCGTATACACGTTTCTTTTAAGTTTAATCTTCCTGTATATTTTGTCATAAAGAGTTTTCAACCTGACCATGGTTGTGGTGCTGGAATTCATGATATAAACCATCCTCATGTTAATAGTAAATTAATTAAGTTGTTGGTTTATGATCATATTCAAGCTAATCCATTAATGAAGACAAATGACATTGTTAACCTATTTCAAACCGAGTATAATATCATTTTGAATTATTACTATGCATATAGTGGAAAGAGGTTGGTCTTAGAAGATTCACAAGGAAGTGATATGATGTCTTATCACCATTTGAAGTCTTTTTGTGATGTTGTCCTTGAATCTAATCCTGGTAGTAAAGTGGTTTTGGAGTGTAATCTCGAAACACGTTAGTTTAAGAGGGTTTTTATTGGGTTTGAAGCTTGTGCATTTGGTTTTCAATTCTGCTGGCCTTTAATATTTGTTGATGCAATTTATGAAGGGTAGAGCTCAAGGTTGTTTAATGGCTGCTACTGGTAAAAATGACAATGAAGGCATGTTGTTTGTTTGTAGTTTAATGTTTAATTGCTTCAATTTCTGTTGACATGAGAATGCTGGAAAAAAGCAAAATTTCAAAAAAATTGCTACAAAGTCAGCAATAATATGTTTTTTTTGCTGATACGTCCACTATAGTTTGCAGTTAAGTAATTGTTGCTTCTTTGTCAGCAATTTTCCTTTATTATTATTATTGTGTTTTATGCCATTTTTCATTAATCTATACGTACATTTTTGTTTTATCAGGTTTTTACCCAAGAGTAGTTGCAATTGTGTCGGGTGAAAATGAAAACAATTGGATTTGGTACTATGAGCAGCTTAAAGATTTTTTGAAAGATGATAGTAGGAATTATGTTTTCATTTCTGACCGTCATCCTAGTATTCTTATTGTTGTTCCTAAGGTGTTTCCAAACTCAGTTCATGACTCATGTTTTTACCATTTGAATAACAATTTGAAAGTTGCTTTGAAATCTCAATTTTCCAAATCGAAGAAGAAATGGTTAATAGATTTGTTTGGACGTGTTGCATATGCTTCTAATTTGGATGATTTCAATGTTGCATCGAAGAATTTTAAAGATGCTGGTGGTTTTACCGTTGTTAATTTTTTAATGGAATTCCATTTGAGAAGTTTGTCGATGTCTTTTTTCCCTCTTGTCATTATAGCGAAATGTCGTCAAATTGTTCAGAGAGTTTCAATAAATGGATTTTGGAAGATAGATATCTACCAATCACAGCATGCTTGGATAAAATTAGAGTTAAGTTGATAAAGCTAATTTCTGATCGTCGAGAACTTGCTAATAGTTGGAATAGTATTGTATGTCCATTGAATGAAATTAGGTTGAAAGATCTTCACTTGGAAGGAGCTTCATGGTTCGTTATAAAGTCAAATGAATATTTGTTTGAAATTCACTCTCATGTTCGTCAATCTGTTGATATATATAATATGGTTTGTTCTTGTAAGTTGTGGCAGATGTATGGTTTTCCATGTGTTCATGCTGTTAGAGCTATTTTGTGTTGTGAAAAGTTGAATCTTTACGACTACATCGAAGATTATTTCAAAGTTTTTTTTTCGATCGGCGTATTCTCATTCAATTCACCATGTTATTAATTTTATGAAGGATGACGCTTTGGTTGAAGATGTTGTGGTAGCACCTCCTAAAGGTAGAAGAATGTCTAGTCGACCATCATCGTCCAAGAGGAACAAATCTGCCGGCGAAATTTCAAACACAATTAGGTGCAGCAGATGCAAGAAGTTGGGTCATAATAAGTGGACATGTTCACAAAAGTAGATGTAATTCCTTTGCTTTGAAATCTGCATTTACTTATGTTTTTTGTTACTTGAGTAAACTGTATTTCTTATTAGCTTTGATAGGTTGTGTAATGAATTAAGTGGTTGCATTATGATTTTATTGATGTTTATTATTCTGAATTTTTCAATTTTTCTTCAGTTTTAGTGGCGTACTCTAATTTTTTCGCTAACATATGCATGTATATATCCAATTTTTGTTGACATTTCAAAAAAAAAAAAAGTATTTTTGTTAATATATCAGCAAATAATAGTTTTTTTGTTGATATTTCCGCAATAATTATGTATGAAACACATAATTTCCCTGCTGCGTATTTGAACAATTATTTTTCGCGTTTTTGTGTTTATATTAGATAGTCAAAATTATTAGCATATATAACATTCTGATCGTAATCTTAGAGTCAAAATATTGAGTTGACTGCTAATTATTATTTTTATTGCTGATATATCAGCAAAAACCGTGCATTCTTGCTGATATATCAGCAATAATTATGAATAAAATCTCATGCATTTATTTGCAGATTAGTACTTCTACATTTTACATTCATTCAGGCAAACTGAATAGAGAAAAATTATTGTTAGATATGATATTCTACTTTTTACATTTACATAACGACGACTGAATAACTTCGCTAACTCATGTATAATTTTAACACAACGAAATCTAATATTTAAATACATTTCAACTACATATACTGTCTTCAAACTACATTCTACTATCTTTCCAACTACATCTTTCAGAAAAATATGCACACACATTTCACACTTGTTAGAGAAACACAAATGTTTTGACAATCAACTTTGTTTGTATGCTTTAGAAAGTAAAAATTGTTGTGTCAAGTGTTGTTCTAAACACCAGCTGTATTTTTTGCAAGATAGAATTTGATGCCCAATTTATCTCTTTGTAAATTCATAGCTCTTGTGTATACTGATTGTCTTGTTTGTTTAATTCTCTGTTCTCGCTTCTTTTTCTCATAATGGTAATGACAAACAGTCCACAATCAACACTGCAATAATTGAAACATATCATGGTTTTTTTTTTTTTTGGATATGAAAATAATTGTAATTTTTTGATGTATACTTACGAAGTAGATACTTGTTGCAGGCAGTCAGCAAAGGAGATGAGCTGTGATCGTTTGTGCTCCATTTTTTTCCAATTTTTTGATCATTGCCGTGACATATGATCTCTGTACATGACAAAAATGTTAAACAATAAAAGCACCAACTGTGAAAAAATAGGGAATTCAAAAAATAATGTTGCTTTATCAAAAAAAAAAAATCATAGTTTTTGCTGATATATCACCAACAATTAATAATTACTGCTGATATATCAGCAACATTTTGGCAGTATTTCTCTATTCATTTTTAAATTTACATACCACTTCTTTGCTATTTTCTGATGGATTCCATGTTGTCGTTCTATCATTGAATCATAGTGAATCTATATTCTATCATCCTTTTTGAACTCCAAAAGCATGAAATGACTTTTTTCATGTATAGGGAAGAACATTCTTTGGCAGTTTTCAAAATTATCATTTACCACTTTATCAACTAATGCTTGGACCATATTCTTTTTTTAATTCAGTTCTATACATCCCTGTAGTATCATATGTTAGTAATACACAAATTATTAGCTAAAATATAAAAATACTTACAACAGCAAATACACTTAAGTATACATTCTCTAGGTGATTTTTATGTAGTTCAGATGCATACCAATCAACGATCTAAAAAAAATAGTATATGAAGATGGCGATAATATTTTCAGAGGTAAAAAATATTTAGAGATGTGTACAATAATGCCTTGGATTTTTTTTTTGGATAAGAGAACAATTATAACAGTATATTGCTGAATATTCAACAAATAAACTAGAATGTATACAAATAGACACAATTTGTTAAGTTTATTACCGATCCATCAATAAATCTTCCCATAA
This sequence comes from Allium sativum, assembly GCA_030737875.1. Taxonomy (NCBI): domain Eukaryota; kingdom Viridiplantae; phylum Streptophyta; class Magnoliopsida; order Asparagales; family Amaryllidaceae; genus Allium; species Allium sativum. The sequence goes on from JASFAX010000021.1 coordinate 41,422,306, forward strand.
GAAGTTCACCAAGAACTTTTCCATTAATTATGATGTTATCTTCTCCATTCAAGTATGCACTTTGACTAAGAAATAATGAAGAATATTGTTACAACACTTCTATGCTTAAAAATATTTATTGATATATCAGCAATAAATTTAACTTATTGCTTCTATTTCAAAAAATAACTTGTGTAAATGATTATGTTTAACATTGCTTATTGTTTTGACTTTGTTTTACTTAAGGTCAGCTTGGGTGAAGAATTCATCCAGATATTTAATCTTTTCCTCAGGCAGGCTTTGCATGTTTGGCAATTGACGAACTTTTATTTTTGTTGTTGTTGAAAGTTTTTTAGATCTTGGTTCAGCTAGTAATTTTTCGACATCCATTGTTGGTTATTTGTTCTCGATGTTTTGCCTTTTTAACTTTTCCTATTTTTCCACATCTTTTTCTTCAAGCAATTTAGACCTTTTTTTTAGGATTCTCAGTGTCCAACGTTTGTTTTTTGCATTCTTCATTTTTTCGTTCGTCTCCTTCTGGTTGTGGAAATTCATGAATGTTTTCAGTTGAAAGGTCTTTGAATGTCGGTGAATATTGTATTTTGGAACACAACACTAATGCTCTGACTGTCTTCTTTTTCTTTGGTCTGTTCATGCCTTTCTTCCTCTTCAACATGTTGTATTTGTTAAATAGTTTTTTCTTTCTTCTGCTCATCAAAATTGCTTCTATCTTCATGTTCCCTTTGAGCTGAAATAAAAATAATTGCAGAGTAATCAGCTATTTTATACAATTATTGCAATTATATCATCAAATATATTCAATTTTTGCATTTATGGTGAGAAACAAAACATATTATTCAAGGGCATTGTTATTGACACTCCAAATATTGTTAAGGGGGGCCAACTTTTTATTTTTTAAAAAATTGTTAAGGGGAGTACCAATGAGGAAAGTAGCCAAGGTAATTTTACCATATTACCCATTTAGCCCCTTAACAAATAAAGGTAGTTTTACCTTAACAAATATTGCAAGGGCCATAGTAATGTTTTTTTTCAGTTCGCATATATCAATTTTTCTTAAACTCTAATGGATAAGCGTTTTCAAAGAAATAAAATCAAACAATTTTTTTTGGTCAGCATAAATATGCCGAATTTTATAATTACGAAGGCAATGCGCCGAAGTAATTATTAATTTTCGACATATCACTGTCGAATACATACATAATTGATTACGAGCTGCATTTGGTGCAATGGTGACGAACTGCTTATTTTAATTTGGTTTTCCTTGTCGAACAAGTTTTTATTTAATCTAATTTGAAGGGGCATTCCGAGAATACTCAGTAATGTGAAATAATATGTTTGTGTAGCCCCTTAACAATTTTTCAAAAAGTGGAGTGTTATTAAAAAATGACCCTCCCTTAACAATCGTTGGAGTGTCATTAACAATACCTTTATTCAATGCATTACCTATTGTAGGACTTGCTTCATTTGCATCACCACCACCATCATCTGTTGTTTTATTAGCATCACTTTTTTCTTCTTCGTTTTTTTCTTTATCATCTTATACCTCATTTTTGCCATCATTTTCCTCATTTACTGCATTATCGTTTTCCTTTTCTTCTTTATCTTTCTCATTTTCATTTTCCCCAATTTCATTTTTCATGCTTCCTTTTTCTCTTTCTTCTTCATCTTCTCCTTTTGCTCACTTTCATTTTGCTCATTTCTTTTTTCAATTTCTTCTTCTTCTTATTCTTCTTTATTTCTATTTTTTGCATCATCTTCCTCACTTTCATTTTCCTCAATTTCATTATTCTTTTCAGACTGTTGAACCTCCTCATTATCATCATCATGTTCTTCAATCTTCTCATTTTGATCATCCTTTGATTTTTTTTTTATTTTCTTTTCCTTTTAACAATGTACCGTTTTCTTGTTGTACCATCTGATTCTTCGTCATCTTCTGCTCTGATTTCTTTGTTTATTATCAGCATGTTTTCATATTCCGTGGACGATGATGTGCCCTCCTTTATCTGTTTTCTGTTGCTTCTCTATAAAGTATAGTATATTGTAAGCAAATTATAAAGGACATAAATGTATATAATTTTTTGTATTTGTTGATATATAAACAAGCAACACATACTATATGGGTTGCTGATTATTTTCAACTTGAAGTCTGCGGTTGTCCTGTTCAAGTTTTTAGATTTACTTTATGAGTATTTCTTCCCTCTTTGCATACTCTTCATTTTTTGAATGGATTCATTTAACATATTTAATTCTTTTTCTTAAATATCCTGAAATTAACAATAGACAAAATTGTAGATTAAAATTTTAAAAAATGATATGCAATTTTCAAATTGATGCATATATTTATACAATCTTCTAAAATTGTTGTTGTTATATCAGCAATAATTCATAAGTATTGCTGATATATCAACAATATTCCACCAACACTAATAGTTAATTGATAGGTCATTTAACTATTGTTGCAGATATGTCAGCAACAATTAACAATTATTGCTAGTAAATCAGAATATGTCACCAACATTAATTGTAAATAAAAAGGTCATTCAACCATTATTGCTTATATGTCAGCAATAACTAACATTACTGCTGATATCTAAGCAAAATTTCATAATTATTACTGATATATTGCAAAAATATATAAACCAAAGCCAATTCTTAAATATACTATCCAAATAATGTGCATTATACTTACCGAGTTGTACTTCATTGTGATTATCATGATCAGCTTAAGCTTTGATATATCTCACTTTCCAGCCAAGGGATATGTGCTGTTGTAACTTTCTTTAGCCGATTCCGAAATGTGTTTTCTCGCATATCCACCACTACACAATAGAAAACAAGTATCAAAATGTATTATTAAATAGTAGATATAAAGGGGTGCTTTTGGTACAGGTCCTTATGAAGGTTTAAAATGCACGAAAAGCCCTTCATTAAATTTCAGTAATTAGGTCCCTGTTTTTTATCCTCGATTGTTGCAAACATATCAGCAGCATTTCAAAAAAATTGCTGACATATCAGCAACTTTTATGTACACGGTATAAAAGTTGCTCACATATCTGCAAATTATTTACAAAAGTTGCTGACATTTTAGAAAAAAAATTCACTTTTCTGTACACTATGAATATTGCTGACATATCAGCAATTATTTATAAAAGTTGCTGACATGAAAGTATGATAGGTGCAGATTTACAATGTAAATTGGTATGGAAGTAAGCAAAATTACTAGCGAAATCGTTACACAAGTAGTGATTTTTCCTTGATGTATCAATGTACTTCTCTACTTGAGTCATCAAATGTTTGTGAATGGTTTTGGGCCAAGAAATTCTGTTTATTTTGTCTGTACAAACACAATATGGAAGCATATTCCATGATAGTGATAAGTTCGGGTTAGAAATTAGGAATGTAGCTACCAATTGAATTTGAAGAAGTTTGGCCACATCTTGTTTTTCTTCTTGAGATGTTCCTTGCAAAAATTTGAACAAGCTCTCTTTCTATGTTTTTTGGTTGACAATTGATTCTCCATCAAAGTATTGAGTAATGAAAGATGTCAATTCCAAATTGGTTTTATCATCCTTTGTTATGTGGCCAGAAGGATTTATAAGCTGACCTTCAGTAGAAACTCCCTAGAGAAGGGCTATGTCATCCTCCATGAATGTTAACACTAAATCTTGAAACTGAAAACATTGAATGATTTTCTTATAATCTCTGATGATGTAATCTATTGTTGTAGATATTTTTTTGGTTCTCTTTGGTTGTTATTACATTTTCATAGATCATGTCTATGAAATCAAAAAAGATAGTTGTTCCAAATATTTGCTATGCCAATTTCTGAGAGTTGTTGTTCTTTGATTTTCATGACAATATTGATGAATGGACTAAGATTGTTTCAATAATTTTCTTCTTTTGAATGTCCTTGTCCTTTTTGTTGTAATGTTGATTCGGTAATTTGAGCTTGCTGAAGAACAATTGATGTTTCTTCAATAAATTTTTTGCCCTCCTTTATCTGTTTTCTGTTGCTTCTCTATAAAGTATAGTATATTGTAAGCAAATTATAAAGGACATAAATGTATATAATTTTTTGTATTTGTTGATATATAAACAAGCAACACATACTATATGAGTTGCTGATTATGTTCAAAGCAACATTGTCGGCAATTTGGCTGGAAAGAAATGACAAAATATTCAATGGAAGCTCGAATTCCAGGTTGCATGTGTACAATACTGTATGTAGGATCATTAGAAATGAGATTTTTAATGTCTCATTCTTCCTTTAATTCGGATGTGATATGCAAATGGATGTAATATCTTCTTTTCCTGTTCTTTTCTATCCCTTTTAATTCTAATATCTTTTCTTACCTCGTTTATATTGTAAGTTTTTTGCATATATATATATATATATGTATATATATATATATATGTATAATATGGAAGGAGTCATTTAACCACGCTGGCTTTGCCAAAAAAAAACAAGCAGCACATACAACAATTGTTGCTGACATATCATCAACATATAAACAATTTTACATGTAACTAAATAAAAAACACATTCAACTATATTTGCTGACATATCAGGCAGAATCCGAAATAATTGCTAATGCATCGGCAACATTTTTACAGCAATGCAAATGGAAAGAGCTTTCAACCTTTATTGCTGATATACCAGCAACATTTTGGCAGCAAGGTTTTTAAAGTGTATTTGAAACAATTATTGCTGATATATCATTAAGATTTCACAATTATTACTAACATATCAACAAATTTGGCAGTTATATCAAAACATGTTATGTGGTTATGAATTTGTAACTACTACTCAAAAATAATGTTATGAAATGCAATTGAAAGCGATAAATCAGTTTGTCGACCAATTTTCAACTGGAACTACAGTAATAAACCGAACAAATTTATTGTTAGTTTGTGTAACGCAAAACAAAACCTAAATGACATGCAGCAACCCCTAAATCGCACGCTTGCAACCTTAAATCGTTTTCACAAAACCGTAAATCTCATGCACAAAACCCTTAAAAGTAATTGACAAAAAATTAAGATATATTACCTTCGACATTTCCATTTTTTGCTGTTTCATGTTGGAAATATTAGTGTTGAAGTTGATTTTTGGTGAATCGCCGTTCGATTTGTTGTGAATCACAAAATTTGGAAAAAAATGGCGGTTTCGATGCAGTAAAGTGTGAAATAAGGAGGAAGACACACGGTTTTGTTTGCCGATATAAAATAGAGGTAATTTCGGAAAATAATATTCTTCGATTAAAAACAGGGACGTATTTTATAATTGTTTTATGGGAGGGATGTTTCGTTTATTACAAAACCTAAATTGGACCTGCCGCAAATGTTCCCTTCAAAATAATCTAATTTTTGTGTGGACGATCTCGATATGTTACAAATTATATCTAAATTTATCATTTTCCGAATAAATAAAATAGGAAAGGAATGCAAGATAAATATAATAGATCCTAACAACACCTCCTTTCCTCAACTTCCTTTAACATACGCAGAGAGAAATGTAAGCATTATCATATGACACATTGCATAAGTGCGATATATATATATATATATATATATATATATATATATAATACGAATATTCAAAATGCTATTTCCATATAGGCATTGTTTACATCAGAAAATGACACAAACACTTAGAATTTAACAATGGAGGGATAATTGAAGAAAACAACTTGAAATTAGAAAAATGTAAGTGCACACAATGATTATAGTGGTGTAACGACCCAACTTTCGAACACCTCGGAAGTTGTATCATTATATAAGAATAAAAGATAGACAGAAGACAAAACTACAGAAAACATCAGAATCTCACAGCGGAACTTGATCATAACATAATAGCCTAAAATATTACATATCATAAGTCAAGTACATTAGAGTACTTCATACATACAGATACATTTCATCACAAATTACATACTTAACATTTGTGATTCTAACTTGCAGATAATTATACATAACATCATGGTTAAAACAACTTGCAGATAATTATACATAGATAAGCCAACATTCAGATCCTTCCCATCCAGCTACTCCAAAAGTAAGTCAAGACCTGGATCACTTGTCTATTCATAACAAGTGTTATGAATACCCAAGAGTTTAAAGGAAAACACAGAAAAATAAACTCTGGGTCAGTCGGGGACTGGTGTGAGTAAACGATTTTAAACAAGATCAGAAATAAAATCATTACTCATAAAACCACGCCGTAAATACATAACGGGTTTTTACCTTATGAGAATCAAAACAGTTTGTATAATTTAAACAGATATTATGATAATGTCTAGGGTTTTCACAATAATTTAGAATCTAGTAGAAATGCTTTCATCTCACATTCTACTTATATAGTATACAAAAAAAACCGTTAACGCTTATGGTAAATGGATTTTCAACTATGACAAGGTATGGAACCACCTTCCGATAGTGTACCTCTAGAGAGGAATACACTGGATTCAACAAGAACTTCTTGTAACCCGGCCACACATGACCGACCACTCATTTCTCTTGAGTGTATGGAATGTATATCACCAATGGTTGTGTACGGCAACCATTTCCCGAAAGGGAAAACATTGATAAAAAGGAATATCTCTAGATAGGCGATAGTACACCCTAATGAGAGATGCCCACATAGCCATGCTGCCTGCCCGATTTTTGTCATTTCCTAGTTGTGAAGCTTGAAGCTAACATACCTTGACACACGCTTTTTATTTGCTTTGAACGTCACATCGTCAAACCCGCTAATTTACTAATTGGCTCCTCCAAAAATATATTACAAGTAAAAAGCAAGAGAAACGAATTCCTCTGCTACTTATAACTACGTTTGAAAAGATCAGTGTACGTGATTAGTTTGGAGTACTCTGTCAGACGTTCATCCATACAAGTTGCCCTGGAACTGGACAAACCGAAGACATTATTTTATAAACCAATCTTAGGCAATTTCTACCTAGGATTTATAAAACAATTCTTGTATATCTCTGTCTTTTATTATCCTTGATAATCTTCGACTTGCAACGTAGAAATCGAATTGAAGTGGAATGTTTACTCCAGTCTCTTCGAATCGATATACGAAAGGTCTTTTATAACTGATATTAAATTATCAACTTAACATGATTTTTATTTCAGTTTACACATCTTTATATTTGAATAAATAAAGCGTGTGCGTCGCACATGGTATTTTACATCGTTTGTTATCTGTGTTTAAACGATGTTTAATATTTCTGTTCTTCTTGTAAACTATCTTCTTACTTCTAGTTTATCATAAATAAATGAAATTTATAATTTATTTAAATCATTTCTTTTATATTACAAAATCAAATTCGTTGACTTCCTACAGTCAAACTCTGTACTTTGCAATGCTGTTATTTCCTTCCTTTCACTTGTCTACGATACTTTTAAATAAAGCTCTTCTTTTTATTTAATTATATAATTCTTCTTTATTTTTATTTATTTTCTATTTTTAAATTAAACTAATTTTAATTTAAAAACTTTGTTCAAAAATCACTTTGGTTAATGTTTTTATTAAAGTACCAATACCCAGTTTTAAAACCGCGTTGTGCGTATGGGAAAACGGCTCCAGATCACGGCAGAATCTCGTTCCCGATCCCTTCCTCCTTCCGTGCCCAATTCCCTTTTTGCCAAGCCTTCATTCATCGTGCCAACCCTCTGTACCACCGCAAAATCTACGTGTCCGATCACCTTGCCGTATTGCTGTGTCATACTTCACCACTAACCCGATCCATGAAAACCACCATAGGTTCCACCTCTGGCCACTGGAACCCACCGTACTCCGACCACACCTTGTCGACGACCCACGACATCCTTCCCACCAGCCGCGCAACCTCTAGTCGCCACCAAGTTGGCGCAGTTCGATCGTGATTCTCGAGTAACCCAAAACAGAAAAAAATCCTTTTTCCATTCAAACTCAATTTATACATGTTAGAAAAATCGTGTTGTATTTTTCCTGTGATCTAGAACCCATTACGCCCCTCCACACTTGATTATATGATTGGTTATCACACGGATCATCAGAAATGATCGTGTTTCCAATTTCGACTAAAATCTCCTTTTCACTTGATCCCCTCTACTAAAAATAGTGTTGTTTGATTCTAAAATCATATTTCTGAATTTCGAACAGGCCTATCACCCTGAGATTTTGAAATACGACGATCGAAAATCTTGTTTGAATAACCCTTTACAGTATATATATATATAATGTAAATATATAGTTTCTTGTTGGATGTTGTACACATACTTGGATGAATCATTAGTTTGCAGAAACTCATGTCTCACTTTCATTAGCATCAATACTTTGGCATACAATAGCTAAATGGTTTCATATAGTTCTAACAGGGGAGAAACATATATGTTCCTTTAACAGGAAAAAAGCTTCTGCTACATATATTTACATGTCACTTAAACTAAACATAACCTTCCATGAATTCATTAGCAACAACATACAACAATGCAAAAGGTTTAACAATGTGTTTAGCATGGGTGTTCAAAGTGGATTTGATCATGCAACATATAGGTACACAGCAGTAAACTCAATCCTTAAAAACACACACAAACTCTTATCACTTGCATGAAAAAGATAGTGAGTGTTTACTCACTTAAATGCCTTGGTTGCTGTGCTTTAAAGTTCCTTGTTTCCTTTTGATATAGCTCGAAATAAGGTGATGCAAAAGAGAAAAAGTAACAGCCTATTTATAGGCGTAAACAAGAAACAAAAGAATTGTTTCCTTTCATTTCTTAAATTAGAAAATTCCTTCTTTTTCTCTGATAAAAAATATGCGCAGGTGTGTAGGCTAAAAATAGAGAATGTTTTCCTTATTGATGCTAAGTTTTGTTTGAGAATTCCTGCGTAGGGTTTGGTGGATGTCCTTATATCCACTATTGTTCTTAAGCTTGACAAAACCATTAAATGCAATGTACTTTAGTATCAACAACTTTCTATAAAACTCTCTCATACGTAGATGAAACCAACAGGAATTTTTTCCCTTTTTAGATCTTTTGGTGTAAACTTTACACATTAAAAAGCTTTAAACTAATTTCCAAAGTCTTAAATTTAAGTACACTTCCCATTAAATGTTATCCTGCGCAAGACAAGAGAATGATGGCAATACTTCCATCAATCCTCTTAAACACTTAAGTGTTTTAGCAACTAATCACTTGTCATGTTGCTCTTGTCCTTTTACTCTTCTATATGAAGTACTTAGCTAAATAATTACCAAATGCATTATGTTCTTAGCTGAAAAATGTATGCTGTGGTCCTTGCGCAAAAACTTGGCTGGGTTTATGCCTTGAAATGATTAAGCACACACAAGAGTATTAGCTAGCTTAGTATAGGTGTACATATATGATGATATTATCCACTTACTAATTTAATTTGTTCTTTAACAAATAGGAATTTCCTAAGTTTAGCTAAGTGTTTAGCTACACATGATATGTGTACATGAGAAAATGGAAAAATTCTTATATGCAATGTATGAAGTGTGTAAACAAAGTTAATCACTATTTTCTCCTTTATATAAATGGGATTTAATCTCACTAATTAAATTAGTTTAATGAAATAAATTTATTTAGGGGTTTAAAATTATCTAGTAAAAACCTGGGAAATTATAATCTACCCCCTTTATAAAAATTTCATCCTCGAAATTTGAGAATAACGCGTAGATTAGGGTTATCGATTCTTATATAAATCATCAACATACATCGGTAAATTTTCATTTATCACAGTTATTCCTATAACTAAAAATATCTGTTACTACGGTTGGAAAACATTTCCATTACTGCATTACTATTTCTCAACATTTATCAGTTCCTGACCGTAAATTGATAAGCGAACAACCCTCTAAGTAATAACCCCGAAGACCGAAATCAACATCAGATCGATACCGAGAAAATCATTCAACTTAACCAATTTTCCAGTTAGGTTCCAATTTCTTAATCCCAAATCTTAAATTCTCATCAACTCCAAAATATCCTTGATTTCATTTGGAAAAATTTCCAAATCTTATACACTTCCTTAATTTGAATCAATCTATTCAAATATATTTATCTGCTCCGAATTCTCTTTTTAAACTCGAATCCTTATCCAACTTATCAGCCTAATTCACTTAACAAGTTTCATTAACTAATTAATTATTAAATTAGTTGTCTCCATTTTGGGACTCACCAATCTGATTTTATTTCAAAAATCAACCAGTTTATTTTTTATGAGTTCATATCCAGTTAACTTAAGTCTGTACTTAATTTAGTGGAAATCCAAATTTTAATTCAATTTAAAATCCTAACTTCATTTCTTATATTTAAAAGAATAAGGTACCTTCCATCACTTCTTCCATTTTCACATCCGCAGAGGTTGATGGATTATCCATTAAAGCAAAGACCCTTGGTTGCGTTCCCTTTTTCATAAGCGGACAATCTTTGATCAAATGTTCGGGCTGATGACACTTATAGCATAAATACTGTTGGACAAAAGTGTTACCCGGTCCCTGTGGTTGCTGTTGAGCTTGCTCTGGCTTCTTGACTTCTGATTTCTTACAAAACCTAGCGATGTGTCCTTTCTCTTTACATTTGTGGCACATCAAATTCTTGTAATGATCCTGGGACTTCTCCTCTCCCTCTTTTCCATTTTCCTTGTTTTTCCAGTTTGGATTTAATTTCCTTTTATTGGGATTTCCTCCACTGTTTTCTCCAGTCTGTTCCTTCGCCACTGGTTTCTTTGCATCTAGTGCTTTATATCGTATGGCCATGTCTACTAAGTCAACAAATGGACTCTTCAAATGCCCAATCATCTTTTCTTGCAAATTACCCTTCAAACCCACTATGAACATCTTGTTTTTCTTAAGCGCGATATTGATCAGTTTTGGCCCAAAACAGGATAGAGCATTAAACTTATTCTCGTAATCTGCTATCGACATGTTTCCTTGCTTAAGATCTATGAAATCCCGGTACATCCTAGTTTTGCCTACAGCGGGAAGAAATTGTGCTTCGAACTCCTCTTTGAATTTTTCCCATGTAAAGTCATCTTCTGGAACGTTCGTTTTCTGTGCGTCCCACCAGATTGCAGTAGCACCTTGAAGTTGCCACGAAGCCAAAAGACGTTTCTTCTCATCATTCAAATCCAGTCCTTTAAAAATCCTCTTACATGATCTCAACCACGCTTGAACTTCAATGAACGATTCGGTTCCTTTGAAAAACTTCCCTCCTAGAATGTTATACTCCTTGCAGATAGTTGCAAAATTTGCCCTTGGTTGAACTGGGATAACTTCTTCCACAGTTTCTACTTGGTTCTGAGTAGTGTTACGACCATTGGTAGTGGTGGTTCCGCTAGCTCGACCTCTTTGTCCACAGGTATTCATACTTACTGACCTGAATATAACAGGTTGATAAGCAAAACTTGATCGGATGGTAAAATACTTAATTATCTAACTCAAGTTGATCCCTCCTAAGTATGTATCTATATTGTATATAATAATATCTAATTACAAATACGCCCTCTCAATACTCACCCAAAGCCTAGGTATTTAGTAACCTAAGCTCTGATACCAACTGTAATGACCCAACTTTCGAACACCTCGGAAGTTGTATCATTATATAAGAATAAAAGATAGATAGAAGATAAAACTACAGAAAACATCAGAATCTCACAGCGGAACTTGTTCATAACATAACAACCCAAAATATTACATATCATAAGTCAAGTACATTAGAGTACTTCATACATACGGATACATTTCATCACAAATTACATACTTAACATTTGTGATTCTAACTTGAAGATAATTATACATAACATCATGGTTAAAACAATTTGCATATAATTATACATAGATAAGCCAACATTCAGATCCTTCCCATCCAGCTACTCCAAAAGTAAGTCAAGACCTGGATCACTTGTCTATTCATAACAAGTGTTATGAATACCCAAGAATTTAAAGGAAAACACAGAAAAATAAACTCTGGGTCAGTTGGGGACTGGTGTGAGTAAACGATTTTAAACAAGATTAGAAATAAAATCATTACTCATAAGACCATGCCATAAATACGGAATGGGTTTTTACCATATGAGAATCAAAACAGTTTGTATAATTTAAACAGATATTATGATAATGTCTAGGGTTTTCACAATAATTTAGAATCTAGTAGAAATGCTTTCATCTCACATTCTACTTGTATAGTATATAAAAAAAACCGTTAACGCTTATGGTAAATGGATTTCCAACTATGACAAGGTATGGAACCACCTTCCGATAGTGTACCTCTAGAGAGGAATACACTGGATTCAACAAGAACTTCTTGTAACCCGGCCACACATGACCGACCACTCATTTCTCTTGAGTGTATGGAATGTATATCACCAATGGTTGTGTATGGCATCCATTTCCCGAATGGGACAACATTGATAAAAAGGAATATCTCTAGATAGGCGATAGTACACCCTAATGGGAGCTACACACATAGCCATGCTGCCTGCCCGATTTTTGTCATTTCCTAGTGGTGAAGCTTGAAGCTAACATACCTTGACACACGCTTTTTATTTGCTTTGAACGTCACATCGTCAAACCCGCTAATTTACTAATTGGCTCCGCTAAAAATATATTACAAGTAAAAAGCAAGAGAAACGAATTCCTCTGCCACTTATAACTACGTTTGAAAAGATCAATGTACGTGATTAGTTTGGAGTACTCTGTCAGACGTTCGTCCATACAAGTTGCCCTGGAACTGGACAAACCGAAGACATTATTTTATAAACCCATCTTTGGCAATTTCTACCTAGGATTTATAAAACAATTCTTGTATATCTCTGTCTTTTATTATCCTTGATAATCTTCGACTTGCAATGTGGAAATCAAATTGAAGTGGAATGTTTATTCCGGTCTCTTCGAATCGATATACGAAAGGTCTTTTATAACTAATATTAAATTATCAACTTAACAAGATTTTTATTTCAGTTTACACATCTTTTATATTTGAACAAATAAAGCGTGTGCGTCGCACACGGTATTTTACATCGTTTGTTATCTGTGTTTAAACGATTTTAATATTTCTGTTCTTCTTGTAAACTATCTTCTTACTTCTAGTTTATCATAAATAAATGAAATTTATAATTTATTTAAATTATTTCTTTTATATTACAAAATCAAATTCGTCGACTTCCTACAGTCAAACTCTGTACTTTGCAATGCTGCTATTTCCTTCCTTTCACTTGTCAATGATACTTTAAATAAAACTCTTCTTTTTATTTAATTTTATAATTCTTTTTTATTTTTATTTATTTTCTATTTTTAAATTAAACTATTTTTAATTTAAAAACTATGTTCAAAAATCACTTTGGTTAATGTTTTTACTAAAGTACCAGTACCCTATTTTAAAACTGCGTTTTGCGCATGGGAAAACGGCTCTAGATCACGGCAGAATCTCGCTCTCGATCCCTTCCTCCTTCCGTGCCCAATTCCCTTTTTGCCATGCCTTCAGTTATCGTGCCAACCCTCTTTACCACCGCAAAATCTACATGCCCGATCACCTTGCCGTATTGCTGTGTCATACTTCACCACTAACCTGATCCAAGAAAACCAACATAGCTTCCACCTTTGGCCACTGGAACCCACCGTACTCTGACCACACCTTGTCGATGACCCACGACATCCTTCCCACCAGCCGCGCAACCTCCAGGTGCCACCAAGTTGGCGCAGTTCGATCGTGATTCTCGAGTAACCCAAAACAGAAAAAAATCCTTTTTTCATTCAAACTCAATTTATACATGTTCGAAAAATCGTGTTGTATTTTTCCTGTGATCTAGAACCCATTACGCCCCTCCGCACTTGATTATACGATTGGTTATCACACGGATCATCAGAAATGATCGTGTTTTCAATTTCGACTGAAAACTTCTTTTCTCTTGATCCCCTCTACTAAAAATAGTGTTGTTTGATTCTGAAATCATATTTCTGAATTTCGAACAGGCCTATCACCCTGAGATTTGGAAATACGACGATCTAAAATCTTGTTTGAATAACCCTTTACAGTATATATATAATGTATATATATGTAGTTTCTTGTTTGATGTTGTACACATACTTGGATGAATCATTAGTTTGCAGAAACTCGTGTCTCACTTTCATTAGCATCAATACTTTGGCATACAATTAGCTAAATGGTTTCATATAGTTCTAACAGGGGAGAAACATATATGTTCCTTTAACAGGCAAAAATCTTCTGCTACATATATTTACATGTCACTTAAACTAAACATAACCTTCCATGAATTCATTAGCAACAACATACATCAATGCAAAAGGGTTAGGTTTAACATGGGTGTTCAAAGTGGATTTGATCATGCAACATATAGGTACACAGCAGTAAACTCAATCCATAAAAACACACACAAACTCTTATCACTTGCATGAAAAAGATAGTGAGTGTTTACTCACTTAAATGCCTTGGTTGTTGTGCTTTAAAGTTCCTTGTTCCATTTTGATATAGCTCGAAATAAGGTGATGCAAAAGAGAAAAAGTAACAGCCTATTTATAGGCGTAAACAAGAAATAAAAGAATTGTTTCCTTTCATTTCTTAAATTAGAAAATTCCTTCTTTTTCTTTGATAAAAAATATGCGCAGGTGTGCAGGCTAAAAACAGAGAATGTTTTCCTTTTTGATGCTAAGTTTTGTTTGAGAATTCCTGCGTAGGGTTTGGTGGATGTCCTTATATCCACTATTGTTCTTAAGCTTGACAAAACCATTAAATTCAATGTACTTTAGTATCAACAACTTTCTATAAAACTCTCTCATACGTAGATGAAACCAACAGGAAGTTTTTCCCTTTTTAGATCTTTTGGCGTAAACTTAACACATATTAAAAAGCTTTAAACTAATTTCTAAAGCCTTAAATTTAAGTACACTTCCCATTAAATGTTCTCCTGCGCAAGACAAGAGAATGATGGCAATACTTCCATCAATCCTCGTAAACACTTAAGTGTTTTAGCAACTAATCACTTGTCATGTTGCTCTTGTCCTTTTACTCTTCTATATGAAGTATTTAGCTAAATAATTACCAAATGCATTATGTTCTCAGCTGAAAAATGTATGTTGTGGTCCTTGCGCAAAAACTTAGTTGGGTTTATGCCTTGAAATGATTAAGCACACACAAGAGTATTAGATAGCTTAGTGTAGGTGTACATGTGTGATGATATTATCCACTTACTAATTTAATTTGTTCTTTAACAAATCGGAATTTCCTAAGTATTTAGCTAAGTGTTTAGCTACACATGATATGTGTACATGAGAAAATGGAAAAATTCTTATATGCAATGTATGAAGTGTGTAAACAAAGTTAATCACTATTTTCTCCTTTATATAAATGGGATTTAATCTCACTAATTAAATTAGTTTAATGAAATAAATTTATTTAGGGGTTTAAATTATCTAGTAAAAACCCAGGACATTACAAGTGGTTCGGTTAATCAAGATTTACGTCCACTTAAACTTTGTTGAAGAATCTGAGGAGCTTTTAACATAGTTGTTCATGACTTTCCTCAGTTGTGGTATGAAGAAAAATGAAGCAATAACAATGTAGTCATTCAATTTATTCTACTTTTAATCTCTCTGCTCCTCTCTAGATCAAATTGCAATAGTTCTTATGGATTGATGATGACTTTTGGAATCACAAGTATAAAATGGGAATTCATAAAATGAGCTAATGGATTCCTTAATTAATGCCTCTTCTCATCTATTTATAGTTGTAGGTTAACAAAATTCTCTCGCCAACGTTCTCCATGTTTCGAAGGAGTTAAACTGAAGATATTGTGGCCCACCTAACAATAGTTCGGTATCGAATCAAGTTCACATATAGCTTCTAATTCATGAACTTTGTTTTTGGTCCATGAATTTCTTATTTTGAGTGTTTGGTTGACTCAAATCTTCATCTTCAATGTTTTGATTGCACCACTATGGGCATGCACTTTAGTAATTTCCATGGTTTAAAGGTAAGGCAGAAACACTCTGTTGATCGTTTGAGTCGACATGGGCTATCGAGCCATCTTAAGCTCGTGTGGGGGAGGGGAACTTGTTATTCCTCCGTCGTGGTATGGCATGAGGTAAGTAAAAGATTTGAAAGAGCTTTACGGATCGGTGCTGATCCTTATTCAAGGGTCATTACCGATCTATGACTAATATTTGTGCTTGGGTTTTCGAGTCTTATGCTTATGACAAGAGGTATGTGGGCTATTTTGGAAGTTTTTGTTGCTGCCCAATGCTTTATTCCTTGGTCTCATTTGACACTTGAGTTAGACAATTATCACTTTGGCTTTTTACTTGATAGCTCTTCGGTTTACCTGATCTAATTCATTTTGATATGGTATAGCCCAGTCAAGGGCTGGATAACATTCCCCCTCACCAAGTATATATTTTTAATAAAATTTGCTTTGGAATGTGGCAAACTAAAAATTCTACACCATTGGTGTTACTTTGAACCGTTGTCGCTTTCCCTTGAACTGCTTTTGTCAATTATAGTGTCTTTTACCAATCTTGACAATGCTTCGAGCAGTTTCGAGCATGTAGCTTTCATATGTATAAAAGCTGAGCTGTGCTATTTAAGTTTGTTATTCTAGATTTAGAAAACCTTCAACAACTCCTTCAAAATTTTGACCTCATTTTCTTGGAATATCAATTACCTAGCATCACACATGTATGTGCACGCATATGTAGGCTTATGATATTTTTTCTATATGGTGCGACACTGATTCTTAAGTAGGGATCATAGTTGTTTCATTCTGTTGCAAATTTAGATAATTTTACTACCTAATTTTCTGGTTCGAATTTTATGTATGTAGCAATTCCACCAGTGGCGGAGGCAGCTCTATGAACCAGATAGGGCCAAAAAAATTTCTTTTGTCCCACATTACTAGATTAGGATAAATTGAGCTGTATACATATAAACAAGTGTACAGCCAAGCAAAAATAGCTGTGGACAAGGTTGTTTGAAGTAAAATAAAGTTGCTGGCCTATGAATTTGGGCCTCCTTCAACCTCCAAAGCCATCAGGTAGGGCGTACTGTCAAAATCCAACTGGGGCTAAAAGTGAGAAATCACTTTTCTTGCCAGTTTTCCAAACTTCCCGGCGGGGCGGCGGCCCTACCTCGCCTATGTGTACCTCCGCCCCTGAATTCCACACTTCACCATTCACCATTCACTTTATTTCTTCCTTGAAATTTTAGAGCGTGAACCCTCCATTAACTATCTTTCTTCCATATGAATCTTTTTCCCTTGGGCATCGCCTTAGACTGTCTTCGCTTCTTGCTTTTTCCATCAACGTCGTTGAATTCGTCGCTTTCAATTCTTATTTGCAAGCATTATATTTGCACAATCGATTTAAACTCCATATTCAAAAAAAGACTGACCTCGAACCTTTATTAATTGGACATAAGGAGGCAGCGTGACCATACTTGAGTTGCTAGTGATCAACTAGCATTCACCTCTAAGGTTTCTTTAGAACATCATCACTACCGTTGTACGAGTTGACACTGAACTCAGATTTGATAAGTTTTCAATGTAAACTTTCTGTTAGAGAGATGTTGGGCTTGTGACTCTGTTTCTTTACCCTAGTTTTTTCTTGGATTTGTGAAACCTTGAAAATTTAATGAAAGAAAAGTTTCTAAGTCAGAAGATTAAACAAATGAACCTTTAAGGCATCAATCCAGTGACAGATGATAATCGCAACCCATTGGGATGGTTTCTGATAACGATCAATTTGGGTATGAACCAATGTTTATAAAAGATAGATTTGAACTACATGACATTAGGTGCACACACATCATAATTCTAAATGCATACACTTCATAATAACTTTAACTTCACACTGTTGCCCACATCATGAACAAGATCCTATCAGCAACATACGTTTGCAATTATTAGATTTGGCACATCGACGCTGTTAATAAATAAATGATCAAAGAAGCAAGCAAAAAAATAGAATCACACACAAAATTTAACTTGAAAAAACCCTTTGCGGGAAAAAACCACGTGAGAAAGGCAAAATTTATTAATTAATTGCTGGAGTTTTACAAGCTGCTTGCATACAAACAATAGCAATAAAATTATCTTATACTTTCATGCAGCCAAAGAAGGAGAGAGAGAGAGAGAGTAAAATAAGGATCTATATTATCCTTTAGATGAGGTGGCTGAAAATATCTAAATGTGAGAGTAAAACTAGGATCTAGATGAGATCCTTTAGGTGGCTGAAAATATCTCAATGTGAGAGGTGGCTAAAAATATCTCAACGTAAGAGTAAAACTAGGATCTAGATGAGATCCTTTAGGTGGCATCAGCTGGACCAATTCTAATGAGAATTTCGGATCACAAATTAACAATCTCCACCTTGAGACGAATTCTCATCTTGAAGTAGAAAGATGAACTACAAAAAACGAACTCCTTCAACAAATAAATATTTGCATTGCTCCAATAGTCCCTAAAGACTATACTATAACACCAACCAAGCTTGAGCAAAGCTCAAACTTAGTAATTGGAACTGGCTTTGTCATCATATCAGCGGGATTGTCATGAGTACTTATCTTGCAAACTTTAACACCACCTTTAGCAATAACATCTCGGATGTAGTGATACCTAACATCTATATGTTTAGTTCTCTCATGAAACATTTGATCCTTTGTAAGACATATAGCACTCTGGCTATCAGAAAAATATAGTAATGCAAGATGTATCTCCACAAAGCTCAAAGTATAAACCTCTCAACCATGTAGCTTCTTTACATGCTTCAGAAATAGCCATATACTCGACCTCAGTAGTGGATAATGCTACGGTAGTTTGCAAGGTTGCTTTCCAACTCACGTCACAACCACCAATGGTGAAAACATAACCTGTTAATGATCTTCTTTTATCCAAATCACCGGCAAAGTCAGAATCCACATAACCAACAAGTTCATCTTTATATTTACCAAACTGCAAACAAGCATTTGCAGTCCCATGAAGATATCTGAAAATCCATTGAACCGCTTTCCAATGCTCTCTTCCAGGATTGGCCATGAATCTACTGACAACACTCAAAGCATGTGATAAATCAGGATGCGAACAAACCATGGCATACATAAGTGAACCAACTGCACTAGAACAGGGAACTCTAGACATGTACTCAATATCCTCATCTGATTGTGGACACATGGCTGATGACAATTTGAAATGTGCAGCAAGAGGAGTACTTATAGGCTTGACATCAGGTATATTAAAACGGCGAAGCACTTTTCTAACATACCCACTCTGACTTAGGTATAATTTCCATAAGTTATATCTTTTGATATCTCCATGCCAAATAGCATCCCCCAAATCTTTCATTTCAAACTCTCTACTCAACTGCCTTTTCAAATTTTCAATTTCTGCCTTGTCTTTTGAAGCAATCAACATATCATCGATATAAAGTAGCAAATAAATGGTTGAATGAGTAGTAATTTTCAAATAGACACAACTATCATAATTGGACCTTTTAAAACCTTGAGATAGCATAAAAGTGTAAAATCTTTTATACCACTGCCTAGGTGACTGTTTCAATCCATAAAGAGATTTCATTAATTTACAGACAAGATTTTCTTTTCCAGGGATGATAAAACCCTCAGGTTGATGCATATAATTATCCTCTTCTAATTCTCCATGTAAAAATGCAGTTTTTACATCTAACTGTTGAAGCTCATAATCATGCATAACAACAATACCGAGTAAAATGCGAATTAAGCTATGTTTCACAACAGGGGAAAAAACTTCATTATAGTCAATACCTGGAATCTTGCTTTGTACCTTGTCTCATCGTTTGGCGAAACACCTTCTTTTCTCTTGAAAACCCATTTGCAATGAATAGGTTTCTTCTCTTTAGGCAATTTGATTAAGTCCCAAGTGTCATTTCTTTCAAGTGACTTCATCTCATCATGCATAGCAGCCATCCACTTATCAGAATCACTAGAGATAACAGCCTCAGAATATGAAGAAGGCTCGGCAATACCTTCTATTTCTTCTGCTACAGCACACGCATAAGCAACAACATTTGCTTCCTCAATAAACCTTCTTACTGGTTTTGGATTCCTTCTAGGTCTGCTTGTTGCAATAGATTGCTGCGGTGGTTGCATAACTGCTGGAGGATCCTCAACAATGGGTGTTTCATCCTGTCCCTCAATTTCTGCGTTTGATGTAGCATCTGAATCAATAATATGCTCCACCTGGACATTTGATTTCTGCTTACTCTCAACAAGATCATTAGTCGATGGAATATCATGTAACATAGCAAATTCATTAAAGACAACATTTATGCTAATTACAACCTTACTTGTTTCAGGATTCCCTAATTTATAGCCTTTAACACCAGACTTATAACCAAGAAAAATGCACTTAACAGCTCTTGGCTCTAGCTTTCCATTATCAACATGAGCATAAGCAATGAATCCAAAAACTTTCACTTCAGAATAATTTGCTGGAGAACCGGACCATACCTCAATCGGAGTTTTCTTACCAATAGCAACAGAGGGAGAGCGGTTGATGAGATAACAGGCTGTGGAAGCAGCTTCAGCCCAAAAACGCCTATCCAAACCTGCGTTTGACAACATGCAGCGAGCCTTAGAAATGATAGTCATGTTCATACGCTCGGCAACCCCGTTTTGCTGAGGAGTGTGAGGTATGGTGTAGTGCCTAACAATGCCTTCAGCCTTGCAAAATGAATTAAATTCATCTGAACAAAACTCCATCCCATTATTAGTCCAAAGCTTCTTTACCTTCCTTTCAGTTTGTCTCTCAACCATAGTCTTCCACTCTTTGAAAGTTGAAAAAGCTTCATATTTATGCTTCAAAAAATAAGGCCAAACTCTTTTGGAATAATCATCAATAATTGTCATCATGCAACAAGCACCGCCCATGGATGCTTTCCTAGACGGTCCCCATAAATCCGAATGCACATAATCTAGAATGCCTTCTGTTGTATGAACTGAAGTGTTGAACTTCACTCCCTTATGCTTGCCAAAAATGCAATGCTCACAGAACTTTAGCTTGCCTGCGTTGTACCCATCAAGAAGACCTCTCTTGTTCAACTCCGACAGACCTAATTCACTCATATGCCCAAGACGCATATGCCAAAGATTAGCAGTATCACAATCAGAAATATTATTTGAGATAACAGGGGCAGCATTACCTGAAATAGTAGTGCCTTGAAGATAATAAAGGCCATTTGTTTGCCTAAGATTTCCCTTCATTACAATAAGAGAACCATTTGTGACTTTCAGGATACCACCTCCACCTGAATATTTGTACCCTTTGTCATCAAGAGCACTTAAAGAAAACAGATTTCTCTTCATGTTGGGAATGAACCGAACATCTGTTAAAGTTCTGATTGCGCCATCAAACATCTTGATCTAAATAGAACCAATTCCTGCTATTTTACATGCCGAATCATCACCCATCAAAACTAAGCCAGCATCATTTGTGAGTTCTGAGGTTGTAAACCAATCTCTATTAGGATACATATGGAAAGTGCAAGCAGTGTCAAGTATCCATTCATCCTTAATCTCAGCACATCCAGCAAACACGGTAACAACAAGCACCTCATTGTCAGAACTATCATCACGAGCACAATTGGCGTTAACTTCATCTTCTTTGTTATCCTTTGGTTTGTATGTGCCATTTCTCTTTTCCTTGTTCTGCAGCTTGTAACATTCGGATATTTCATGTCCATCCCTCTTACAATATTTGCAGGACTTGTATTTGCCTTTAGATTTAGATCGACCTTTATAGTCATTTGAACCTTTACCTCGAAATCCATTATTTGAATTTTTCTCCTTTGTCCTTCCACGAACGGACAAGCTTTCAGCTTGAGAGCTTGATCCATTTGAAGACACTCGTTGTTTCATTTTCTCCTTGGCGTGCAAGGCTTCATAAATATCATTTAGAGTGAGAGTGTCATGACTATATAATATGGTATCTCAGCTTGTACGAGCAACGCCCGCATCTTCACTTTCCATAATGAGAATCGAGTGTTCCGATCCAATAGCGGAAGATCATACTTTAACGACGCCATGTTGAACGAACCAGCGCTCCGATACCACTTGTTAATAAATACATGATCAAAGAAGCAAGCAAAAAAATAGAATCACACACAAAATTTAACGTGGAAAAACCCTTTGCGGGAAAAAACCACGGGAGAAAGGCAAACTTTATTAATTAATTGCTGGAGTTTTACAAGCTGCTTGCATACAAACAATAGCAATAAAATTATCTTCTACTTTCATGCAGCCAAAGAAGGAGAGAGAGAGAGAGAGTAAAATAAGGATCTACATTATCCTTTAGATGAGATGGCTGAAAATATCTAAATGTGAGAGTAAAACTAGGATCTAGATGAGATCCTTTAGGTGGCATCAGCTGGACCAATTCTAATGAGAATTTCGGATCACAAATTAACAGACACTACAAGGCTTTCTTTCTAGCATGATGGATATAGCTTTTAATGTGATTATATAGCTTAAGTATAATAGTTACGAATCATAAACACTCCTCGCTTCTCTCTTCCATAGCTAAACATCCTTCTACATCTATATGTGTCGAATCAAATTGTAATGACCCGAATTTTGGCGACTTTAGTTATTGACATAAACATGATGACGACTAACCAAACATCAAAAAATCCCGGGTCACTACAGTTGGTTTCAGAGCATAAGGTTAAGTGAATTACCTTGGCTCTGTGGCATGACTCAGTAGAGATGGGGTTAGTAAAACCCTAGAATGAGTTTGAGTGTATATATACGAGTGAACGTATTTGTATTTGATCTAGAAATTGTTTTATATTGTGGAGATTTATTGGTTGAGTTGTTTATGGGTTCTAGTCGATCAGTTTGATCCACTGTATCGGTAGGAGTTTATAAACACTCGAATACGATGGGTCGACACGATATGTTTTGAAAAGAGGGTAAATTAAAATAAGTTTACCCAAGGTATATCTTGATATAGAGAAGATATATATATATCAAAATTTTAATATATTGGATATATTGGTTGTTATTATAATCGAGTAAGATTATAAATTAAACAGTTATGTAAATAACCAATCAGAATTCATATAAGTGAGATACGTGAAATCAGATGAGTTAAATCTGAAATTTAAACCAGAAATTGAATTAAAATTCTGGAAAATTGGATAAGTGTTTGTAAATGGATTTGGATTAAAAATAAGGAAAATTTAAGATCCTGGGAGATTTTAAATTGTTTTACAAGCAGTGTGAATTATATTTTGAAATGAATTTCAAAGTGGAAATGTTTAGAAATGGTTTTATAGTATTGAACTCACTTTGATCGCTGGAAAATAGATTCCGATGATGACAGCTGCATCACCAGTATTCATTTTCGAGTTATAAGTGACGAATTACTACCAGAGATACTGTTTTGAATTTGTTTTGGGAAAGACAAGTTGTGTTGAATTTCAAAAAGGAAAATTTGATTTTTGAAAAGTGTAAACTGTTTAAAAACTCCCAGGGAAGGGCTGTTTGAATTAAAAACAAATTTAACAGAAATTTGTGAAAGAAAAATTGAATTAAAGTAAAGCCAGTAAAGTGGTAACTGAGATTGAATTAGAATTATATCAAGACAAATTGGATTGTGAGATTCAAATTTGAAGTGTGATGTGATAATCAAGTTAAGAGTTGGGAATCAAGACGAAACTTGAGTTTGAAATGAAAATTTGGCTTGGTAAAAGCGAATGGTTGTGTTGGAGATAAAAGTAATTTCAGAATTTGATTGGGATAACATTGGTATATGCTGAGTTAATAGCATATGGAAGTGATAGAGTTGGTATGCCCGACAAAAAAGGTACAAGTTTATATTTCTATTGGATATAAGATTTATGAGCCGAATTGGAAAGCCGTTTGGCTGTTTGATTTTCTTTTGGAATGGAGATGGCCCAGAGAGGCGAGTGGTGGTTTGACGTATTGACCAGTACGAAGGAGGTGCTGGCGAAATTTTTCAAAGAATTAAGGCATTAGAAAATTTTCAGGATTTTTGAAATTTTTCGGTGAGAAGAATTAAACAAAATTTTAATTGAAATTAAATTGGTTCAGTTGAAATTGAAGTTAAGAAGTGAACAAATATGTTCTAACCAGTCGATAGGGTCGTCCTCTACCTTTTAGCAATTTCGAGGACGAAATTATTTTAAGTGGGAAAGGTTGTAATGACCCGCATTCGCAGAGGGTATTATAATTTATTTATTTAATTATATAAATAGTGATATAGTGAATTAAATGGTGGTTTAATTAAATAATGGTGAATATTTAATTTTAAATAATAAATTAAATAATATATTAAATTCTGAAATAATCAGAATTGGCTGAAATGGATTGGGACGAAAAAATGGTGACCTTCAAAACCCTAATGGAGAATTCCAAAAACGTGATCAATAATCTCACTTCCTCTATCTCAAAACACGTTTCTTCTTCACTAGACGACAGATCAGATAAAAACAAAGGTGTACTTCCATCGTACAAGGAAATCTTGTTGCGGCCAGGTGTAAAGCGTAACGTTCCTCGAAATAATATATTTAAATCTCGCATTACTCCTCAGCCGCCGCCTCGTATTTCGATCAATTACTTCGAAAAATTAAAAAACATCAAATCTGATAATGGCTGCTTCAGATGCGGCTCTCCAGATCACTGGGCTAGGAGCTGTCGAAATCCTATGGTTTGTTTTCGCTGTAACAAAATTGGGCATAAGGGCTTCAACTGCAAATTTTATCTCAAAAATCCAAAAAAAAATGGAAAATCCTAAATCGCTCCCTCCTCTTTCTTCGGCGTTTTACTTATGCTGGGTTGGGTAGCAATTCTTTCGCACCAATTTCTGTTGATGGAGAAGGTGATGCGATGGATCATAATGTTGCTAAGGATAATGTGGAAGCTCTTGAAGCGGATGTTGTTGATGATGGTAATGAAGACACTGGTAGGGAGAAGAGTGGATACGATGGCTTGAGGAATATGTTTGGGGATGATAATGATGAGGACTACGATCTTAGGGGGGACGATAATGATTATGATCTTGGTGGAGGGAGCAATGCTTTGGTCGTTTCAGATTCCGAAGAACGCTCTTGTGCAACAAGCAGAAGGAAAGGCAAGATGCCAGTGGACTCCGGTGTGGTTATCCTAAGGAGAAGTGCTCGTGGCCTTCCTCATCATATGGAAGGCATGGAGCACAAAAGACATGTTGAAAGCATCGCAGACCGAGTTCGCAAGCGGGGGCAGATCACTGGTCCACATGATTGACGATGATGCTCACTGGTTCACTGGCCTTTTGCTTTTTTACTGTTATGTTTAAAGCTATGTAATGTTAATTATGATATGATGTATGGTTCCTTTTTGTATGGCCGTATGTAGCGATGACCTGTTTTGCTGTTTTGGTTGTACATATGTTGTAAATACACGCACTGGTTACTTGATGAATGCTATATATTTTAGGCGTGAATCATGTTGATTCACTACCTTTTCCTTCAAAAAAAAAGAATTGGCTGAAATGGCGATATGGTGTGAACTGGATCATCTGTGATATTTAATTTAGTTTAGAATTGAATTAGAATAACGAATATATTATTTGAACGACAATTTGAACGTATAATTATATTATAATTAAAATCGAGCTTGAAATGACGCGGTAGTTCGTTAATTGGCGATTTGAACTTCAACTGAATATACAGAAGCCGTTTTAAATCGGATTTCTGTGAAACAAGAAACGTTAGGAGCTGGTGGAGTATATCTTTCTAGTGGAAGAGAAAAATCAGGATTTCGTCGTGTAGATTTTTATTTACGTCCAAATCAAATTTTAGAAAAGTCGCTGTGGAATTCCGTTATAATTTATAAAGGAATTAATTATATTTTTAAAAGGAAATTCATTTTAAATCGAATATCGATTTAATTGGGATTTGAAATATCAAGCTAGAAATCCATACAGGATTATTCTGGAGTTGTATGGTATTCCACTGTGAATATATACGATAATATAAATTTATTTATATTTAATTTAATTATATTTAAATATATTTATATATTTAAATAGGCTATTTAGAGCTTTAAAAATAGCCACTTTTGCAAACGAAGTCGGAATTCAACGAAACTTATTTTGTTGGATCCGCAATGTCAAATAGTTGTTAGATTCCAAGTTTCGTGATTTTTAGAATCACTGTGTGGCCGTACGGATTTTTAGAGTGAGAAACAGTCAGTATTTCGACGGTTAAAAATACGCTGTGTGAGCAAACAGAGTCGGAATTCGACTAAACCAGTTTCGTTGGGTCCGTAATGTCGGACTGTAGCTGCATGTCCAGTTTCGTGATTTTTGGATATTTTGTGTGACTATAGGAGTTTTAAATCACGAATAAAAATAACGTTAGCTTATTATATTAATTAAATAATGAATAAAAATAAATTTAAAATCCTCCTATATAATGGCCTTACCACCTAAACCTAATTCATTAGTTCCACGGTCAAAAATCTACAACCGCCACATAATTTTCTTCCAACGAGAGGAAATAAAATTCAGTCAAAAATCAAATAAAAGGTTTTAAATTCCCACACTAACATTTCTGAGTTCGGTGGAGCTTGTACTCCCTTCTGTTGAAATCTGGTGTGGTGCGATGTGGTTTTTATTGAGGGATACGGTGAGGTTTGTGTTCGATCTGGGTACTGTAGCGTTCCGCGAGCTGTTCGAACGTAATAGACAAATGGGGATTGAGTTTATCACAAAGGGGATGGGATCGACGAGATTTGGATGGAGATTACAATGGTGGGTTTTTCTTGAGTTTTTATTGAGTAAAGGAGGAGGAATGGGAGCATGAAACGGTGCT
The DNA here is from genome assembly GCA_030737875.1 of Allium sativum. Classification (NCBI taxonomy): domain Eukaryota; kingdom Viridiplantae; phylum Streptophyta; class Magnoliopsida; order Asparagales; family Amaryllidaceae; genus Allium; species Allium sativum. Next base: position 41,449,170 of record JASFAX010000021.1, read on the forward strand.
GTGTGAGTGAAGTTACATCGAACTGTCGGGGAAGATAATGAGCGGGCCTGAAGACTGGTGGGCTGGAGTTTAATTGGGGTCAGCCCAATAAAAAGAAAAGAAAAAAGAAAGAAAAGGGGTGTTAGAATGGAAGAGGACGGGCATGGAAAATAAGAAGGAAATGGAGCTCCAAGTTCGAAAATGGTTAGGTCATTCTCGCTGCTGGTATGCTACGGGAGTGAGGAAGGAAGTAATGCGGTCATGGGCTTTTGAATTGGGGAAGGGGCCGGAATATAAGGGTAAAGGCCCGAAGTAATTATGATTTGGTTTTTTTTAAAATAAAATAATATGCTAACTTATAAAATGAATATCTGGCTCGTATACTATCAGAATTAGACGAAACAAGATCCGACAGGATCGTATGGAAGGAAGCAACACAGTGGAACTGGCTGGGATTAAATTGGAGTCTGTTACGATTTATTTCAAAATAAATTGTCCGATCTGAATCGACGGACGAAAATCGTTATTTAACGATAACCAATCAAAGTGAGTAAATCTCACTAACTCTGAACAATCTATAATTTCATGTTGTATTTTTAGAACTGTTAAATATTGGCTGATTGACTGTGTGTTGACTGTTTGATTGAACTACTAGTCAGTTAGTTGAATTTCTATATTGATTCTGTTCAGTAGAATATTTCATATCGAAATGAAATCGATGTTAATTATGTTGTTTAACATCTGTGGATACAGGGAAACAGGTTGGAGGAATCCGACTGGATTCCTCAACATTTATTTTACTATTTTTCATATATTATGATATATGATGTGATATATAATATGTTGTCAATTATATGTGTTTGGACGATATTGATCATCGTGATTTGATATGTTGAATACCATAACATACCGGAATGTTGATAAGGGAATTTTCAAAGTGATATTGGAAATAAATTATTTATAAACAGGAATATTTATAAATAGGAGATATTTAGAAAGGGAATAATTATAAAATCAAAGAATTTTATAAAACGATTATTTACTTGGCAAGTAAATAGAAGTGTAAAACGATATTTATTTAAGAAGTAAATAGAAGTATAAAGAAAGATATTTACGTAGAAGTAAATAAATAGAATAAAGGAATATTTTGTTGATAAATAAATAGAATAAAGGAATATTTTTTGGGAAAATAAATAGGATTATAAAAGGAAATTAACGAGATATAAAAGAGTTAGTCGATTAGAGTTATCAAATAGAGTCATCAAATAGGAGTCAATTGAATATAGTTATTCGAAAGGAGTCAATTGAACATAGTTATTCGAAAGGAGTCAATTGAACATAGTTATTCAAAAGGAGTCAATTGAACATAGTTATTCAAAATAAGTTAATCGAACATAGTTAAAAGAAATAGAGTTAAGCAAAATTAGAAACTAACTAGAGATTAGTAAATTGTATGGTTTTCTAAGTGTCGATCTGATGTTGGTTTCGGCCTTCGGGGTTTATACTTAGAGAATTGTTCTCCTACTAGTTTACAGTCAGGGACTGATAGTTGTGAAATGATAGTGATATGTAAATAATCCATGGAAATGTTTTCCAGTATTTATAACATATATTTTCTAAACATAGAAAATAAGGAAGTATATATATATATATATATATGATTGATGATTGATTGATAGAATTTCCAATTGGAAATAATATCGTTGTTTGCACACGTATTTTTCTTTGATAGTTAAATCACAGACTATCAAAGTTTTGACCATTTTAACGTTGTTACTATCGAGAGACCGGTTGGATTATTATCCAAAGAACCACTCTGTATTGGCATAAGCGTTGCGAATCATATATGCCAAAGATAATTGAAGACAAAGTAACGTGCAAGGGCTGTTGTATAAGTCTTAGATAACAGTGCCAAAGATGGATATACTGAATAGTGCCTTCAGTTCATCCTGTTCCTGGATGACTTGTATGGATGAATGTCTGACAGAGTATTTCCAGAAAGGTCACGTACATTGATTTCTTCAACCGTACCAAGAGTGGAAGCGGAGAAGGAAACTTCTTTAGCTAACACGTAATGTACTGTTGTAGACGTCAATTAGTGATTTTCGATGGATCTGACAATGTAGCATTCGAAGTGAATCTGATGTGATGATAAGGCGTAACCTCAAGCCTCATCAACTGGTAAATGACAGAAATCGGGCAGGCAACATGACTATGTAGGTCGCACCTATTAGGGTGTACAATCACCTGATCTAGAGTTTCATTTACTTCTAAAAATCTATTGTTGATACTGTCCCATTCGGGAAACGGTTGTTGATCCCAACCGTTGGTGATATACATTCGATACACTCAAGCGAAATGAGTGGTCGGTCATGTGTGGCCGGGTTGCAAGATGTTCTTGTTGAACCCAGTGTATTCCTCTCCAGAGGTACACTAGCGAAAGGTGGTTCCATACCTTGTCATAGTTGGAAATCCATTACCCAATACGTGCTTGCGATTTTGATTGTATACTATATATGTAGAACGTGAGATGAAAGCGTTTCTGCTAGATGATTATTATATTGTGGTTGATTGACATTATTATAATATCAAAAGGTTTTTGATATAAAGATAATTTGGATTCTCATAAGGGAAAAACCCGTTCCGTTATACGGCGTGGTCTTATGAGATATCGTTTACTTGTTCAAACTGTTTTAAACTGTGTTACTCATACCAGTCCCATGACTGACCCAGAGTTTATTTTGTTTTGTTTTCCCTAAAATCTTGGGTGCCCAATTTTGTATGGGCAGTCAAGTAGTCGGGATTTACAGATACTTGAAGAGCTGGAGCAGTAGGCTTCAGGATTATATAGCTATAGTTATTTCCACTGAGTTGTAAGTGTTGTACTCTGATAATGTTATTGTATACATATAATGATTTTATTTCAAGGATATATTATCTATTATATGTTGTTCGTTCCGCTGTGAGATTCGTGTTACTCTGATGTTGTGTTCTTCTTCTTCTTCTTCTTCTTCTTCTTCTATTCTAAGTTTCTATCTTATCTATCCTAACCCTCTAATTTCTTTCATTAATTACCGGGATTTTTCGATGTTTGGTTAGTCGTCATCATGTTTATGTTGATAACTAAAGTCGCCAAAATCCGGGTCATTACACAGATACATAATCGAACTCTACCACACTTTGTAAAAATTGATACTTTGACATTATCTAGATTTATCTCGACTAGTCATTGAGTCGAATACCCTCTTCACATGATCCCTTTTGTTTCACCCTAAGGAGGCTAGAGTATAAATCACCCCTAATATCGATAGGGGTGACACCATAACTTAAATGATCCTTACGATTCCCTGGCATCAAAGGTTGATGAGGCATCTTTGTAAAGAATATGCAAGAGACATGGCATCTCGTCTGGATACGTGTTAGTTCCTTAAAATCATTAGTGGTCATATCTTCCTCCTATGGGATGTACAACATGTAATCGACACATGTGTACGGCTGGCTATGTTTCACTATTCAATCAGTTCATCTGAATGATTTTGTCGTATATGAAGCTTTCCCCAGCCCAGTCAAACCCAAATAGATATGCTTTCTTAAACAGCATGCATATAATCTTTGCTCATCACTTAGATCTTGATCCTAGTTCTCAAGAAATTTATCACTTAGACAACTTCAAATGCTAAAAAGGATATCCCTTACTAATATTCTTGGAACTTTCTAGGGCTTGTCCGATTGTGGTAGGCCTTTGGAACAAATTAAGCTGCTTCATAGATGAATTTTTCTTTGTATGCTACCTACCTAGTTTTGCATAGAGATAGTTGATTGACATAGGTTTCATTCTCATTCTTCTTTCCTAATGCGAACGTTTTAGTTTAACTATTCACATAATTATTCGTTACTTTTGCAGAAATCTCAAGAAGGGTGGGTAGTGCCTCTTTAACAAAAACTCACATCTCTTCATCATCTCCCACACTCGAAGAAAGATGTAATAACCCGACTTTCAATACCAGAATATTTAATTTATTTAAATATAAAAGTAATTAAATTAGAAGTTGAATAACTTGAATTTAGAATATATCAATTATATAAAATAACTGAATGATGAAATAGTAATAATTAAGATTTACAAGAAATAATGTTTTGCAAGAACAGAAAATGTAAAGCTTTTATTGAAATGAGTTTTTCTATATACAAATGAAAACTGTAGCCCAGAATTTATATACAAGAGTAAATGGGCTTTGGGATAAAGCATTATTGGTTACAAGAACAGATTTGGATCATGAAATGAACGGCTGATGATGGGAGAAATAAACGATGGATATGATGCCAAGTCAGCAATCCGTGTGAGATAATATAAAAGTCTTCAGTTGTGCCTTTGGGTGTGTTTTTCTTTCATTTGTAATACACCCCTCTGGAAACTAGGGTTTCTCAAAGCCTAGTTTTCACACTGATCAAGGCCGCGCTTTAGATGTCTTCGTTCTATTGCTTCCGAACTGCTTTGCCACAGATTCTCTGGATTTATTGTCTTCAGATCAAGGCGGCGCTTCAGATGTCTTCGTTCTATTGCTTCCGAACTGCTTTGTCATGGATTTTCTGGCTTTATTGTCTTCAGATTGGAGTATGGATGGATGTTCTTTGTTGTCGCGTTTGCTCAGACCTTTGTTATTGTTAGAGTTTAGTTCAGCTTCATCCTTAAGTTCGCCGACGTTGAATTCTGAACGAAATCTGGTAAAGTTCTTCATACTTGTTGCTTTAGTTAGTACGTCGGCCTTCTGGTAAGTTCCAGGTATATGGTTAACTTCAATTTCTCCTTTCTGAACCATTTCTCTAACGAAATGTAAATCTATCTCAATATGCTTCATCCTAGCGTGTTGTATTGGGTTCTATGACATATATACGACACTTTTATTATCACACCACAATACTGGCTTTGTTGTAGTTGTAATTTGAAGTTCTTTTAGCATAGATTGAACCCATTTAATTTCTGCGGCTGCATTGGCTATGCTTCTGTACTCTGATTCTGTGCTTGACCTAGAAATTGTAGCTTGTTTCTTCGAGCTCCATGAAACTAGGTTTTGTCCCACATAAACATAGTAGCCACTTGTGGATCTTCTATCATTGGGATCTGAGGCCCAGTCAGCATCTGCATATCCCATTATGTTTAGATGTTGACTGCTCCTTAGTATGAGACCAAAATTGATAGTTCCCTTGAGATATCTTAAAATTCTCTTAACTGCCTTCCAGTGTGTGTCCAATGGTTTCTGCATAAACTGAGATACTTTGTTAACGTTGTAAGAAATATCAGGCCTGGTTATATTAGCATATTGTAATGCCCTTACAACCATTCTATATTCAGTGATGTTGAATATTTCTTCTCCCCTAAACTTAGAATATTGCTGACTGCTTATCATAGGAGTTGGTTGGGGATTAGCATTCAACATTTTTGTTTTATTTAGTAACTCAATGATATACTTTCTTTGGCATAGAAATATTTTATCATTTGATCTGGTTACTTCTATGCCCAAGAAGTAATTGATATTACCCAGATTTTAATAGAAAATTGTTTATCTAAATATTGTGTTAGCTCATCTATGTCCTTGTTGTTGTTACCAGTTATTATCAGATCATCTACATATATTAATATATATGTTGTAGATGACTGATTAACTTTGGTGAACAAAGAATTATCTGATTTGGTGGACTGAAAACCTAATTTTCATAAAGTGTTTTTCAGTCTATCAAACCATACACGAGGGGACTGTTTCAGACCGTATATGGCCTTATTTAGTCTACAGACATAGTTTGAATTAACACTGTAACCTGGTGGCTGACTCATGTAGATTTCTTGTTTGAGCACACCATTTAAGAATGCATTATTGACATCTAAATGTCTAATATGCCAATTCTTACTTACAGCAATAGTTAGTACAAGTCTTATAGTTGTGGGTTTTACGACTGGAGAAAAAGTTTGGTTAAAATCAAACCCATACTCTTGTGTAAAACCCTTAGCTACAAGTCTAGCCTTGTACTTATTTATGGACCCATCTGGATTCGTTTTTTAATTTGTATGTCCACCTGCAACCTACTGTGTTTTTATTGGCAGGTGGGTATACAATATCCCAAGTATTATTTTTAATTAGTGCATTATACTCTTCATCCATTGCTGCTTTCCAGTGTTTGTTTTTGATTGCCTGATCAAAAGATTCAGGTTCATCAGCACTGGATATAGCAATAAATACTTTGGGTTTAAAGATACCACTTTTAGATCTTGTAATCATCGGATGGCTAGTCTGAACTGGTTGTCTAGTTGGTGGTGAGTCATGATTGCTTTCAGATCTTTCTGAAATTAGTTGCTGATTGTTGAACTCATCACTTCCTTGATTCTGACTTTGTGCAGGTGAATGGGAAGTCACACTGGGTGGCTCAAAGCTTTCATGATCATCATTGATTGGTGAGCCTTGAGCATCAGGTTGTTGTTGATTTTCTATTTGTTGCCATCTTTCATTGATGTGAGGCACAGCAGGTATAGAATTTTTTGGATTTCTGACCTTACCTGTAGTGCTTATACTTTTTGTACTATATGGAAACACTTTTTCATCAAACACAACATGTCTACTGATGTATATTCTTCCAGTGTTATCAATGCATTTATACCCCTTTTGATTAATGGCATATCCTACGAAAGTGCACTGTTTTGATCTGAAGTTCAATTTATTAGTGTTATAGGGTCTCAAATAGGGAAAACACAGACATCCAAACATTTTAAGTTGTTTATAATATGGTTTGACACTGTATAATTTTTCAAATGGGGATATGTCCTTTAATACATTGGTTGGTTGCCTGTTAATCAGGTAAACAGCTGTATTAAAGGCTTCTGGCCAGAATTTTAATGGCATACTTGCTTGTGCAAGCAATGTCAACCCAGATTCAACTAAGTGTCTGTGTTTTCTTTCCACCGGTCCATTTTGTTGTGAAGTATATGGACAGGTGGTTCTGTGAATAATACCTTTTTGCTGAAAGAATTTACATAAGGTTTTAAACTCACTACCACCATCAGTTTGAATAATGTTAACCTTATGGTCATGCTGCTTTTCAGCCATAGTAATATAGTTTATAATAGCATTATGAGTTTCTAACTTCGTTTTCAGAAAATAAATCCATGTGAATCTAGTGTAAGCATCAACAAATGACACATAATATTTATAACCATAGTCATAATAAACTGGTGATGGACCCCATAAATCTATAGCAAATAGTTGTAGAGGTTCAGTGTATGTAGTGTTAGAATCATTGAATGGCAATCTGTGGTTCTTCCCCATTTGACAAATTTCACAAACATAAGGTAAGGATACAGGATCAAACTTGATATGATTGCCATTCAATATTGTCTGAACAATTTTAACACTAGGATGCCCAAGCTTGCAATGCAAGAAATCAAATACATTCATACTGCTATGAGTTTTAACATTCAAGTTACATGTGGCATTGCATTTTCCTTGATTAATATCATTCTTGCATCTAACAGAATTAAATTTGTATAGACCATTTGCCAGTTCACCCTGTAAAATGATTTTTCTAGTTAGAATATCTTTGATTAGACAGTACTTAGGGAAAAATTCAAAGTAAACATTATTGTCTCTGGCAAATTGGGATACACTAATTAAATTCTTGGTGATTTTTGGTACTCTAAGAAGATTACATAAATGTAATTGTTTACTGCCATTAATATAAGTGTCACCAATGTGAGTGATTTGAATGTGTTTACCATTAGCAATAGAAATAGATTTATTACCTTGATACTCCTTGCACCCAATGTTTAGGTTGTCCAGATTGCTTGTGAGATGATTGGTTGCTCCTGAATCAGGATACCAGCTGTCATCTTGCAAGTGCTCTACTCTAGCAGTGTCATTTCCTTTTTGACTGTTTGATTCTTGATCTATTTGTGCAACATTTGCATTATGATTGTTGTTGTTTCTCTGATTCTGATTATTATTAGAATATCTGAAGTACCATTTTAGGGCAGTATGACCAATTTTTTCGCAGATCTGACACTTGGGTCTGTTATTGTTGTTCCATATGCCTCTGCCTCTTCCTCTGTTTGCACCACCACCTCTCTGGTAAGATGTTTCAGTTCAGTTGTTGGTATTCTGATTTTTATTCTTACCACCTATTGCAAGATTTGCATTAAGGTCAATTTCTTGAATCCTTTTGCTACTTATTCTTGATTCATGAGACAATAAAATGGCATGAACTTCATCAATAGTAGGAACAACTCTTTGAGTGGTGATAACCGCAACAGCTGCCTCATATTCCTCATTTAATCATTTAGTAAGTATAGAACATGATCCCCATTAGGCACTTTATTGCCTGTAGCTCCAAGTAAATCACATAGCTTCTTTACTTTAGCTATATACTCCCTCATGCTTAGGTTTTCCATTCTTATATTTTGAAGTTACCTTTTAAAGTGTAAAACCTTGGCACATGACTGGTTGTTGAACTCTTTCTCTATAGTGGTCCATATATCATTGGCAGATGAACATCCAATAACAGTTGGTAATAAGTCTTCACTTACTGAAGATAGGAGCCAAGAACTAATTAATCGATCTTGTCGATGATACTGAACATATGCTTCATTAGCTACGGTTCTATTGTCTTGATCAGTAATGAACTTGGCAGGTACAGGAGTGGTACCAAGAATGAATCCCTCTAAACCGTAGCCCTAAATAGCAGTTTCAACTTGTAGTTTCCATAGCAAGTAGTTTTCTTCTTGCAGTTGAACTATGATTAGTTGACTTTGAGGACTTATACCAGTTTTAACTAATTGATGTACAGGCCCAGTTGGTGGATTTGGTGGGTTTCCTGGATTTGATCCAGTATCTGTCCCTGTAGCTGAAGCAGAAGAGTTGGACGTGTCCACCGTGATGAAAAGAAAACAAGAACTCCAAGAAGTTCAAGAAATTCTGAATCAAATATCGTTTCTGATCGAAAGGAAGAGATGACTGAAATTCTGAGAGGAGCAGCCGAGAGTTTGATGATGATATAGGTAAGAACAGATATTAAAATCTGATGAGTACTCTCTGGCGAGGCTTCAACTGAGTTTTGGTGATTTTCTTTATCTTTCTTGAATTGGATTCCAGATGATTGATGCAGAATTTCAACAAGTATAGTATGTTTTATCGAGATGTAGCCAAATTCAAAGTAATTTCTGCATGCAGCGATGATCATACTATACTTTAATCTCTCAAATGATGAACACTTTACTGATGAGAGAAAATATACCCAAATGATGAATTTTAGCTGATGGGTATGATATTATTAAGAAACTTGCAAAAGATTTGATGCCATTAGGCTTTTCTATTGCTCTGATACCAAATTAAGATTTACAAGAAATAATGTTTTGCAAGAACAGAAAATGTAAAGCTTTTATTGAAATGAGTTTTTCTATATACAAATGAAAACTGTAGCCCAGAATTTATATACAAGAGTAAATGGGCTTTGGGCTAAAGCATTATTGGTTACAAGAACAGATTTGGATAATGAAATGAACGGCTGATGATGGGAGAAATAAACGATGGATATGATGCCAAGTCAACAATCCGTGTGAGATAATATAAAAGTCTTCAGCTGTGCCTTCGGGTGTGTTTTTCATTCATTCGTAATAAGTTGGAATTACTCAAATAAGTGAATCTAGAATTTAATATGAAATTGAATTGATTCTGTAGCTTATGTAAAATTCTAATTGAATAGAAACGATAATAAAAAATTATTGTCGAAGAATTGAAGTGTTTGAAAATCGATTGGAATTTACTCGATTTTAATAACATACGAATATAGTGTTTTTGCAAACGGTCTCGGAATTCGACGAAACCAGTTTTATCGAGTATAGAATATTGAAATATAGCAGAGTTTCAAGTTTCATGGCGATTGGAGTTCTGGTGTGGTCATGCGAGCTTAAAATGCTCGATGGGAATATAAGTGAATATAAAAATGAAAATAACTAAAAATATCTTACTTATGTATAATCCTTATATCTTAAAACCTATTTCCTCATTTTATTTCCTGTAACCAAAATAAACAAGCAGCCATCTTCTCAATTCTTCAAGCAAATAAATCTCAAGCTATAGTTAACGGATTCAAGCAACTTTGGAATTGCATAAGCGAGTGCTTCACATTGGTATGCATTTTCATGGGTGCGACATGAATTTCTAGAGCTCAACATTTCCACTATGAGGCTAAAGCATGGGTTGCGAATGCTATAGGGAAGTTGAGGGTTGAAGCGGTGATATAGCTGAGTTCGGGGTTGCGAGAGGGTGAGTTTGCCAATGTTTAGATGAAGCTCGGTGGTCTAGGTCAAAACGCGACTTATAGCAGGTCAAGGCAAGGGTTGGGGATCAGAATTTGTTACGGAGGATTGTGTTGATAGTGATGGTGTCGAGCAAGTCATGTTTGGTGAGATTGACGTGACGGTGAAATCCGATTTGGATTTCGCTGAGCGGATGAGCATACCACTGTAATGATGTGCACGCAGAAATGGGTTGTGCACAAGAATGGATGGAGGGAACACAATTTGGAAAAGAGGAAGAAGAAGACGAGGTCACCTGTGTTAGAGGGGGTGAGGAATTGTTTTAGTAATTAAGTTAATTGTATTTTAATCCTATATTACTTGTAAACGCGATTTCTACTTCGTACAAAATCTAATTGACATATCGTAAGTTGCATTGGATTCATTTTTAAGAATACTACGTTTACGAAGTAGACTGGTATCATTCTGAGAAATTTGGAATTTTATCTTAAAAACAACATAAAATCATTGTTTGGTATGGATGGTGAGTTTAACTCATGCTTTTGGGTATACCATTGTACCATATAACAGTATTGACTATTATTTACATATTTTTATGTACAAATGGTTGTTTGGATGATTTAGTGCTTAATCAGTTGGTTTGTGGTTGTATATACCCGCCTCTAGAGCGAATGACCTTTGACACTACCTGCATTGTAGCAGAAGATTCATCTTATATGAATTAGATTAAATGAATTGTGTTACATGCATATGTGGTAATATATGAGCTGTGATGTAGAGGGGACATGTTAGAGGGATCCAATAGGATTCCTCAATATGGTTGTTACAATGTTTATATTCATATGATGTTATATGAACTGATTGGATGTTAAACCCGAATGTGGACCCCCATTAGCTATATGACGTTGTTATATGTGGAATTGTGGCGAAGTGAATATATTATTTTATATAATATATCGAGTCTGTCTATTTTCACACATTTTGGTGTGTTTTCCATAACTGCATTGAATTGGGAAATAATACGCATTGGAATGGAAATTGGAAAATTTGGGAGTGAATGGTTTCAAATATGAAACATGCCTTTGATATCCTTTCAGCTCTTTTTCTTTAAACCTATTTTAAACTATTTTACTATATATACATTTTAACTCTTTTATTTAAAACTAGATTTTAACTTATTTTACTATATATATATATATGTGTGTATATATATTGAAGTCAATTAATCCTATTATATAGGATTTGGAAATGATTTGATTATAACACCTTTTATAGTCAATGGTTTAGAAATCATTTATATTTCACTTTTTCGAATATTTATCGATATTTAAAATTATAAAAGGCATGTTTTAAAGATAATGAGAAGTAACGAAATGGTTTTTGAGTTTATCGTGACAATGTGTTAATTACATTCATCTTTAACCCTCACAAATTATATCAATGAAGTAAATATAATTTAATTTTTAAGCGAGCATTTAAAGATAATTATAAATGTAATGGTTTTAGGGTTTGTTGTAAACAGTATTTTAGCAACATTTGTTTTTAAACCCTCTGAATATAGTTGAACTGGAATAAACGGTTCAATAATTTGGATATACTTAGGTCTTTAGTAATGAGATCATAAAGATAGAAACAAGTATATTAATCTTTCAGGATAAAGATATTGAATGAGACGTTTTAACTTATAAAAAAGAAGAGATTCTTAATAAATAATGATTTTAACCTTCTTGATTATATTTTAGAAAGAAAGAAAGTATTAGAAATGAATTGTATATATACTTATATCTAGGGATAAGTATATATAATACCTTTGAAATATCGAAGCTATAATGGAATAGGAAAATGAATTGTGGATATACTTATACTGCAAGGATAAGTATATGAATACATTTTGAAGTATTGAATCTATAAAGGAATAGGAAAATAAATTCTTGATATACTTATACCACAGGGATAAGCATATGAATATCTTTTGAAGTATTGAATGCTATAAAGGAATAATGGAATTTATACATATGTCTTTTATATATAGAAATTGAATATATACACAAGTATATAAAGGAATGTTAATCAAGTAGGAGTTTTTGATTAATAAATGATGTCTTTTTAAACAAATGAAGTTTTATTTGATAAAAAGAGTTTTACTAATGAAATAAGTTTTTAGTTAACAAAAGATTAATTAAATGGGAAAGAGATTATAAGTCGTTTAATTATATGAGTTAATCGTGTTTGACTGCTTGTTATTCTGCATAACTTGATAGTGATTTGACTGTTTATCATGCTTGTAACTTGATAGTGCCTTGGATGTTTATTCGTTTTTTATATAAATTAAGCAAGGTTGTTTTCCATATACAATCGTGTATTATGTGAATTGTAGTCGGTTAATCGACTATAGAACCTAACCTTAAATCTAGCAACTGGTTTTGAGGAGATCAGGATTGGTAAGTGTTCTACTTATCAAAAACCACTTCAAAAACAGTATACAAGTTCTATGTTTTGTAAGCAGTTGTGAAATGAAGGCTATGTGGCGATTCGAGTTCCATTGAGATGCTCAAACACATGTAGTGATTCTGAGATCTGTTGAGGAATCTATGTGTGATTAAGAGATCTGTTGTGTATTGGAATCCATGTGTGGTTCCGAGATCTACTGAGGAATCTATGTCTGATTCCGAGATCTATTGTGCTATGTGATTCTAACTGGGAATTCCTGTTTTGTTCAAGTGATGAAGACTCGTGCGAAGGTCGCCGAACGTAGCCTCGACATCGAAAATGACAGAAAATAGAGTAGGGTTATAACCTGGGGTTTATCTAACCCACGACAGGGTATATTGACTCCATGTCTAGAGTATGCTTATAGAAATTGCGCAGGGAGTTTGATATGTACTTGGTTCCATGTGGTACATACCAGTATTTCCCATATATGTTGAGTTATCTCACGCGTTTGCCTAGCCTGATCCGAGTGTTATTATATTATAATGCTCAGGTCAAACCGAGTATTTATCCAGATCAGATTAGGATTGCTTTGGAGCTTCAAAAGAGGAGTTGGTGATGAGATGTATGATCGTATTCTTTTATTTAATCTTCAGTGTGTGTTGTTATGTGTATCAGTGATTGTAAGGACGGGTTATTATAACTGTTCAGGCTAATTCATTATTTTTTGTGTACTGTGATTGATGTATGTATATTATAGTTTTTCTCTTTTTATAAAGAGCATTGTTTATAATATAGATTATTCGTTTCGTTGTGAGATTCTGTTTTACCTCTTCTTTCTTCTCTTTTCTTTCTTTTCCCCTAACTATCAATCTTTCTGGCACTTGATTTGAGATACATAAATACAGAGGATGTATTAATGTTGATTTTCAAGAGCTAAAAAGTCAGGTTATTACATTTAGTATCAGAGCTTAGGTATAGCGAATACCTAGGCTTGTATGGGGTATAACTCACTAGAGATAGGGTTAGTAGCACCCTAGATTGAGTTTTGAGAGTATATATTATATATATGAGCGTGTACTTGTTAGTGATTATAAAAATACTTTATATTGAGTTGTTTGATTTGTTAAGTCTGAATTCTAGATCTGAATCAATCGACTGATCATCTTTTTGATGTAGATTCTAAAACACTCGAGCAAGTCATTTCATTCGATGTTGTTATCGAATTTGGTAAATGAAATAAGTTACCAAGATTTTTTATATTTTGTATATAAATAAAGTTTTCAGAGCTAAATATAATTATATGGATGGGTTATTTGTTAGGAAATGATGATATTAAATTATTATCATATATTGATTGATTGGCCATGCTCTTTTATTTATGAGCACTGGCTATTATTGGTTGATTTATAGTTATGCTTAGCCAGTTTATAAGTAATTACTATTGTATTTGGATAACAATAATCTTATCCATTTTCTTGCATGTGTTGGGCAGATTTAAAATCCGGGAACATTGAAAACAAACACCTTGTAAATTCAATTTCATGATTTGACTATAAGGCACTTGAGGATGATGTTGGGTAAAAATTAAACCTGAATGGAAATTGTCTAAAATAAATTTAAACAAGAAATATGCAAGTGTAATTTATAAACAAGATTTACAAATATGAAATGAGTTTGAGTTGAGAATTAAAGAGTTTGGAATTACGGTAAGTTTGAAAATGGTTTTTAAAGCTTGAAAGAAATATTGAGATTAATTTGAAAGTGTCTATGAGAATAAAAAGATTTTAAAGGTTTTGAAAGCATTAATGTTGTTTTAGTCATTAGGAAATAATGTTGATGATGACTGCAGCATCACCAGGATTCATTTTCGAGTTTCTAAGTAAGAACTTGCTACCATGGATAATAGATCGGATTAACTAGATTTATATTTTCAATCCAGATTATTTAAGGTATAAAATCCAGGATTTAAATTTTGAAATTTTCAAGTAAGTTATATTATGGGTGCATGCAGTCTATATATTAGAGTTATACGATTCTGCATCTTAATTGCTATCATGTATGGTAGATTTCATCTATATATAAAATGAAATGTTCGACGATTCATGATAGCCGATATTTCCAAGTTGAATATGAATGTTTAACTAGTTTATGTGAGAGCATAAGGAAACAGGTTTATAGATTATAAACTTAACGAAGGTTGAACGAAGTAATAAAATTTATTTAAAACAAGCTCGTCGAGTAGCGACAATTCATAATTTTCTAAATCGAATTTTAAATGAATGTATAAGATCCAATATAAGTCGGAATTCTTTGAAACAAGAATCCTCCGAATCAATTAGAATATAGTTTTCTAATGGAAGAGAAAGATTTAGATTTCAACTTGTAGATTTTAAGATATGGCTAAATCAATTTTGTAGAAAAATCATAGTTTGGTTGTTCGCGATTTAGAACTAAAATTTAATGAAATAAGAAGATTTAGAATATGGAATTTGAGAAGTAATAATTTTAAATCGATTTTGAAATTATTGAACTGGTTGAATTAAGAAAAATGAACATTTTAGTGTCTATACGCTTAGCTAATAGAAGAGTATGTTGAAATTGGGTTAAGAATGGAATGAATTATAAATGTATGTGAAATCAATTATGTTTATAATAAGAACTTAAGTAACAAGAGTTCTATATTTGTTAACACACTTATTAAGTAGAACAAATTGGTCGTTGGTATATACTCTTGAGTTGTATTGGAATATTATGCATGTGAACTTAAGTTATATAATGTTTAATAACTTGAAGTAAGTTTTATGAAATGATTCACAAATGAGATTAGTATAAGAATAATATACTACATACAAAAATGAGATGAATATAAGAATTGGTATACTAATAAACCAATTGAATGAGTATGCAAGATTTACGTACGTCGTTTTATTCGCTTTGTGATTTGACCTAGATTCGAGTGCATGATTTTGTGGTAGTTATGCCAATCCGAGTTGGTATTTTTCACTCGATTCTTAATGATGAGGTTAGACACGGGATTTTTGATATGATTTTGTGATTATCTATCGTAATATATGGATATGTAAAGAGAATGACGGTTTCTAATTAAGAAACCAGATCTGAGTCCGCGTTAGAGTGATCGAGTGAGCGATACTAGTTTGGAAGTGAAATTATGTGATGAAGCGAGCGATCGAATTTGATATTGCATACGAATGGCTTGTGTATATCGTATGAGCTTTAAAAATATTTCATGCCATGTGGTTGACTTATGGAAAATTTGGAAATTGAATCTTTGAATTGTTTGATGTAGCATGAATGATTTATTAAGCAATAACCTGAGGTGTTTTAGCATAAGGTGATGCTTAATGGGTTGTTTATCATCCTTATGCGATGATGGGGTTTCAAAACCTGAATAAACCCTAAGTTATGATTGTTATTGATTATGACATCATATGATTGTTTCTCATGGACTTGCACCATTATTACCAGTTGCATTACACTTGGCTATTGCATATGATTGCTATGTTGTTTATGCACATGTTGTTAGTATTATTTTATTATTTATTTGCTTAACCCTTTTTTGGGTTGTTTAAGTATATACAGGTATATGGAAGTACAAGCTTGCTTGTGTGCTTATGGATTTTGGTTTTATTAGTAGAGATTTGTTTGCCCGACAAATGATACGTATTTCAGATTACATATCGCATATGAGTCTTATATATTTTGGTTTGTGATGCCTCATCACTGAGATGATATATATAGCATCATATATTGAAATTGTGTTTTTTTGGATTGAGCCATCCAAAGGAGGTGTTGTTGAAATTTTCCATAATTTCAGATGTTAGGAAAATTTAACATTGTTTTGGGAAATAAATTTTTGAACTAAAGTTAGTGGCTTTTATGACATCTGTCTTAACTTATGATTTTGGGATGAAATCCTTTTAAGAGAGGTAGAATGTAATAATCTGGATTTTCAGTAACAGAATATTTAATTTATTTAAATATAAAAGTGATTAAATTAGAAGTTGAATAGCTTGAATTTCAAATATATCAGTTCTTTAACAAAACTAAATGATGAAATAGTAATGTTGGAATTACTCGAATAAGTGAATCTGGAAATTAATATGAAATCAAACTGACTTTGTAGCTTATGTTAAATTCTAATTGATTAAAACGATAATAATAATTTATTATCAAAGAACTGAAGTGTTTGAAAATCAACTGGAATTTACTCGACTTTAATAACACAAGAAAATAGTGTTTTTGTAAACGATTTCGAAATTTGAGGAAACCAGTTTCATCGAGTCTGAAATATTGAAATACAACTGATTGTCTAGTTTCATGGTGATTGGAGTTTTGGTGTGGTCTTTCAAGCTTAAAATGTTCGATGGGAATATAAGTGAATATAAAAATGAAAATATCTACAAATAGCTTACTTATAAATAACCCTTATCTCTTAAAACCCACTTCCTCATTTTATTTCCTGTAACCAAAATAAACTAGCCGCCTTCTTCTAAATTCTTCAAGCAATTAAATCTTAAGCTAAAGTTAAAAGATTCAAGCAACTTTGGATCCATTGGAACCACATAAGCGAAAGATTTACATTGGTGTGCATTTTCATGGGTGCGACACGAATTTATAGAGCTCAACATCTCCATCGTGAGGCCAGGGCATAGCTTGTGAGTGCTATAGGGAGCTGGGGGCCGAAGTGGTGATGTAGCCAAGTTCGAGGTTGCGAGAGGGTGAGTCTGGTGATGGTTAGATTAAGCTCGATGGTCTAGGTCAAAACGCCACCTTTAGCAAGTGAAGGCAAGGGTTAGGGATCAGAATTTGTTACGGTGGATCGAGTTGGCCGTGATGGTGTTGAGCATTTCATGTTTGGGAAGAGCGATGCGGCAGTGAAATCCGATTTGGATTTCGTTGAGCGGATGGGCGTATCAATGTAATGATGTGCACGTGGAAATGGGTTGTGCACAGGAATGGATGGAGGGAATGCAAATTGGAAAAGAGGAAGAAAAAGGGGAGGTCACATGTGTTAGAGGGGGTGACGAATTGTTTTAGTAATTAAGTTAATTATATTTTAATCTTATATTAAATTGTAAACGTGATTTCTAGTTCGTACGACATCTGATTGGCATGCCGTAAGTTGCATTAGATTCGTATTGAAGAATGCTACACTTACAAAGTAGATTGGTATCATTATGAGAAGTTTGGAATTTTACCTAATTTCAAACACCTGTTTGAAATTAGATAAAAACAACGTAAAATCATCATTTTGGATGGATGGTGAGTTTAACTCATGCTTTTTGATATACTATTGTACTGTATCGACTGTTATTTATGTATTTATATGTACAATTGGTTATTTAGGCGATTTACTGCTTAATTAGTTGGTTTATGGTTGTATATACCCGCCCTAGAGCAGATGACCTTTGACACTACTTGCGTTATAGCAGAAGATTCATCTTATATGAATTATATTACATGTATTTTTTTATATATATGAGCTGTGTTGCAAAGGACGAGTTGGAGGGATCCAACAAGATTCTTCAATATGATTGTTACAGTATTTCTGTTCATATGATGTATGTTAAAAACGAAGAAGAGAACAAATTGGATTAAAATGAGATAAAATTTTCTCATTTCATTATACACCTCAGCATGGTGCTTATATACATGGCATAAAAACAAAGGAAACAATATAATGGGCTAAATAGAAACCCAAACAAAAGAAAGAAAAGAACATGTACACTTATAGTTTATACATATATCACACATACAAAACCTATACTCACAAAACTCCCCCTCAAGGTGTGCATAGATATTGATTATGCCTAACTTGCCACACAAATACTCGATCCTAGCTCCATTCAACGCTTTAGCGAAGATGTCAGCTAGTTATTCTCCATTCTTAATATGCCTTGTAGTGATCAGACCTTCTTGTATCTTTTCCCTAATGAAGTGACATCCACCTCTATGTGCTTAGTTCTTTCATGAAATACCAGGTTAGATGCAATATGTAAAGCAGCCTGGTTATCACAATACAAAGCTATCGGTTTAGCAATTTCCAGCCCAACTTCACACATAAGATGATCTATCCGCATTACCTCACATATTGCTTTAGCCATAGCTCTATACTCAGATGAAGCACTTGACCAAGAAATAACATTTTTTTCTTACTCTTCCAAGAGATTAGATTACCTCCTAAAAACACACAGAACCCAGAGGTAGATTTCCTATTTGTTTTCGAACCTGCCCAATCTGCATCACAAAAACACTCAGCCTGTGCATATCCATGATTCTTATATACAATTCCCTATCTAATGATACACAACATAAACCGGCTTATTGCACTGAAGGAAAGGCAATATACGGTTATGTAACAGTTAGATAGTTCAACTTTCCTACTAGTCTTCTATATCTCTCTGGATCTTTAAAAAATTCCCCACCCTCTACAATATTACTATTTGGTGGAACAGGTATGGTACTGGGTTTGACTCCAATATTTCCAGCTTCTTCTAACAAATTAAGGACATACTTTCTATGAGACATGAAAATACTATCATCACTCCTTGTAATTTCAACTCCTAGGAATACTTTAAAGCTCCTAAGTCTTTAGTATGAAACTGTTTATAGATAAAAGCCCTGAGAGATGAAATACCTAATCCAACATTACCAATGGTCACTATATCATCAACATAAACAACCAATAACATTATACCTGCCTTAGTGTTCTTCTAAAAAGCTGAATGATCACATTTACTTTTCACCATCCAAAGTTTTCCCTAGCATTACTGAATTTTCCAAAACCAAGCTCTAGGACTTTTCTTTAATCCATATAATGTCTTCTTCAATCGACAAACCATACCACTTTTCCATTGTGCAACAAATCCAGGTGGTTAAATCATGTATACTTCTTCTTATAAATCACTATAGAGAAATGCATTCTTAATGTAGAGTTGATGCAGTTTCCAACTATACGTTGCTGCCAAGGAAATGAACAATCGAATAGAAGTTAATTTTTCCACTGGAGAAAATGTTTTAGAGAAATCTACTCCATACACCTCTGCATAACCCTTTTCAACTAAACGTGCCTTTAGCCTAACAATCGATCCATCTGAGTTTGCTTTTATAGTAAATACCCACTTACATCCAATGGGTCTCTTATCTTCACGTAAATGAACTAAATTCCACGTTTCATTATATCCAAGAGCATTTATTTCATCGATCATAGCAGCATGCAATCCAGGATTAGATAATGCTTCCTCAACATTTTTAGGTATATAAATAGATTCAAGAGAAGTGATAAGTGAATGAGTGGATGGTGACACATGTTTGTATTAAACAATGAGAAAATATGATATGTAAATTGACGTTTTCCTTTATGTATAACAATAGGAAGATCAGTCCTAGGGTTGAATATGGAAACAGGTTCATGTTCGGGAGAAGAAATGGTTTCTGATGTAGATGGAACTAAACCATAAGAAGGTGATGAAGTAATTTCAGCCGAATTATTGATATTATTCTCTTCTTGTATAGATTCATACATTTCATATACAAAAAATTCATCACTCCCCCCTGATTTTGATAGGATGAACTTGGTAATGATTAAAAAAATGGCGTTTCTTCAATGAAGGTGACATCAATGGATACGAGGTATTTATTTAGAGAGGGACAGAAGCACCTATATCCTTTTTGTAGACGAGAATAACCAAAGAATATCCACTTGACTGACTTTAGATCATGCTCAGATATTTACGGTCTAACATCTCGAACAAAACATAAGTACCCAAATATTTTTGGTTCAATAGAATATAATATTTTGTTTGGAAAAAGTACCGATTATGGGATGCCACAATCAAGGACAGTTGAAGGCATACAATTTATCAGAAAACATGTTGTAGAAATAACATCAGACCAAAAACATTTAGGTACATTCATATGAAATAACAATGCATGTGTAGTTTCAAGAAAATGACTATTTTTCCTTTCAGCAACTCCATTTTGAGATGTTGTGTCAACACATGAAGTTTCATGAAGTATTCCATTCCGATTCATATAGGTATGAAATACACTTGAAGTGTATTCCTATGCATTATCACTCCTTAAAGTCTGAATCGATGTATTGATTTGAGTTTTGATTTCAGCACAAAATGAACAAAATACTGAATACAATTTAGAACGGTTTTTCATGAGAAACAACCAAGTCACACATGAATAATCTTCAACAAATGTAACAAAATATCTAAATCATGGTTTATAAATTATAGATGCTGGTCCCTAAATATCATAATGAACAAGCACAAAAGGACAACTAGCTCTTTTATTTATTTTAGCGATGATGTTTTGCAAATTGACATGACTCACAATTAAGTGACTGTAATGAACTAAATCGTGGACATAATTTCTTTAAAAAGGATAGTGATGGATGACCTAGTTGACAGTGAGTCTTCAAGGCCTGAGTGGTACTTGAACAAGCAAACATTTTTTATCTACAACAGGAGTATCAGGAACATACAACAGTCCCTTTGACTCATGCCTTTTACTAATAATTTGTTGAGTCACAAGACCCTGAAATATATAATGTGATGGAAAGAATGAGATAGAAAATTTTAACATTTGAGTTAACTGATTGACTGAGAGCAGATTGAATGCCTATTTAGGTATATATATAAAGCAAATGTTGATGGAAAAGGTGAATGGGTTGAACCAATAGTTCCAAACCCTTGAATATTAGAGGGAGAACCATCAGCTGGAGTGATAGTATGTGTGGAAATTTGTGATTGAAGATTTGAAAAGAGGAAACAGTTACCTGTCAAATGATATGTATCACCAGAATCAATGACCCATTGAGTTTGTCCTAGATTAGAAAAGCTACTATTATTTGCAATAGCAGACACTGTCGATGTTGATGTAACAACCAAAATTTTGACAAATCGATTTTTTTTCAAAAATCCAAATCAAGCTCGAGTCGTTTTGTCTGGTATCTACAGAAAGTCAAAGATAAATATATCACAGATCATAATATCAATTCCACATCGGAAGGGAATAAAATATAATAATAGGTTGATACTTACCAATATAATGACACTATCTAACAAGTGTCGCTAAACTGCATAATCTCAACCACTTGTCTAACCTGCGGGTTTGTTATGAGGGGGTCAGAACAAAAGTTATGGTAAATGAATAAATTATATTTTCTATAGATAACACTACATATTGTGAAGACCCGCAACTTCCCCGTAAAGGAAAGCGTCGGATAGTTCGAGAACAAACCACAACAGAACGCATACAGAAGAACATTTCATTGTATATTACAACAATGCATCAGATTACAAGAATATACAGAGTATAAATGAATAAATATTACACAGAAATATCAGAGATTTAAATTACATTTAAATACATAGCAGCGGAAAATAATACAATACACAACTAGAAGAGATATACGGATACAAAGCTTTCCGGATATCATTCCAGCTGTAAACCAGGAACCTGTGAATATAAATCTGCAAAACCGAAACTACTAGCTGCCCGTGTCAAAATAAGGGCACCCAGAGTTTAGGTTAAAACAATAAACCCCAGGTCAGTCATGTGACTGGTGTGAGAACTAAAACAGTTATTAATCTTTATTGTAAATCATTAGGTAAATCAAGGGACCACGCCGTATAACACGGAACGGGTTTCCTCCCAAGAATACCAGTGCTTAAAACAAACAGCGCAATGCTAAATAAAGAAAGATGAAGCTGTTATAAGACCCAGGTCCTATCACACAATGCAACGCAAGCCGGGGGATAGGGTTTTTACCTTATAACAGCCAAAGAATGCTTGATACGTTTAAAACAAATCATTTGATACTATGGTAAGTGCATAGTGTATAAAACAACTTCAAATCATAAGTATCAATCATAGGCGGCATGAGCGTCCCATGCCACTATGTCGCCATATATAGGTTTACAAATAAAACCGCAAAGTCACGTATTTGGAAATTGGATTTCCGTCTATGAACCGAGGCAAAAGATAGTCCTCAACCGATTCGTGACTCTCTAGCCCGAGCCACAGGCAAGTACTCAGTCAAGCCTTGGAGCGACAGGGCCGGTCCACCGATGTGGATTAAAATGCCTGAACACTACGTTTCCCCACCCTATGGGGTGTAAGTCTGGTCCGTCAGCCGACCAGAATGCATCGGCCGAAACCGATATAACCGAGGCGCCTCTCAACAGCAACAACCACATAAGTCAAACTCGTCAGGGCGTGTAAAACCACTGACGCCACTTCTAACTAGAAAGAAACGCATGCCCTCCCTGAGGTCCGTCTCCCGTTTTTGATTCATACCTGGTGTGAAACACGCGAGGTAAACGTTACACAAAGCTACGCCACAAAGGCCGTGCTTTGATCATCACCACAAGACTTTGCTTTTCAACAGAAGCCTTGATCATTTGCATCTTAGCATGCCACACAGGCAAACCATCCTATGCAACCGATATCAGTCACACAGAATGAAATCCGATGTCAGACACACAGTCCATTTACAAGTCCGTTCTGGGTCTGAACGAAACCGGAGGCACCTAGTACCCCGCATATCCATCGATCTCCAAGTACGTCTGGACGATCACTAACTGTTTCCATCTTCTTGGGTGTACAGCCCAATCAAGATCATCAGTTATCACCCAAACGACGTGAAGACCTCCGGTCTTCGACCATCGTCTTCATCTTCGACTTATCGTCGTATCAGTTATTCAGAATGGGTTAAACCCGGTCTTTCTGAATAACTCGCGTATATATTATAAAAGTGTTACACAAACACAACATACGCCTCATTCCAACTCATTAGTCATTAACCGTAAATTAATCAAGAGAATAATTCCCCAAATATTAACCCCGAAAGCCGAAACCAACATCAGATCAATATCCAGAAAACCATTCTACTTAGCTAACCGACAGTTAGTTTCTAAATTTCACGTTCAAATCTAATTAAAGATTTAACTATCGCCTGGAGCAAAACTGGTGATACTCCATTCTCGATCTTTTCAATCTAATTAAAGATTCATTAAAACTCCACTTAGTTTTAATCTGTGACTGGGTTAAAGAATCAGTGTCATTTAAAATCACGGTTCACGATAAACCCAAAGTCACATCCCATTAATTATCGGGTTAAAGAACAAGTGTTATTTAAAACACTGTTCACGATAAACCCAAAAATCAATATCAATTCAATTCCAATTAAATATTATTTAATTGGTACACTTCATTAAATCTAAATAAAAAGATTTAATCTTTTCTCAACTGGGTTCAAGAACGGTGTTAGTGAAGACACCATTCACGACAAACCCCAAATCACATTTGATATTAAATACAAGGCTCTGAATAGAAAATATCCCGGCTTATATTCAATATCAAATTCTACGATTAACAAATGTCGTATTGGAAATAACGATATAAATATATATCTTTCAAATTCCCATAACAACATCTGTATAATCACGAATTCCAACATCGAAATATTCCGAAGACAATTTCGATTCAAATCCACTCCAATGCAATCATTGGATATTCTGGTTATTTTTAAAACCCTTTTTAAATTCAATTTATTTATTTAAAAATAAATAGAATTATAATTCTAGTTCAAAACTAGTTCATTTCGATAAAAATCTATTTTTATCTTTTCAAATATGGAGTTTTTCATCCCAATTTTTCCCAAATCATTTCTTATGATTTTACACAAATTATTACTATTTTTAATAATTTTATCAAGGCCCGTACAGTCGATTTCCATCAATGGCCATCGAACTGCACTTACAGCGACCTTTTTCAAATTTGATTTGGACATAATTCCAAATCCAACCGTTAGATTTCAAATTTATAACATTCGCTAGAAAGCTCTTTTCGATACGAACCCAACGGTTCCGGTTTTAGGAGAATCCGACGGTCGGATCTCCCGTAATGTCCATTCGAAGTCAATGGTCGAAATTCGCGAACTGCCGCGGCGCGGCGCGTTCTATTCAAGCCATTATATTATATATATAATATATATAATATATACTTCGTCGATTTCTATTTAAAACGAATTATATAAATAGTTTTAAATTCGTTTCAAAAGCAATTTCAACTTCCATTTCAATTCAAATCAAAATTGAATTCTTCTCTATAAATTCGTTTTAAAATTCATTTCTATTCAATTCAAATTTCAATTCAATTCATTTCGAAATCGTTTTCAATTCAATTCATTTCGAAATCGTTTTCAATTCAATTTATTTCGAAATCGTTTTCAATTCAATTCATTTCGAAATCGTTTTCAATTCAATTCATTTCGAAATCGTTTTCAATTCAATTCATTTCGAAATCGTTTTCAATTCAATTCATTTCGAAATCGTTTTCAATTCAATTCATTTCGAAATCGTTTTCAATTCAATTCATTTCGAAATCGTTTTCAATTCAATTCATTTCGAAATCGTTTTCAATTCAATTCATTTCGAAATCGTTTTCAATTCAATTCATTTCGAAATCGTTTTCAATTCAATTCATTTCGAAATCGTTTTCAATTCAATTCATTTCGAAATCGTTTTCAATTCAATTCATTTCGAAATCGTTTTCAATTCAATTCATTTCGAAATCGTTTTCAATTCAATTCATTTCGAAATCGTTTTCAATTCAATTCATTTCGAAATCGTTTTCAATTCAATTCATTTCGAAATATTCGATTTCGAAATCACTTTTCAATATTCATTTTAAAATGAATAAAATCGATATAAATATCGTTCACGTCAAAATGGCGTCAATCTAATCCTCACGGCTTCATATATTTCTATTTTCAAATATTCTATTTCGAATATTTCTATTTCAAATATTTCTATTTCAAATATTTTTTTTTCGAAACTGGAATGAGGCCCAATCAATTACCATATAATGTTAATTATATGGATTTTCTACAACACATGTATATATCAACAACGATGAATAATCAACCATCAACCAAAGTGCACTACACTGTATAAGCATCAAATATAGACATTTAACGCTTATAGCAGCTTGTCAATCAATCGATCGACATATTTAATCAATCAGGATGAGTGAACTTCTTATTTCATCCTAACACCCGTGTGGGGTTTCAAACAATCAAACACATATTTTATTTGTGCAGTTAGGCGATGTGTAAAATTTATCGACCCAATCAACGTCATTCAAATAGGTGTACATAAACAAACCGTCTGGTTTGTAAATGAATATTTATTTATTCACATTCACGTTAAAAATTATATTTTTAACGATAACACATTTTATTTCAACATATGAATTTCTATTCAATTCATTTACACAATAAAATGATATTTTTATTTTCTAACATATTTTAGAAAATTTCGGCGGCATAACGGCACGATACTAGAAACGGGACAAGGCCTAGCCTTATCCCCGGTCTAGTGAAGGCCCACGCCATTCACTCATCAATCAAATCAATTTCATTTTGCAAACCACAAAATTTGGAGTAAGGGTCTAACCTAGCCTTACTCCTACGCCTTATAACGGCGCACGTCTAATCCTAACCAATTTATCGATTCGATTTTTCACACCACAAACCACATTCAAACCAATATCGCAATCAATCACCAAACAGTCAAACAAACAAGTCCATGGTCTGTGGACGGTTGTGTCGGGTGCTACTAAGCACCGTCTGCATCCTAGTATAAATATATAACTAGAAAAGAAATAGAAAGGTGAGAAATTCTCACATTATAGCTATCCAATCATCTTGACTCTTCATTCATAGAAGACTTCGCCAATCTCGCCTTTTGTCGCTTCCATTGCCCGTATTCACTACATATGTAAAAATCGAATTTTTACTACGCTATTCTATATATAAAAATCCATTTTTCTATCGAAGTTCAATATATAAAAATCGAATTTTTACTACTATGTTATATAGATAAAAAATATATTTTTATCACGCTATTTTCCATATAAAGATTTCACCTTTTTGAATTTAAAGAGTTCACCTTTTTAAATTTAAAGATTTCACCTTTTTAAATTTAAAGATTTCACCCTTTTAAATTTAAAGATTTCACCTTTTTAGAAATCATCACTTTACTTTAACTTATATAAAATAAAAATCAGATTTTTATTTCATTACATACACAAAGATGATATCTTTATATTCTCTATCCTATAAAGATTATATTTTCAATACTTTAAAAATATAAAAATCATATTTTTAATATTCCTATATAGTAAAGACTATATTTTAATTCTTTAAAAATATAAAAACTATATTTTTATCACTTTTAAAAATATAAAGATCATACCTTTTAAAGTTCTAAGCTTTTCTATTTTAAAATTCAAACCTTTTCTAAAAATCTGATTTTTACTTCTTTAACATAATCAGTTTTTTTTTTTTTTTTTTTTAACTGAAAATGTTTAGAAATAAAAAAAAAAAAACTGATTATGTTAAAGAAATAAAAACTGAAAATGTTAAGATAAAAAAAAAAAAAACTGATTATGTTAAAGAAGTAAAAATCAGATTTTTAGAAAAGGTTTGAATTTTAAAATAGAAAAGATTAGAACTTTAAAAGGTATGATCTTTATATTTTTAAAAGTGATAAAAATATAGTTTTTATATTTTTAAAGAATTAAAATATAGTCTTTACTATATAGGAATATTAAAAATATGATTTTTATATTTTTAAAGTATTGAAAATATAATCTTTATAGGATAGAGAATATAAAGATATCATCTTTGTGTATGTAATGAAATAAAAATCTGATTTTTATTTTATATAAGTTAAAGTAAAGTGATGATTTCTAAAAAGGTGAAATCTTTAAATTTAAAAGGGTGAAATCTTTAAATTTAAAAAGGTGAAATCTTTAAATTTAAAAAGGTGAACTCTTTAAATTCAAAAAGGTGAAATCTTTATATGGAAAATAGCGTGATAAAAATATAATTTTTATCTATATAACATAGTAGTAAAAATTCGATTTTTATATATTGAACTTCGATAGAAAAATGGATTTTTATATATAGAATAGCGTAGTAAAAATTCGATTTTTACATATGTAGTGAATACGGGCAATGGAAGCGACAAAAGGCGAGATTGGCGAAGTCTTCTATGAATGAAGAGTCAAGATGATTGGATAGCTATAAT
Source organism: Allium sativum (assembly GCA_030737875.1). Classification (NCBI taxonomy): domain Eukaryota; kingdom Viridiplantae; phylum Streptophyta; class Magnoliopsida; order Asparagales; family Amaryllidaceae; genus Allium; species Allium sativum. Next base: position 41,477,013 of record JASFAX010000021.1, read on the forward strand.
GTGAGAATTTCTCACCTTTCTATTTCTTTTCTAGTTATATATTTATACTAGGATGCAGACGGTGCTTAGTAGCACCCGACACAACCGTCCACAGACCATGGACTTGTTTGTTTGACTGTTTGGTGATTGATTGCGATATTGGTTTGAATGTGGTTTGTAGTGTGAAAAATCGAATCGATAAATTGGTTAGGATTAGACGTGCGCCGTTATAAGGCGTAGGAGTAAGGCTAGGTTAGACCCTTACTCCAAATTTTGTGGTTTGCAAAATGAAATTGATTTGATTGATGAGTGAATGGCGTGGGCCTTCACTAGACCGGGGATAAGGCTAGGCCTTGTCCCGTTTCTAGTATCGTGCCGTTATGCCGCCGAAATTTTCTAAAATATGTTAGAAAATAAAAATATCATTTTATTGTGTAAATGAATTGAATAGAAATTCATATGTTGAAATAAAATGTGTTATCGTTAAAAATATAATTTTTAACGTGAATGTGAATAAATAAATATTCATTTACAAACCAGACGGTTTGTTTATGTACACCTATTTGAATGACGTTGATTGGGTCGATAAATTTTACACATCGCCTAACTGCACAAATAAAATATGTGTTTGATTGTTTGAAACCCCACACGGGTGTTAGGATGAAATAAGAAGTTCACTCATCCTGATTGATTAAATATGTCGATCGATTGATTGACAAGCTGCTATAAGCGTTAAATATCTATATTTGATGCTTATACAGTGTAGTGCACTTTGGTTGATGGTTGATTATTCATCGTTGTTGATATATACATGTGTTGTAGAAAATCCATATAATTAACATTATATGGTAATTGATTGGGCCTCATTCCAGTTTCGAAAAAAATATATTTGAAATAGAAATATTTGAAATAGAAATATTCGAAATAGAATATTTGAAAATAGAAATATGTGAAGCCGTGAGGATTAGATTGACGCCATTTTGACGTGAACGATATTTATATCGATTTTATTCATTTTAAAATGAATATTGAAAAGTGATTTCGAAATCGAATATTTCGAAATGAATTGAATTGAAAACGATTTCGAAATGAATTGAATTGAAAACGATTTCGAAATGAATTGAATTGAAAACGATTTCGAAATGAATTGAATTGAAAACGATTTCGAAATGAATTGAATTGAAAACGATTTCGAAATGAATTGAATTGAAAACGATTTCGAAATGAATTGAATTGAAAACGATTTCGAAATGAATTGAATTGAAAACGATTTCGAAATGAATTGAATTGAAAACGATTTCGAAATGAATTGAATTGAAAACGATTTCAAAATGAATTGAATTGAAAACGATTTCGAAATGAATTGAATTGAAAACGATTTCGAAATGAATTGAATTGAAAACGATTTCGAAATGAATTGAATTGAAAACGATTTCGAAATGAATTGAATTGAAAACGATTTCGAAATGAATTGAATTGAAAACGATTTCGAAATGAATTGAATTGAAAACGATTTCGAAATGAATTGAATTGAAAACAATTTCGAAATGAATTGAATTGAAAACGATTTCGAAATGAATTGAATTGAAAACGATTTCGAAATGAATTGAATTGAAAACGATTTCGAAATGAATTGAATTGAAAACGATTTCGAAATGAATTGAATTGAAATTTGAATTGAATAGAAATGAATTTTAAAACGAATTTATAGAGAAGAATTCAATTTTGATTTGAATTGAAATGGAAGTTGAAATTGCTTTTGAAACGAATTTAAAACTATTTATATAATTCGTTTTAAATAGAAATCGACGAAGTATATATTATATATATTATATATATATAATATAATGGCTTGAATAGAACGCGCCGCGCCGCGGCAGTTCGCGAATTTCGACCATTGACTTCGAATGGACATTACGGGAGATCCGACCGTCGGATTCTCCTAAAACCAGAACCGTTGGGTTCGTATCGAAAAGAGCTTTCTAGCGAATGTTAGAAATTTGAAATCTAACGGTTGGATTTGGAATTATGTCCAAATCAAATTTGAAAAAGGTCGCTGTAAGTGCAGTTCGATGACCATTGATGGAAATCGACTGTACGGGCCTTGATAAAATTATTAAAAATAGTAATAATTTGTGTAAAATCATAAGAAATGATTTGGGAAAAATTGGGATGAAAAACTCCATATTTGAAAAGATAAAAATAGATTTTTATCGAAATGAACTAGTTTTGAACTAGAATTATAATTCTATTTATTTTTAAATAAATAAATTGAATTTAAAAAGGGTTTTAAAAATAACCAGAATATCCAATGATTGCATTGGAGTGGATTTGAATCGAAATTGTCTTCGGAATATTTCGATGTTGGAATTCGTGATTATACAGATGTTGTTATGGGAATTTGAAAGATATATATTTATATCGTTATTTCCAATACGACATTTGTTAATCGTAGAATTTGATATTGAATATAAGCCGGGATATTTTCTATTCAGAGCCTTGTATTTAATATCAAATGTGATTTGGGGTTTGTCGTGAATGGTGTCTTCACTAACACCGTTCTTGAACCCAGTTGAGAAAAGATTAAATCTTTTTATTTAGATTTAATGAAGTGTACCAATTAAATAATATTTAATTGGAATTGAATTGATATTGATTTTTGGGTTTATCGTGAACAGTGTTTTAAATAACACTTGTTCTTTAACCCGATAATTAATGGGATGTGACTTTGGGTTTATCGTGAACCGTGATTTTAAATGACACTGATTCTTTAACCCAGTCACAGATTAAAACTAAGTGGAGTTTTAATGAATCTTTAATTAGATTGAAAAGATCGAGAATGGAGTATCACCAGTTTTGCTCCAGGCGATAGTTAAATCTTTAATTAGATTTGAACGTGAAATTTAGAAACTAACTGTCGGTTAGCTAAGTAGAATGGTTTTCTGGATATTGATCTGATGTTGGTTTCGGCTTTCGGGGTTAATATTTGGGGAATTATTCTCTTGATTAATTTACGGTTAATGACTAATGAGTTGGAATGAGGCGTATGTTGTGTTTGTGTAACACTTTTATAATATATACGCGAGTTATTCAGAAAGACCGGGTTTAACCCATTCTGAATAACTGATACGACGATAAGTCGAAGATGAAGACGATGGTCGAAGACCGGAGGTCTTCATGTCGTTTGGGTGATAACTGATGATCTTGATTGGGCTGTACACCCAAGAAGATGGAAACAGTTAGTGATCGTCCAGACGTACTTGGAGATCGATGGATATGCGGGGTACTAGGTGCCTCCGGTTTCGTTCAGACCCAGAACGGACTTGTAAATGGACTGTGTGTCTGACATCGGATTTCATTCTGTGTGACTGATATCGGTTGCATAGGATGGTTTGCCTGTGTGGCATGCTAAGATGCAAATGATCAAGGCTTCTGTTGAAAAGCAAAGTCTTGTGGTGATGATCAAAGCACGGCCTTTGTGGCGTAGCTTTGTGTAACGTTTACCTCGCGTGTTTCACACCAGGTATGAATCAAAAACGGGAGACGGACCTCAGGGAGGGCATGCGTTTCTTTCTAGTTAGAAGTGGCGTCAGTGGTTTTACACGCCCTGACGAGTTTGACTTATGTGGTTGTTGCTGTTGAGAGGCGCCTCGGTTATATCGGTTTCGGCCGATGCATTCTGGTCGGCTGACGGACCAGACTTACACCCCATAGGGTGGGGAAACGTAGTGTTCAGGCATTTTAATCCACATCGGTGGACCGGCCCTGTCGCTCCAAGGCTTGACTGAGTACTTGCCTGTGGCTCGGGCTAGAGAGTCACGAATCGGTTGAGGACTATCTTTTGCCTCGGTTCATAGACGGAAATCCAATTTCCAAATACGTGACTTTGCGGTTTTATTTGTAAACCTATATATGGCGACATAGTGGCATGGGACGCTCATGCCGCCTATGATTGATACTTATGATTTGAAGTTGTTTTATACACTATGCACTTACCATAGTATCAAATGATTTGTTTTAAACGTATCAAGCATTCTTTGGCTGTTATAAGGTAAAAACCCTATCCCCCGGCTTGCGTTGCATTGTGTGATAGGACCTGGGTCTTATAACAGCTTCATCTTTCTTTATTTAGCATTGCGCTGTTTGTTTTAAGCACTGGTATTCTTGGGAGGAAACCCGTTCCGTGTTATACGGCGTGGTCCCTTGATTTACCTAATGATTTACAATAAAGATTAATAACTGTTTTAGTTCTCACACCAGTCACATGACTGACCTGGGGTTTATTGTTTTAACCTAAACTCTGGGTGCCCTTATTTTGACACGGGCAGCTAGTAGTTTCGGTTTTGCAGATTTATATTCACAGGTTCCTGGTTTACAGCTGGAATGATATCCGGAAAGCTTTGTATCCGTATATCTCTTCTAGTTGTGTATTGTATTATTTTCCGCTGCTATGTATTTAAATGTAATTTAAATCTCTGATATTTCTGTGTAATATTTATTCATTTATACTCTGTATATTCTTGTAATCTGATGCATTGTTGTAATATACAATGAAATGTTCTTCTGTATGTGTTCTGTTGTGGTTTGTTCTCGAACTATCCGACGCTTTCCTTTACGGGGAAGTTGCGGGTCTTCACACATATACTATTCTAACACTGATTCATATTTATTAAGTTATTCAGGTTTATCTCACAATCCACTTTCAAATTTTCCACATAAATCGTACCCATCTACTCCTTAGTAGATTAACCTAATGAATAATATATATGTACCTATATGCCCAATATATCGAGGTACTCCCCACAACACCCTCATCGAGTTGTCCTCATCGCCATACTACGAAAACGTACCAAATCTCCGCCTCCATGGTACAAAAGCGTACAAGATTATGCTACAAAGGCATACCAAGTCTCCAATGTTAGGCCATAAATGTGTACTAGGTTATGCCGTGAAAGCAAATAAGCCTCTACTGTTGTGCCACAAGGGTGCCCTAATACTTGAGTTCCCCCATGGAATTTAGTTGGAGGCTTTACACATATATGTAAAGGACAACCTCGTTAGGCCTATAATACAGATATCCAAAGACAGGTCTGTCTCTTTCGGTGGCTCTCCAAGTCCCCACCCAGCCTACCCCTACTAATGAAAGACTATTCAAAAGAGTTAAATGGCCGCCCTGCCATCTGATCTAAATAAAAATATGGTCCCTCATCCAGTGACCCGATAGTAAAAGATCCATGGCCTTTGGGCTTTGCTCCAATCTTTCTTGCACACGCTCCGATTGACGATGACAAGTATCCAACAACCTATTATCCTTTTTTGGGTACCATGAAGCCTCCCCCTGAGATAGCTTCTGAATCATCTTAAGATAATCTCAATCAGTCTTTAGGCTGTCCACCATCCAAGATGCAGCTAAGGCATACTCACCGGATGGAACCAACATACCATGCCTCTGTGGGTACTACTTCATTAGGCCTACCACAATGGGCCATAACAGAGTATCCTCACGTCCCGTAGAAGTACCGCACTTCCTTCCAGCCCCATCGAGTAAAAAGCTGGACGTACTCATCTCGTGTCTCTAGACACCCATATTGATCAGCCCCATTGAGCACTTCATCCCAAATATGTACGGACAGGTCCAAGCGCATCTCATCACTACGTTATTAGACCTTATGTCTAAATTTCAACCATGGCTTATTTTATTTACCGCATTGCTAATAAACTTAAATATTGAATTGTTTATTCTGCATCGAAGTTATTTGTTTATTAGCCTTAGTTGGCCGTTTATTTTCTCTAATCAGCTCTCACTTCTGGAACGGACCACTTCTAATTCATTTTATTGGCCACTTATTTTCCCTAATCAACTTTCGCTGCCGGAACAGACCACCTCTTATTATTATATTCATTAAAAGTAATTACTCAATTATATGTTTACTAATAATAAGCCTACTCTACTCTTTTCCATTTAATTATAACCTCGTGTTATAATATTACCACAACTATAATCGTTCATCTTCGAATTATAATCTATGTGTTATTATCATACTTGTCTCTATGATAAGTCTACCTATTATATTACATTGGCGTCTGATATAATTTATTATAATATGTCACATTCCCCATTCATTACATACATTACAGGTTTCTTATTATTTAACATAACCCTTATAGTTATGACATTAATCTACTTACCGTCTTTGTAAGTTTACACAATAAACCTTTTATATCTCCTTTTCTTTTCATAACCTCTTTCAATTATGTTACCCTCCTTTCTCATCTTTACAATTTATTCTTTTTAGGAAGTTAGGCCTATCCCAAATAGATTGGTTACCAAACTATACAAAATATATTTCCATAGTTTCGGGTAATTACTATAATAGGAACCCATGATTGCAAAACATTTCTTTTCTTATTTTTGAGGTCATCAAATTAGTGCGCAACACAGTTAACTCCCTATTTCATAATAATCTCCATTTATTTACAATTTCAGTTCACTGCACGAAAACTGGTGATTCCCAACGAGAATAACCATCGCAAACAATTTCAGCAACGCTTACTAGTGTTGTTATAGGGCCGTGGTAATTTATTTCCAACGCATATAAGCATTGGTAGATTTTCTGTACCAATGCTTATAAGCGTTGATATATTTTCTGTACCAGCACTTATAAAGCGTTGGAACATGATTAAAAAAAATGTAACACAAATGCCAATTGTCAATGCATATATCAATTACAAAATACGTAGTACTAAAAAATTATAACCAAAAATTAAAACAAATAAATATTAGTAACTCCTATTAAGTATTATCTAACATTAATAACGGTATAAAATTTATGACCGTCACAGTTGTAAGTCAACAGATTAAGCCCTCGAAATTATTCAGGTACAAAATTCATTTCATAATCCATATTAATCTTCATACTTACATGATTGAAATTGGACTTTAACTATTTACATGGAGTTTTATTGTACTTCTTAGAAGTTCCCTTAGTATTTCCACCAAATTCCTTATCCATTTATCCTAACTTCTTCTACCCAGATCAATAAGTTTAAGATGTGCTTAGTGCACTATTTCTCATCAGCCAACGTTCACCCATTCTCATCCTTAACCCCATCTAGCCTTGTCTAATCTAACTATTCCAGCAAGAGACTTCTTCATGATGATTGCCTGTATACAAAATTAAAAACCAACATCGTAAATGTTTGAAAATACTAATACATAATCTGTAATGTTAATTAATCAATGCACAAGCACTGGGTTCTACATAGACAAACATAAAAAGGTAAATGAGGTGATGACGACATAGTGACGGGTAGCTTGCCCAACAAGAAATGCAATATTACGCTTCAAACTTTTTTATTTTAGATGTAAATAATATAAGTCAAACTTTTCATAATTCATATAAAGTTACATATATAACATGTTAAGAATAACAAACAGATCTCCCCCGACTGAAAGCCTCCATATAATGTCCAGTTATGCCCGGATATGTAACACAAAATTTCCAACATGCTAGCTGCTAAGTAAACATTTACATGAACAACTAAGACAAATGGACAATGGTTTTCCTTTGTAAAAAAAAAGAACCGATTAATGACTAATATACACATGTTAATGACACTAACATGTAAAAATAACACCTTGAATTATTCAAATATGAAGAACGGTTTATAGAAAGATGGTTTGTCGTTGTTATTTTGGACTTATGATAAATATGAAGAACAATTTCTATCAATTTGACAGCTTGATAACTATGTACATGAATATTAAGCTCATTGTGTCCAAAATTATTCAAATGCATGACTGAAAACTTTGTATCAAATATAAAATATATATGAAACTGAAAATACAACTTATAAATGTGGTGACATCCTAGCATATGTCTCATTAGTTGCAACACATTATCTTATACGTCGTTTTATGCATACGGGTTACCGAAGTTATATATCAAAAGCGTGAAATAATTAATGTACAACTCAGTTGCAAAACTGAGTTGAGCATCTCAGTTTGGCTATTGAGGTGCGCAACTCAGTTTGGCCACTGAGTTGCGTACTCAGTTTGCAACTTAGTTTGGCCAAACTGAGTTGCGCAACTCAGTGGCCAAACTGAGTTGCGCAACTCAGGGCTCAAACTTATTTTTGCAACTGAGTGCTCAATTTAGAAACTAAGTTGCATAGCTCAGTTTGCAACTGAGTTGCATAGCTCAGTAGTAAACATGAGTTAAACTGAGTTACACAACTCAGTTGCAAAACTGAAACTCAGCGGCCAAATTGAGTTGCACAACTCAGTTGCCGACTAAGTTTTGTAGCTCAGTTGCAACACTGAGTTTGCAACTGAATTGCAAAACTGATTTGGAAACTGAGTTGCACGCTCAGTTTGGCAACTGAGTTGCGTGCTCAATTTCGCAACTGAGTTGCCAACTCAGTTGCAAAACTGAGTTAAACTGGGTTGCGCAACTCAGTTGCAAAACTAAGTTAAACTGAGTCATGTGACTCAGAGAGTTATTCGGCCTTGGTATAGACATAATCTGCTCTATGAAATGTAATTCGCCCAAGGTTTATAATTTCAAACGTTGCCACTAAATAACATGTATTAAACATTTCATCCAAGGTTTATAATAAAATGCTTTGATATAACAATGATGTATCACACGTGTAAAATTATTGAGGCGAATAAGGCTAATACAATAATGAAGGAAAAGGAAGAGAGTGCGAAATATGCTTTGATAATAAAATTACAACAAAAATATATAACCTTAGTTAGCCCAACATGTAAAATCCAGCTGCTAATGCGTTTACATAGCCCATATAATGCCACAACTTCGACCATGACTGCATGTTACATAATAATTCATATTAGTTGTGCTGAAAATGAAGTGAAAGAAGAGGAAAGTTAATAAAATTGCAACCTCACTTTTATGTACTAAATTAATTATGCTAAGACTTACATGTTATGCATGAACAATTGTTCACGAGATCCCAGTTCAAGAATTGATTATTCACAAATAGCTGAAGAGAGTTGTCATATTTCATATATGGTATGCTTGCAAATATTTATTTTATCAAACAATCCGCAAATTTAATAGTTACCTTGTCTAAAGAATCCAAGCAATCAATAGCCCTCTCTCTGTTAACCAAAAATGTTTGTTCATCCATCTCAATGTTTGGTGATCCCCTGTTCAGTTAATTCAATTTACAAAACTATCAAAAAAATATGTACACTTGACAAATCAACAATGCAATGCACATGTTGGCAGAAGACTAACTCCCCCTACTAAATTTCATCAACTATAGTATCATCTTCACAACATGCTTATCTCTAGGGGAGCGGCCAGTTTTAGCACCTGAAAGGGTTGCTAAGACACTGCTTAAGCTAATAAAAGATCCATGTTCGTACTTAATGGCTTGTTCATAGAGTTCAGCTGGATAAAGGTTGTAGAGAACATGGGTGAACCACTAGTTCCATATCCTACATAATATAAATTTACAACTTAAAATAGGATAAAATATATACAAAATTCTTTTTTAAAAATAAATGGAATAAGTGGATCGAATTATGTAGAACTACGTAATACCTAAGACACATGTTAGCTTACTTGCATATGTGAGTACAAAATTAACTCAATGGTAAATGGGTGCCAAAACTATTAAATAAAATTTGCACAGTTACAGAGAGAAGTAGAACAAATTGTTTTAATACCAAAAAATATTCCATGCATTCTCAAAAATATTCAAAAATTGCTGCAACACCTCTACAATCCTTGAATTCCCAAGCACATCATCTGGATTGGAATTAATCTGCATGAGTTTCTCCTCGTTCAACAATTTATACTCCTTTCTGAAAATCTACCTATGCAATTCCCGAATTTCCAACCGTAACATCCCTGAGTATCCTTGAATTTTATTCAGCTTTTTTATAGATTTAAGTGACCTTCTCGTTGATCGATACTTCAATTTTTGATATAATTTAAGAAAATGAAAATGAATTAAGATTGCGGAAATTACCTGAAGCCAAACTTGAAATCGGTTCCTTCCCTTGAATTGAACGTCGAAGTGGAGGAGCAAGTTGAAGTTGATTCTTCAACTTTGAGAAGCCTTCAAATAGCGGAAATCAATATGTTGTTTGCGAAGTCTTCAATCCTTGCGAAATATCAAAATCGATTTTGTAATTTTTTTTCAAAAGCGACCGTGAAGTAAAAAAGCCTTGAGGGTTAGGGAAGTATAGGGTTACGGGAGAATCAAACATGGTGTTTACCATTTTGCCCTCGAAAACCAGCCTCACTAACACAAATAAGCGTTAGCAATAAATAAAACTATAAATTTGTATTTTTGGTAACACATTTTTAACATAGCAACACTTATTACTGTGGCTGATCTACAACACAAATAAGCACTGCAGTTGAAAAAAATAAGTGTTACCAAATGGCCAGTACGTTATAGTGGTTTGCAACCATGTTTCCTATTTTTCTTTATTTGCCAAGCTATGCAAATACATTACCCTTTTTTCTAACCAATCAATCTAGTTTATTCCCAGCCTTTCAGATTTATAGGTATATATGGATTCCTCTCTTCTTCTTTTTATTGTTCCCAAATCTAACATATTTTCTATACTTAAGTAAGTTTAGACTTATACAATTTATAATCACTGCAATTATTTCATTTTAAATCTGAAAGATGATTCCTCACAAATAATTTGTAAATTCTCAGATCTTCCCATTTATTACAATATTGACACAATATGTACTTTTATCCCCAAATCGTTAAATTTCCCCTTTTTGTTTATAATTTCAATTAATTTGCACATAACCACAATTCAATAAATTTGTGCCTAACCGTAATTCAATTATTTTGCGCATAACCACAATTCAATTATTTTGCGCATAGCCACAATTTTTATTAAATTTGCGGATAACTAAAATTTAATATAAATTGTATATTATGATGCAAAAGAGGGGAAAAGAAAATATTGTAAATTTCAATAGGAATCAAACAATAAAAAAATACTGTTATCGGATAATATAATTTAAATCCACTCACCTGACTCCGCACAATTCTTGAATCTGATTCAGATCTGCCACCAGTGGTCTTCCTAATTGTATCTATTATTGAAATAACCACGGATTTACAAATCTAATGCAAAAAGAAGGAGAAGAACCATAATAATCTAGATTCACAGAGTTTACCTAACATAGGCTAGAAACTTGAGCACCTATAACTTAGATCTATATTCTTTGTCGTCAAACTGTGAGTCAAAACCCGAGAACTAATATATTCTTATTTTTTAAGAATTTGGAGGAAAGAAAAAATGGCAGAGCTCTGGCGCCCTCTCAGAACATATGTGTTGGAGACCAGTCTCTACTACCTTATTTATAGGTGCTCAGAAGAATCACGTTCATTAGATTTACAAAGATTAAATCAGAGTCGTTCCAGAAAATACAACATATCTTCTTAGCCTAAAATGGGTTGACCCATGCTTTAGGTGGGTTGACCTGTCTCTAAAGTGTGTCGACCCCTGGGTCGACCCATGTATACGATTATAAATCGTATACTTCGGGTCCGTTGCGTGATTTTGGCTATGATTTAAACGTTGTTATTAACCTTATTCTCTTGCCTAATTTATTTCTAATCTATTTAACTATTTCCAGTATTTAACGCTCGTTAACACGCGCAAATAAATGTTCGCATTCATTCTATTATTATCTTCGTTTTTTAATTTATGCTTTAAATTTCAATATTAAATCTGTGTGTATATATTAGTGCACAACCTCATAAAATTTCAACCATTAGCAGCTGCGTAATTTTTGTTTCTTAGATGTTATTGTTAACGTTATTATTCACTAACCATTTCATTGATTCTTTCCATTTTTAATATATGTTCAAATTCCAAACACAGTTATTCTTGAAATTCTTGCGCGTATATATCTACGTACAATCTTATTTATTTCAAAATTTAAATAACGTTATCCCGAAATTTATTTCTTACTTGCCTTGGTTAATTGTGTTAATTTTGAATTTCATATCAATATATATACATATATATATATATACACACACACACACACTCTCATATATATAATCTTTCCTTAAATGTATGTACACATATACTTTTCTTTTAGAACATGCATCTTTTTTGTTGTCCCTCTTAAAATTTAAAAACGTGACGTTGGTGGGATTCAAACTCGCATGCTACAACTTGGGAGGCAAGCGCCGAACCACTGAACAACACTGCTTTTTATTCATAAAATTAGAACATTGGAAACTCTTAGTTTTATGTGTATTCCATTTATTTCTTCTTTTTTGTGTTTGTTCTGAAACTTCATTTAATGATATCTTCTTCGTCTTAAGTCCGTTTTCTGCAAACAATAGGTCTAAATTGATCACAAAATCGCCATGGATGCAATGATGCTAGTTTCGTGACCAAATTAATAAAATTTTACGGATTTAATTTTATTATTTAATTTAAAAATATGGAGTGTTTTAGTTGATTTTTTGATATTGTTTTGATACTTAATAAACTTTGCATATTCTTCAGCAGAAATCAACATTTCTGATAGCTTGATCTTCAATCTTTGCTGCATTAACTACCTATGGATTTGCAGCTTGTCTTTGCTTATTTTGCAATTTACAACATTCAACTTTATACGTCCTGATTTTTTACAATATGCTTATGACTTGGTATTCACTACTTGATTTTCATGTCCAAGTACATCAGTATCTCGCTTGTGCACGTTCTGATTCTGCTTCTGTGGTACATATCTATTATTCACTCCTATTAAAGCACTGTTATGCTAAGCTTGATACTTCAGTTCTAAGAATACTTCTAAACACATCATGCAATGAAGTAACATTATATCCAGATAACACTTGAGCTTTAGCAGACTCATATTCAGATGGAAGTCTTGCTAAGAAACTCATAATAGCCATTTGCTCTTTCTGTTTTTGTTGTAGCTTTATATCATCAATAATAGGAAGCAATAGATTAAATTCTTCATAAGTCATCTTGAATGTCATGAAATAGTAAATCAGTGATTGATCTTGTTTTTCAACTCGATAAAACGATTTGCATATTTTATATATTCGATTCAAATTTCCTTTTCCAAAATACAAGAACCCCAAATAATCCATAAGTTCTTTCACAAATTTACAATGATTCACCAAACTAATAGTATCACTCTCAATTGTATTTCGGATCTGAAGAAATAACCGAGCATCATCCTGAAGCCAAATCACAACTTCTTTGTCTGATGGATCTGCTTCGGGTGGATCTTCGATTAAATAATTATCTCTATTAATACTCCATAGATATAATCTGATAGTTTTGCTCCAATCGAAGTAATTTGATTCATCTAACTTGTGCTCAGTTATCTTCGACATCATCGGCATAATGTCCATGATTGATTTAGTCTCTCCCATGGCTCAAAGATGAAATTGGAGCAGTGGATCGGAGATTTGAATTTTGAATCAAGAACCGCGCTTGATACCATGTTACAAATAGAGAAGAGAACGAATTGGATTAAAATAAGGTAAAATTTTCTCATTTCATTATACACCTTAGTAGAGTGTTTATATACATAGTAGCAAAACAAAGGAAACAATATAAGGCCAAACAATGATGAGACGGACAACAACCCAACAAACAAAAGAAAGAAGAGAACATGTACACTTACATTTTATACATATATCAGACATACAAAACCTCTACTCACAACAATGTTATATGAACTGGTTGGACGTTAAACCTGACTGTCGACCCTATTGGCTATAAACGTTGTTATATATGGAATTTTAATGAAGTGAATATATTATTTTATATAGTATATTGAGTTTGTCTATTTTCACACATTTTTGGCATAACTGGATTGAACTGGGAAACAATATATTAGAATGGAAATTGGGAATGAATGAATTTAAATATAAAACATGCCACTATAATCCTTTTAACTCTTTTTTTAAACCTCTTTTAAGCTATTTTACTATATATACATTTTAAATCTTTTATTTTAAGCCTGATTTTAACTTATTTTACTATATATATATTGAAATCAATTAAGCCTATTTTATAAGATTTGGATGATTTCGTATTATGACACACATGTTATAATCAGTGGTTGAAAAATCACTTGTATTTTACATTGTCGAATATTTATCGATATTTAAAGCTAAAAATGGATTTTTTTTAAAAGATAATGAGAAGTAAAGAAATGGGTTTGGGTGTCATGACAATGTGTTAATTACATTCGTCTTTAACCCTCGTATATTATATCCGTGAAGTAAGTATAACTGAATCTTTAAACGAATGTTTAAAGATAATGATAAATATAATGGTTTTAGGGTATATTGTAAACAATGTTTAAGAAACACTTTTTTATAAACCCTTTGAATATAGTTAAACTAGAATATATGGCTTAATGATTTTGGATATACTTAGATCTTTGATAATGAGATCATAAAGATAGAAACAAGTATAGGAATCTTTAAAAATAAAGATATTGTATAAGATGTTTTAACTTATAAAAAAGAAGAGGCTCTTAATAAACAATGATTTTAGCCTCTTTGATTATATTTAAAAAAGAAAGTTTTGGAAATGAATTGTATATGTACTTATATCGGAGTGATAAGTATATATAATACCTTTTGAAATATTGAAGGCATAAAGGAATAGGGAAATGAGTTATGGATATACTTATACCGCAGAGATAAGTATATGAATACCTTCTGAAGTATTGAATGCCACAAAGGAATAGTAACATATATACATATATCTTTTTGATTAATAAATGATGTCTTATTAGACAAACAAATTTATTAGATAAAAGGAGTTTTACTAATAAAAGAAATTTTAATTAATGAAAGGCTAATTAAATGGGAAATGGATTAGAGCCATTTATATGAGTTAATCATACTTTGACTGTTTATCATGCTATGTGACTTGATAGTGATTTGACTTTTTATCATGCTTGTGACTCGAGAGTGCCTTAAATGTTTGCTCGTTTGTTATGGAAATTAAACGAGGTTGTTTTCCATGTAGAATAATCTATTATGTGAATTGACTATAGTACTTGACCTTAAATATAGCTACTGGTTTTGAGGAGATCGAGATTGGTTAGTGTTCTACTTATCGAAAACCACTTCAAAACTAGTATACATGTTCTATGTTTCAGAAGCGGTTGTAAAGTGATGGCTATGTGGAGATTCGAGATCTGTTGAGATGCTCGAACACATGTAATGATTCTTAGATATGCCGAGGAACCTATGTGTGATTCCGAGATTAGTTGGTGTATTGGAATCCATGTGTGGTTCCAAGATCTATTGAGGAATCTATGTGTGATTTCAAGATCTATTGTGTATCCCAACTGGGAATTCTTGTTCTATTCGAGTGATGAAGACTCGTGTGAAGGATTTCGAACATATCCTCGACATAAGAAGTGACAGAAAACAGAGTAGGACCACAACCTTGGGTTTGGCTAACCCACAACAGGGTATGTTGACTCCATATCTAAAGTATGCTTATAGATGTTGCGCGAGGAGTTTGATATGCACTTGGTTTCATATGGTGCACATCTGTGTTTTCGTGCATGGGCTAGTTGTGCTTACCTTATTGGTATATTTTATCTAGAGATATACGATGCTCGGAGGTGCTTTTTGACCACTGTCAGGATGTTGTCTCCAGTTTAACCGGAGAAGTCTCCAATGGAAAATTCAATATGCGAACGTGCCATAACAATTTTTTTTGTATACTTAATAAGTGTCAAATGTAACCAATGTAATCATTCCAACTATTTGATTTATTTATATGATACACCCTAGACATTATCTATTATACCACTATACTTGTCCTAATAAATGGTTGGATGTTATTGAGGGGGTAATCGTTACAAACATCTGCGTGGCCTCAGATTGTATTGGTATATGTCACTTATATGTTGAGTTATTTCACACGGTTGCCAAGCCTGATTAGGGTGTTATTTTATTATAATGCTCGGGTGAGGCTGGGTATATTTTCTAGATCGGAAAGGATTGCTTTGGACTTTCAGAAGAGGAGATGGTGATGAGACGTATGCTCATATTCTTTTATTTATTCTGATGTGGGTTTTGTTATATTTCAGCAATTGTTATTATAACTGTTCAGGGTGACACATTGTTTTCCGTGTACTGTGATTGATGTATGTATATTATAGTTTCTCTTTTTGTAAAGAGCATTGTTTATACTATAGATTATTCCTTCCATTGTGAGATTCTGTTCTACCTATTCTTTCATTCTTCTATCTCCTTACCATTCCCTTAACTATCAATCTTTCTGGCACTTGATTTGATATACATGAATGAAGAGGTTGATTTTCAAGAGTCAAAAAGCCAAGTCATTACAAAAGAGAAATGATAGCACTCAACGTTGATGTGAGCTTAAGAGAATATAATATTTTAGAGGAGGCCACAAAATCATCCATATTCCTAAGATGGGCTATGAAGACAATGGCACTTCCTTACCAAAAAATTATGATGAAGGCCGAGGGGTGCTTTTAGTGTCAAGTATGGTTATGGAGCCTAATATCTGCAATAAGCATATTAAAGGAGGAAATGTCAGTGGAGGTGACGATGATGCTGATATTTATCGTGAACCTTTGAGCGACGAAAGTGATGATTACTAGGCATTTCGCTTGACTTGGTAACCTAATACAAAAATTATGCCATAAATGGATCCTGTATAACCTCCTTCAATTATGATAGCAGAAGAAACTCTATACAGCCTTCATAATATATTTTTGGTCTCTCGAACCCATCATTTCTAAATTCGATACCTTTAGCCTAAGGGGTATTAGCATTGGGGATATGGGATCCACTGTCCAGTATCCACCATCTGGAGATGTATATGCTATCAGTATGGGGCCAAATCACTCTTTCTAGCAAGCTTTAAGCCTATGGTTCATAAGGGTCACCACAACACACACAACCACACATGACATGATAATGCATCTTTCTTAATTCTCATAGCCCTCTTGTCTTGCTAGTGCTAACAGTTTTATGTTACGTTTGAAGACTTAATAGAGAACAAAGGAATGTATGAAACTATTAGAATCCATGGGAAAACATGGATTATATTTCTGTTCTCATGGCTTTTCCTATGAATTCTATTTGAGCTGGCATTTGGGTGGGGACCGCAAAAGCCATAGGTCTGGCAAACCATCCCCGTGGCATTGGTCTCAGGCCTCTTTGTTTGACAATATGAACATATATGTTACAGGTCTAGTATACCAAAATAGAGAATAATCAATTATAAACTCATTGCACAAGTTTATAGCTCGAATTTCCACTACTCTGGAGTTCAATATTAGCTAATGATAGCAATAAGTATGTTGTAATCAATTAACAACAACAACATTATACTATTTTAAGAAATATCACAACGTAGGGAAAGGAGAGATTATAGAATAATGTATATAAATATACAAATAAACTAGAAATCTAATTGAATGATGTCTAAGGCTTGTCGTAACAATTTCTTTAAGAATTTTATTTCAAAATTCTCCCAAGATACAACAGACATATTCTACACGAGATTGTAATGAGCATGTCACTTTGTGATTATATATAAGAGTATTAGAGAAGAGAGAAGGAAGATCAGATTGGAATAAGTGACCGAGTGAGGAAAGTGATCAGTTTTCCTCCTTATTTATAGTTTATCTGCATCCCTTCGAACGATCCCACCCGTATCTGTTCATACAATCGCATCTCTTCTGAACGGTCGTGTTAGTACCTCTTTGTACAGTCGCATCTCTTTCGAACGGTCATGCTCATAGCTCTTCTTGCAGACACATCTCTTTCGGTGAAAAGAAGTGTCTTTTTGCGAAGTGTCTTTTTGCTGAAATATGACCATTTGGTGAAAAGGAAGTGCCTTTTCGCGAAATGCCTTTTCGCTGAGATATGACCGTTGGGAAATATGACCGTTAGTGAAAGGAAGTGTCTTTTCGCGAAGTGTCTTTTCGCCAGAAACCATGCTACTAATAGTCACATCCTTTCACTGAACAGTCGCACCTGTTCGCCTAAATTATTTATGATGTGGGACAATGGACAAAGTATATTTCATTCAATACTTACGAATTCCAACAATACCCCACATGAATAATAATATTCTTTTCCCCCACACAAAGCGAAATATCATAGACTACATATGGAATAATGTTTTATCGTGGATAAGTAGATATTTCACTTTGAACTTTCCCTAGTTAAAACTTATCGGATCTACTTGGCTAATCAGTGAATTATTTCATCTTGAACCGTCAACCGTTATTGTATATCCAGACAATAAGCTTTACGAAGCATTGATTCCCTTCTCATCTAATCTATTGGTTGTGTTCATATTAGTCCTAAACACTTCTTGGTTCTGCGAGTGTTATAGAGAATTAAAGCCTTTAAAATTCTCATAGAGCTGACCCAGCTCACACTAACATAGGTGATCACAACCATTAAGAGTATCCTACATATACTCATTTGTTATTTTCAAGAGATGGTCATCATTAAAAAAACATAGTTTTAACCTTGTAATACTTCTGTGGGCATGCATTTATATTGTGCACCATAGGAATGGAGTAGGACTATGTCCAAAAATGCATTACATCTTGAATTATTCATAACTGGTTTGCCTATTGATCCTGGTCCGTGGTATCTTCAGTCGTTAGGATAGGTTTTCGTATAAGATAACTCTTGTTGGTTTAGGCTTTTAAACCCATTACCTTCGATGTGCAGTCAATTTTCTCTCTAGATAAATCTTTAGTAAATGGATCCGCTAGGTTATCATTTGTTCTCACATAATCTATGAAAATAGTTCCATTTGAGAGTAACTGCCAAACTGTGTTATGGCGTCTACGAATATATCGTGACTTTCCATTATACACAAAGTTTTGTGCTCTGCTTAGCGCTTCTTAGCTATCACAGTGTATGCATATGGCCGTCATAGGTTTGGGCCGAAAAGGAATATCTTCTAAAAAGTGACGAAGCCATTCTGCTACTTCGCCTGCTTTATCTAAAGAGATGAACTATGATTCCATAGTGGATTGAGCTATGCATGTCTGTTTAGTAGATTTCCATGACATTGCTTCCCTTGCTAGGGTAAATACATAACCACTAGTCGATTTTGATTCCTCTGAATCAACAATCCAATTTGCATCACTATATCCTTCTAAGACGACAAGATATTTCCCATAATATAAGGCATATTTTGTGGTATTTTTCAAATATCCAAGCACTCTCATTAGTGCTTACCAGTGTTCTTCTCCTGGATTGCTTGTATGCTGGCTTAATTGACTTACTGCATTAGCTATATCTGGTCTTGTGCAATTCATAAGATACATTAGACATCCTATTACACGAGAATATTCAGTTGCATTACACTCTCCTTACTATTTTATGCAGTAATTCTGATGGATTAAAAGGTGTTTGTACTCCTTTAATTCCAAATTCTTGAAGTCTTTCAATCACTTTATCTACAAAGTGTGACTGAGATAATTCAATTCCATTATGGGTTCTTATTATTTTAAATCTTTCATATCAAAATTGTTGATTAACATCTTCTTCACGGTCTCTATAACTTTAATGTTAGGACAAAAGATTAACATATCATCTACATATAAACAAGCCATCACGTATCATTGCCCAACTTGTTTATAATAAACACATTTATCACATTCGTTTATACAAAAACCATTTTTCATCATGACACTATCAAATTTTGTGTGCCATTATTTTAGAGCTTGTTTTAGTCCATATAATGATTTTACTAATTTATAGACTTTGTTTCAATTTCCTTTGGAAACGAAACCTTCTGGTTGCTCCAAGTAGATCTCCTTATCAAGATCTCTATTTAAGAATGTTGTCTTTACATCCATTTGCTGAATTTCTAAGTTATAGATGGATGCAATTGCTATCAACATTTTTATAAAGGTTATTCGTGTTACCGGCGAATATGTACCAAAGAAGTCTACTCCTTCTTTTTAACGATTGCCTTTGGCTACTAACCTGGCTTTATACTTGTCGATAGAGCCATCTTCTTTCATTTTCTTCTTGAAAATCCATCTGCAGCCAATTGGTTTTATTCCAGGTGGAATATCAACAATTTCCAAGTTTTATTACTTAAAATTGAATCGAGCTCACTTTGGATTGCTTCTTTCCAAAATGAAGATTTAGAAGATGTCATTGCTTCCTTGTACGTTTGAGGTTCATGTTCTAACATGTATGTTAGGGATTCCAAACCAAATGTAATGGAAGTTCTAGCCGTTACGCTTCTTCTGAGATCAATTTCCTCAATCTCACGAGGAGTTACATCTTCATGTGATTTACCTGATTCTTCTCTTGTCCTTTTAGGGACATTTCTTTCATTCCTTTTGTGCATAAACACATCTTCAAAGAATGAGGCATCTCTTGATTCAATGATTTTATTTACATTGATATTGGCTATATCGAACTTGAATACCAAAAATCTATAGGCACTACTATTTTGGGATGGCCCTAGATATTAACAATCCACAGTCTTTGGTCCAAGTTTGACTTCTTGGGAGGCAGAACTAGAACCTTTGCCAAGCACCCCCACACTTTGAGGTATTTAAAGCTTGGTTTATGTCCTTTCCATAACTCATATGGAATTTCTCCTGTTTTATTGTGAGGAACCTTGTTTAAAATATGATTAGACATATTTAAGGCCTCCCCCCACGAGTTCGTCAGTAAGCTAGAGGTCAATAGCATCGCATTAATCATATCTTTTAATGTTCTATTAGTTCTGTCAGCAACACCATTTTGTTGTGGTGAATATGGGGTTGTTGTTTAATGAATAATTCCATTTTATGCACAAAATTTCTCAAATGGTGATTCATATTCTCCACCCCGATCAAATCTCAATATATTGATCTTTTTATTTAACTGATTTTCTACCTCATCCTTTGTTGATAATTTAACTATTGTCATTCTATTTTAGTAAGAAAGCAGTAGAATTCTTAAGATGTTACAGGTCTAGTATACCAAAACAGTGAATAATCAATTATAAACTCATCGCACAAGTTTATAACTCGAATTTCCACTACTCAGAAATTCAATATTAGCTAATGATGGCAATAAGTATGTTGTAATCAATTTACAATAACAACATTTTACTATTTTAAGAAATAGGACAATGTAGAGAAATGAGAGATTATAGAATAATGTATATAAATATAAAAATAAACTAGAAATCTAACTGGATGATGTCTGAGGCTTGTCATAACAATTTCCTTAAGAATTTAATTTCAAAATTCTCCCAAGATACAACGGACGTATTCTGCATGAGATTGTAATGAGTACGTCACTCTGTGATTATATATAAGAGTATTAGAGAAGAGAGAAGGAAGATCTGATTGGAATAAGTGAGTGAGTGAGGAAAGTGATCAGTTTTCCTCCTTATTTATAGTTCACCTGCATCCCTTCAAACAGTCGCACTTGTACCTCTTCGTACAGTCGCATCTCTTCTGAATGGTCATGTTCGTACCTCTTCGTACAGTCGCATCTCTTTCGAACGGTCGTGCTTGTATCTCTTCGTACAGATGCATCTCTTTCGGTGAAAGGAAGTGTCTTTTCACGAAGTGTCTTTTCGTTGACCATTTGGTGAAAAGGAAGTCTCTTTTCGTTGAGATATGATCGTTGAGAAACATGACCATTGGTGAAAGGAAGTGTATTTCACGAAGACTCTTTTTGTGAAGTGTCTTTTTGCCAAAAACCATGCTGCTAATAGTCACGTCCTTTCACTGAATAGTTGCACCTGTTCGCTTAAATTATTTATGATGTAGGACAATGGACAAAGTATACTTTATTCAATACTTACGAATTCCAACAATATATTCTACTACAACCGACAATATTTTTCTTATCAGTGTATCACTTACTCCTGCTTTAGCTCCACTTTCAACATAATAGACAATACCATCTCATGCACCTTGATGCCTCTAATAGCAATCAAGGCTTATGGCTTGTGACATTTCCATATAAGGTCTAAGAAAAGGCTGATTCAAGCTTATGTTTCCATAACAGAGACATAAATTGCCTATAATCTCCACATGAACATTCTAATGCGTACCTTTACAAATCTCTTTTTCAATGATATTACTTTCGGTCTTGATCTAACATATACCCCTCCTCACATTAGAACAAACACAATGACTTTTGCCGATGAACGATTTGTGATAGCCAAGACTATCTCTAAGGGTCCTTACAAGGGAAAGGTCGAGCTCGAAGAATTAGAATAAGAGACAGAGCATGACAACATACCATTTAGTAACATCCATCATTCCGAGGTCTAGAAATAAGCATTATTGACACTTCATTCATTAATAGTAATATTCACCGATGACGAAATAATATCAGTCGATAGTATTCTTAACATAAAAGATATATATATATATATATGATATAAAAAATAAAAAATTTATTTTATTAATAAAAGATTTTCTTCATTACATAGCCCTAGTCGCATTCCCACATTAAGAGAAAATGTAGTTTTTATAGAATACTTCAAGAGCGGCATAAGAGGATGCCCCTTTAGTTGTTTAGAGTTTAATATTATGAAATATTATAATTTGCCATTAAACGAATAAAAACAACATAACAGATAAAATAAAGCACCTAATAGATATCAGCCTCCTGCACGTCTCCAAAAGCATACTCGTCAAACTAAAAACCCCGAAACCCGTACTCTCAGTCCACTCAAGTAAGCACCAGAGGGTTTTAAATGGAAAATAAAAATTTGGGATTAGACAAAAAGACTAGTGTGAACAATAAAATACCATCTCAAAACCAGATAGGTGTCCAATGGGATCATACCATTGACCTGAATGAGTTTCCCCCTCGCTAGCATAATCACCCAAATATGTAAATTATAACCATATACCTATAACCACAATGGTTAGAGTAACACAATGCCATCATATGCAGGTATGCTATATGGGTAAGTATGAATAGTCTATCAACATAGAGTTGTACTTTTCTACTATTTATCCAATCTCATAGTATTGACTGTTGTTACCAATTCTAGTTTTCCTAGGGTTACTATGAATGTTTAGTTTTCAGGGCTTAACTAATAACCTATCAAATATTGTGGAGACTGCCTGGCTTGAAACATAGTTTTCATGGAATCAGTAAGAACCAATTAGTGTCCACCAATAACATTTTTTAATTAGTTTTCATAGGATCATTGTCAACCTGTTGGACTTCTTCTATAACATCTCTTAAATCATAATTTTCAGGGGATCACGGAGAGCCTATAAATTTTCCAACAAAACATTTCTCCATTCATAGTTTTCACGCGATTACTATGAACCTACCAGATTTCTCCAGTAATACCTCATAATAATTTTCATGTGATGATTATGTACATATATATTGGACGTCTCCAATAATATTTCTCGAATTATAGACTTTTGGTTAGTTTGGAATTTTTTGACACATTATATCTTTTTGATCTTTCGAATGCAATTCTACATGCTTAGAGTTAAGTCTGACCACATTTGTGTAGTAAAAGCGTGTAACGACCCAAGCTCGCCCGTAAGGGAAAACCCGGATTGAGTTGAGAACACGATAAATCAGAACGCAAACAGAAGAACATTTCATTGCTTATTACAACAATTACATTAGAGTACAAGAATATAATAGAGTACGAATAAATAATATATATTTGATAAATATAAGAGATTTAAAAATACAATGCAGCGGAAAAATAATACATAACACAACTGAAAGAAATACACGGATACAGAGCTTTTCGAGTATAGTTCCAGCTGTAAATCCAGGATCCTGTGAATATAATATTTGCAGAAACCCAACTACTAGCTGCCCGTGTGGAAAATAGAGGCACTCAAAGTTTAGGTTAAAATAATAAACTCTAGGTCAGTCATGTGACTGGTGTGAGAACTAAAAACAGTTATTAAATCTTTTACTTTAAAAGTAAATCAAGGGACCACGCCATATAACACGGAACGGGTTTCCTCCCAAGAATACCAGTGCATAAAATAAGCAGCGCAATGCTTTTTGGAAAAATGAAGCTATTATAAGACCCAGGTCTTATCACACAATGCAAGCCGGAGGATATGGTTTTCCCTTATAATAGCCAAACATGCTTGGTACGTTTTAAAAAAATCATCTGATACTATAATAAGTGTATAGTGTCGAAAACAACTTCAAATATAAATGTATCAATCATAGATGACATGGGTACCATATATCATGTCACCGTACTTGTTCTACAATCAAAACCGAAATGTCACATATTGGAAATTGGACTTCCGTCATGAGTCTAGACAAGGGATGTACTCCTAGCCCTCTTCGAGACACTTTAGCAAATGTCTCAGGACTGCACACTCTGGGCAACCCTTGGATGCTTCAGGGTTGGTCCTCTCTTACGTCTGAGGATTGGTTATTCCTGTACACACGTTTCCCGGTTCTATCGGACCTATCCATTGACTTCGTAGAAACCGATATAACCGAGGCGCCTCGCAATCCAACAACCACATAGATAAAAATATAATAAATGTTTGGGATCCATACCATGACACCACCCATAGCTAGAAAGAAACATTGTGTTTTCCCTACAGTCCTTTATCCCATTTTTGACTCATACTGAGGTGTGAGGCTCGCGAATTAACACTATACACAAAGCTATGCCCTTTAAGGCCGTGCTTTGATCATCAACCACAAGACTCTGCTTTTCAACAGAAGCCTTGATCATTTGCATCTCAGCATGCCACACTGACAATTCACGTCCTGCAACCTATGTCTAACGATATATAACCTCTAAGCTCGTACGTCTTAGAGAAGGGTGTTAAGCAAGAGAATAAATTCTCCGCCACCAAAGAGATATATATTTAATAGAGATCAATCAACACAGAATAAAATCCAATGTCAGACACACGTCCATTTAATAGTTCGTTGTGGGTCTGAACGAAACTGGAGGCACCTTATTCGTCGTCCCATATGTCCATTACGGGAGAGTGGTCCTCGCATATCCGGTCCATCTCCAAGTACGTCTGGACGATTACCACTTATTACCTTGTCTTGGGTGTGCAGCCCAATCAAGACATCAGTAATCATCCAAACGATGTGAAGACCTCCGATCTTCAACCACCGTCTTCATCGTCGACTTATCGTCGAATCAGTTATTCAGAATGGGTATAAATCCGGCCTTTACGAATAACTCGCGTATATAATAAACAAGTGCTATAAAAACACAACATCCGCCTCATTCCAATCCAGAATATTCTTTTATTCAAGTATTCTTATACTTTGTGAAAGGTTCCCATTAACTTCATCAAAGATAAATTCTTTAAATTTATTCTTTAATCTTCCTTTGGATATCAATTCAAACCAAATTAAGGTTCATCTAAACTAGTCGAGATTAGCGCATCTTACCGAAGTAATCATTTGTTTAATTTCCCAATCCCAACCTATACATCCTATGGAGCAAAACTGGTGATACGCCATATCTAACACCACTGTGTTATCGGTAAAAATTAATTATCATTTCCCGTTCAAATCTAATTGAAGATTTAACTATCGCTTGGAGCAAAACTAATGATACTCCATTCTCGATCATTTCCCAAATTTGATAATTTAAATTATCACATTCACACTTCAATCTAATTAAAGATTCATTAAAACTGCACTTGATTTTAATCTTCCCAAAAATCAATATTAATGATTATTTAACTTTGGAAAAGCAAACATGCCGCATCGACAATCTACACCATACTATTGATTTCTGCCTATATATAACCTCAAAGCTCGTACGTCTTAGAGCAGGGTGTTAAGCAAGAGAATAAATTCTCCGCCACCAAACAGATATATATTTAGCAGAGATCAACCATATAGTTCGAAATACAATATTAGACATGTAATCATGTCTTTAACTGGGTTAAAGAACTAATGTCATTTAAAACACAGTTCAAAATAAACCCAAATCACATTCCATTAATTATGAAATCTTCACGGAAAACAGAACAATATATAATCGATATCAATTTCCGTATCCGACTAATAATATAAATGGACTAACAGCAAAGCCTTTTAAATTCCATATATATTAACAGTCTTCCTCCACAGAAGTTCACTTCGATTATTATCAAATCGAATTCCATTGAATTCCAGTTTAATATATTATATTGGAAAACTTTACTTTGGAAAATTCCCGTTAAATCTTAATAAAAATATTTATAAATTTCAAATCTCATTTCACTGTTAATCGGGTTAAAGAACAAATGTCGTTAAAAACACAGTTCAAAGTAAACCCAATTCACATATCATTTTATTCCAATTAAATGTTAATTAACTGAAAACTCTAATAATCTTAATTAAAAGATTTATTCTTTTCAGACGGGATTTAAGAACAATGTTATTTAAGACACCATTCACGATAAACCTAAAATCCAATTCCTTTATTCAATTCCAGTTAAATATTAATTATGGAAAACTTCACTAAACCTTAATTAAAAGATTTATTCTTTTCTCAACTGGGTTTAAGAACAGTGTTAAGGAAGACACCAGTCACGACAAACTCAAAATCCAATTCCTTTATTCAATTCCAATTAAATATTAATTAATTGGAAAACTTCACTAAATCTTAATTAAAAGATTTATTCTTTTCTCAACTGGGTTTAAGAATAGTGTTAATGAAGACATCATTCACGACAAACCCAAAATCCAATTTGATATTAAATACAAGGCTCTGAATAGAAATTATATCGGCTTATATTCAATATCAAATTCTGAAACCAACAAATATCGTATTGGAAATAACAATATAAAGTATATCTTCCAAATTTCCATAACAATCTCCGTATAATCACGGAATCCAATATCGAAATGTTCCGAAGATTATTTCCATTCCAAACCCATTCCAATTTCATTCCAATTTGTTCGTTGGAAATTCTGGTTATATTAAAACCATTCACATAACCAATTTATTTTATTTAAAAATTATTGGATTTCAAATCTAGTTAATAACTAGTTCATTTTGATAAAAAATATATTTTATATTTACAAACGCGGAATTTTTCATCCCAATTCTTTCCAAATCATTTATTATGATTTTACACAAATTATTGATATTTTTAATAATTTTAGTAAGGACCTTTCAGTCGATTTCCATAAACGGTCATCGAACTGCACTTACAGCGACCGTTTCCAAATTTGATTTGGACATAATTCCAAATCCAACCATTAGATTTCAAATCTCTTATATTCGTTGGAAAGCTCTTTTCGATACGAATCCAATGGTTCTGGTTTTAGGAGAATCCGACGGTCGGATCTCCAGTAGTATCAATTTGTAGTCAATGGTCGAAATTCGCAAACGGCCGCGGCGCGGCGCGTTCTATTCAGGCCATTAAATATATACAATATATATATATATATATATATTTCATCGATTTCCATTTAAAACGTATTTTATAAATCGTTTATAAATTCGTTTTAAGACGATTTTAACTTCATTTTCAATTTTAAATCAAAATTGAATGCTCTTTATCATTATATTATTTAAACGATAATATTTTCGAAATATCAGATTTTGAAATACTTTCCTTTTCGATATTCATTATAAAAACGAATAAAATCGATATAAATACCGTTCGCGTCAAAATGGCGCATATCTAATCAACACGGCTTCATATATTTCAATATTTTCGTGTCCATCCCAAATCGGACATCAAAATCATATTTGATCCATTACTGAATATTATTTAAAATATTAGTTATTTTAAAATATTCATTATTCGTCAATTTAAAATATTCGTTAACTTAAAATATTCGTTCTTTCCGAATTGGAATCGAACACAGTCAATTAACATATAATTTTATTTATATGGATTTCATACACACATGTACACACCAATAATCAAACACAGTCAGCCATCATCCAGAGTGCATTACACAACTGCATAAGCGTTAAATATAAATAATTAACGTTTATAATAGCCTGTCAACCAATTGATTGACATACAACTAAATATTGGGATTAGTATATGTCCAATATCATCCCAATACCCGTGTGGGGTTTCAACCAACACATACCGATTTTATTTGTGTAGTTGGGCGATGTGTAAAATATATCGTCCCAATCAATATCAGTCAAATGTGTGTACAAAACAAATCGTCCGCTTTGTAAATGAATATTTATTTTCATTCATATACTCGTTAAAAATTATATTTTTAACGATAAAATATTTATTTCAACACATGAATATTTTATACAGTTCATTTCATTTTTATTGTTCTAACATTTTTAGAAAATTTCGGCAGCATAACGGCGTGATACTAGAACTGGAATAAGGTCTTGCCTTATCCCTCGCCTAATACTGGCTCGCGCCATACGCATACCAATTCTAATCCATTCAATTTACATCCCAAATCAAATTCAACAAATAAATCAATCCAAACACACAACCAAACATCCATGGTTTCAATCAAAGGTATCGGGCGCTTCTAAGCACCGTCTTCATCCTAGTATATATATCTAACTAGAAAATAAAATTAGAGTGAGAAGTTCTCACCTTTGGTTTCCACTCCTCCATTCTTTATTTCTGAACGGTTTGGATTTGTATTTGTTTCCAGTCAGTCCCATCGCAATCTGTTTCACACGATTTTTTATATTAAAAATCACATTTTTAACATCGCTATGTATAATTAAAAATCACATTTTTATTCAGACGTTATATATATAAAAGTCACATTTTTATTTCGCTAACTTCATAATAAAAATCATATTTTTATAATCGTATTGTCTACATAAAAATTGCATTTTTATTCAATGATATTTCATATAAAGATCACATTTTTAATTTAAAACCATGTTTAAAAATCATTCCTATACATACATAAAAATCATATTTTTATATACATAAAAAATTCATACCTTTTCTCTAGTTAAAAATCAAACTTTTTCCTTATTAAAAATCAAAACTTTTCCTTATTAAAAATCAAACCTTTTCTAAACTAAAAATCATAACTTTCCTTTATAAAAATCATATTTTTATTCGAAGATTTTCCATATAAAAATCACATTTTTATTTACATAAATAAATGAAAATAAAAATAAAAACAAAAACTCACAATTTTTCTAGGGTTTCAATCTCCAGAGATAAAGGCAAAATCAAACGTCGAAGGAGCTTCAACAAATCAGGCATCGGAAAAGGGGGTGTGCGGACTAAGGAGAAGGAAGGGGTGCTGGTGGTTCGAAGGGGAGGCGCAGGGGGCTGGGTGGTCGGGGGTGGTCGGCTGCAGGCCACTGGTGGCGGAGGCATGGGATCTTGGCAGGTTTAGGGATTTGCGCGGTTATGGTTGGATTTAGAGGAGGGGTGGCTGACGTGGAGGCCGGCGGTGGCTAGAGGGGGTCGGCGAGGTGGAACGGGTCCCTGCGGCGGTGGTGGAGCATCGATGGTGCCTAGCGTGGAGAGAATCGAAGCGACGGTTTTGTTTTAGGTGCTTTTTCATTCGAACCCCGAATCGAACCCAACGAATGTGTCCCTAGCTAATTACTCCCATTTCGAACGCAATGGGATATGTTTCGTAGCCCAATTCGAATGTTACGACCAGTTTTTCCTTTAATTAAAATATAAATCAATATATATTTAATTTAAATGTACATTTTAATTTACCGAGGCCACATACTGACTCCAAAAATTCCCAAAAAATAAATCTAACTATGTTTTGATGATACAGTCCTAACAAAACTAATTTCGTCGAATTTGGAGATCGTTTGAAAAATGGTCATTTTCTGGTCGATCCAAATTGACTAAAATTAACAGAACACATTTTAATTTGCCACACTCACATATTAAATCCAAAAATTATGAATTTTGGAATCTAGCAATTATTTGACATTCCGGATCCTACAAAAGTAGTTTCATTGAAAAAGGAGGTCGTTTGCAAAATGGATATTTTTAAGGGCATTATATATATTAAAAAATATATAAATTCCATAGCGACTATTCTGAATTTTAAACTGGACATAACTTTCAACTTATAAAACGAAATCTCAGTTTCTTACATTCGTTAAAAAGATATTGTTAATCAGATTCGAATATTTCTTGTTTTGTCCAATTCTGACTTATATTAAATTATGTATATTCATTTGAAATTAGAAATGGAATTTTCAAACCACCGCGCCATTTCAAACTCGTTTTATAATTAAAATAAATTTATTCGTTCTAACTTCGTTTAAAATAAATTTTTAGTCGTTATTATTTAAAATAATTCATTTTAAATATTCAGAACCCGTTAAAATTGCTAAAATAAAAATATAAATTGGTTCTGATTCTCCAAGTTGTTACAAAGCGCGTATTAGATTCAATGCGGTGAAGATGCAAAAAAGTCATAGTGGAGATATAGTGGGGTTATAATGGATGACTCTAAAATAACATATAAAATTCTTACTTATTGTCTTACAAATATATAACTGTTAAGTAAATAAAAAATTAACATTCAATTTATTTATATTTAATAAATATTTAATTTTAAATAAATATATTTGTGAATATATTATAAATAAGCATAAATTATTATTTAAATAAACTTAATTGAGTGTTAAACTATTTTTGTTTTTTAAATTATGTAAAAAAAATCAATTAAAAAGATTAATTTCATAATTTTTATAATGTATAAACACCATTTTTCAATTCATTTGTTCTAAAGAAGTTATAGTAGGAATAACGTAATATAGCGGAAATAATGACATATATCTGAAATAGCAAGACTTAAATTAGCTGGATGACTATTTTGAGGCTTTTTGGAAAAATCATGGTGGTAGTGGGATATAGTGTGATTACGGTGGGGTGATAGCAAGACATTAACTGCACACGATCGTACTCATTATTAGGTCAATCTAGTTGGTTATTCTACCCTTAAATTTCTCCAAATGCAATTATGGCTCACAATTTATGAGTACGACAAAAATAAACATGCAAATCTACCTTGTCAAATAATATCAAGAACATATGTCGTTGATCGAATATATGTTCAACCTGCAATCATTAACATCGTAAAGTTACTTAATCCTATTAATTCCTTTTGCTAATTTTATTTGAAAACTTAGTCTAAACAATTATTTATTTCCTTGAAAACATTTATCATTATAGAATTAATCCCCTTAATTCATACTTTAAGACAAGCAAAATAAATATATCTGATTACAACTAAAATTCCGTGTCAATAGAATACATTATTTTTACACTTCCATATAAAAGACGAGGTTGTTGCACTTCATAAGGCATATTGCCAAAATTAGAATATATACTCATTTATAGGCTTATGACATCAGTGCACTTCCAGGTGATGACATACCACTGTATAAATTTTCAAATCAAGTAAACCTAATATATATAAAATATAATGCTATACTCTCAAAATCGTGGTTATTGAAATTCTAGTGTACATTGGTTGTAGCATCTTTTAAAACCTAACTTGTAGGCTGCAAATTATAACGACTTTCGACTTTGAAATCATAAATGTTGAAACCAATAATATTTAGCATTAATATAAAAAATTAGGCCACTATGCCACATATATAAAGGAAGTCAAAATCTTTCTATAGCGGCATCATTGTTGTAAAATAGTTTGACATCGGAAACATGGGTTAGCGGCATCACTATCACAATTTAGATTGATATCAAAAACATGAGCTAGCAGTACTA
The DNA here is from genome assembly GCA_030737875.1 of Allium sativum. Classification (NCBI taxonomy): domain Eukaryota; kingdom Viridiplantae; phylum Streptophyta; class Magnoliopsida; order Asparagales; family Amaryllidaceae; genus Allium; species Allium sativum. Next base: position 41,508,677 of record JASFAX010000021.1, read on the forward strand.
TTGTCACATGGCACTTGATGTTGGAAGGAAGACTAGTAGAATCATTGCCATAAAATAGTTTGATATTGAAATTATGAATTTGCGACATCAAATGTCATGAGATATAAGTTTTGAAAACAAAGAGAAAAGGAATGCTAAAAATAAGGAAATAAAGGATGTCACATAGTCACTAATATTTAAGAAAACCTCGATGTTAGTGTCGAAGTTGTATATATGCAACTTTTGTGCTTTTACTTAAGTTGATACATTTCAAATCTACGATAAGTATCTTATGCGTCAAATCATGTTGATGTCGCAATTCATAACCTACTTCAAAGGCCGCCATGAATGGTGTTTCGATATCCCAGTCACTCTTTTAAATCTCGCAAATATTGCTTGATACCGCTTCCGATATCTCGTTTTGGGCTCCCTCCGAAACGAAAAATATCATTCTAAATCTCCTTTCGAATATATCATCCGAGATATTGCAATATCGAACGATATATCTACCAAGATGAAATGTTGGAATATCACCTGATATCATAGTTTTTTCAGTTTAAAATTTAAAGTTGTGCCTGAACTAGAACAATAATTAAAAAACCCAATTCTAGCCATGATAATCTTCTGTTATTTTACATTTTGCATGTTCAATGAACATATTGTATGTTCATATATGTTCTACGATGCTTATGATTTTCATATTTGTCTTTTTTACATAACCTATGAAATTGCGTATTTTATGGTCTATTTATGCTGAATTTTTTTAATGTTTTGGATGCTTTTAATGTTTTATGTCTCTAACAATATTTTCGTTTTAAGCATATTATGATTTAGAGTATGAATGATCTTTCGCAAAATAAAGAATAATAAATTTATTTTGCAACTCAAGTTTATGTTACTATGTTTTTAAAAGTACATAAAAATCATTTTGTAAAAATATTATTTTTTTAACATATCATGTACCCCGAGATTGTTCTGATATGAAATTTCAGACCCCAGATGGAAATCCGAGACAAACTCCCGAGTTAGACTCATCTCGTCCGAGATCTCCCCCAATACAAGATCAAGTCTATAAAATCCCCGACACGAGATGCGACCGATATCCGAGATTTAAAACCTTAATCCTAGTGATGTGGCAATTTCGTAAATACCCTGAAAACTATTCTATTTCTATAAAAAAATATTTTCTTTCCACAAGCGTTTATTGCTTATCAAATTTATATTAGATAATAATATGATTTACTCGTTTCATTTCATAAAACTACAATAACAACATTTTAACCTTCCCAAAATTATTTCTCAAATATAATTATTAAATAATAAGCTTTTTTGGCTTATTAAATACACATAAAATCACAACCTTTTGGGAAAATTACCCAAAATTCATCAAAAATCAAAACTAAAATATTCTTTCTCCTTTAATTTTTTTAGAACTAAATCGTAATTAGTTATTTTTAATAATTAAAATCCAAAATAAGTACCCTTTCAACCAAAGGAAATTCATAAAATATTCATATTAACTTGAAAAACTATGAAATCAAAAAATTATCTCCAAAATTATTGTTTAATCGGTATATCAGAATTTAAGCCGATGGAGATTAAACAGTTAGATTTTGCTTTCAAACCTATCCTGATAATTCTATAAGAATTTCAACCGATGGTTATACAATCAAATAATGCTAGAATCAATCATAGCATGACATACCATCATCATCAAATTCAAAATTAAGCAAAATCAAAAATTAAACATAAATGAGAGATGATTTACAATTATTCACCTTTGACTGAGTAATGAGATTTGCTGGAGATTGATTTCCCAAGCTTTTCTTTTATATTTCCTTATCTTTTTTTTCTTTTACTCCCATTATTTAATGGTCGACATCTATTACTTAATCTTTTGATTGTTTGGTGCTGTAAAAATGAGAATGATATGGAAGAGTGAGGATTTAAATGATACAAGAAGGATTTATTCATATTTTTTTCTCTTTTACACATTCATTTATATATTAAGTTTAAAATAATCTTACTAGTTGATTCGCTAATGTCTAACCCAATTAACTATCAAATCTTACCATCCTTATCCTACTAGATACCATATTATTGTTTTTAATTTATCTAATTAAACCTCCTAAATAACGGTGACCAAAGTCACGGCTATTACACATTTAATTTACACCTTAAATAAGGACGTTGAGAAATTGAATGCAATAATAGATGAGGCTAAAAAGCATGTAGAGAATGTAAAAAAGTTAGTAAAGACTGAGCAACAAAGCCAAAAAAATAAAGTTTATCACACTCTAACTTTAGAGAACGAGTAACTCCAAAAGGAGGTATTAGAATGGAAAAAGTTAGTAAAGAGTGAAAAAAGGAGAAAGACGAGGCTCATTCCTAAGCCTAGGGTATTGCAAAGGAATATTAGAAACCCATGAAGCAAGGGATGTTATAGAGGCCCAAGGAAAAGATGTTTGAGAAGCAAGTCGAAACTATAGAAAAGCGGATTAAGGATGGGTTAGAGCATATAATCATCAGTAATAATGCGAATGCTATCAAGTTTGGGAACATAAACCGGTTCCAGTGAGGTACACAGTAGCCTTGGCTTTGTTGTGGGAAGAGACCGTTAATATATTGCAAGAACTGTCTAAAAGAGCCGCAGTTGATGCAGAGTGGTTAAAACCTAACCTTCTGGATGATGAGGACTTGTATGCTCTTAGGGTTGCGGCGTGAATTGTTCTGTCCCCATCCCTCGGTGTGCCCCGTGTGCCCATCCAAACACAGCCCCCTGATTTTCACCTTTTGCAGTTAAATCCCTCAATTGTTGTGGGACTTAATTGCAAAAGGTGGAGATCAGGGAAATCTAGACCGTTGGGCACACGGGGACAGGGAGATGGGGACAGAAGAATTGGCCTAAACTCTAGGGTTGCTAGCTTATATCTCGCATCCTACACCAGCCACCGAGGGCTAAAAATATTAATTTTAGATCTCTGGGTCCACTTCTCATTATCCAATGGTGAACATGATCGCTTCTCTATCCTTGGAATAACCTGCTGCTGCAAGTATCACTTTCCTCCTCCACTATACCATCATTTCTGTTGTCGAGGTTGCTTTATTATTTCAATTATTTCGACGTTTATTGTGGGTTTCTTGTATGACCTTAATAAGCCCTTGCTTCGGAAGTCGTTCATGTTATCACTTATTTTGCAAGAAGAATCAGATGAAACCCCAACCTACTTCACTCTAACACACACTAAGTCTTCAACTGCTTCTATGTCCAGTCCAGTCACCTGCATACCTACCATAGAAACACACATAGTAAACTGGAACAAAAATAGAATTTACTATAAACAAATATAAATTTATTTTAAATTTTATTTGCCTCAGAATTTTTGGTGTGTTTCTCATCATTTTTCTAGACTTGGTCCGATACGTATATACATTTATTTGAGTGTAAACTGCCTGTGATATTCACATTATTCATAATAAATACCACAAGATAGACTACGTAACTAATGCCTGCAGATCAACCTCAATACAACTATAGTGACCTGCTGATCAAGACCAGCCTCAATCCACATTTGTGGTTTGCTGTTCTTGACCAGCCACGACACATCGTATAGTGGTCTGTTGATTTATATATAGAAATATTTTTACACTTGTATACGGTTATTTCTCAAGTGAACATGTACAAATCTCAAGCAAGAACATGGAACTTGTGAAGCAACATAATATATACATATTTTTATACACACACACATCAATGTGTGTGTGTGTGTATATATATATATATAGCAACACCAAACAAGCATGCCAAGTCAGCAAGCATGAAGATATATCAAAATAGTGATACATGGAGCAGCAACATGCACAAACCAGCAAGGATATGCAGCTAGTCACTAATGCAAATGCATGTGTAAGTGTAAATTCACTTCAAACAACAACAAGCCAGCAAGCAAGGATAAACATTGTGCAAGTGTAAAATTCCAGGTTATAAACAGAGGTGTAATCATGCATGGCATAATGCAAAAGCAAAAGTCGAACTGGTCACACAAATGAAGTACCATATGCACAATAGGTTCAAGAGTAATGCAACTCAAGAGCAGCACCAAAGTTCAAATGTCATGCCAGGAATACAGGTCAAAGAGCAAGCATCAAGGGAAGTGGAAAGCACATATATGGTAGTTCACAAAATGGTTAGTGAACAAATAAAGGTGATCAAAGTCACAAATACAATATGCAGTAAAGGTGAAACTTACATGCAGCTATATGCAAGGTTTCAAGTGCGATGAAACGATCCAAACTCGCCTTTACAGGAAAGCCCGGATTGAGTTGAGAACATGACAAATCAGAACGCAAACAGAAGAACATTTCATTGCTTATTACAACAATTACATCAGAGAACAAGAATATAATAGAGTATGAATAAATAATATAAATTTGATAAATATCAGAGATTTAAAGTTATAATGCAGCGGAAAAATAATACATAACACAACTGAAAGAAATACACGGATACAGAGCGTTCTGAATATAGTTCCAGCTGTAAATCCAGGATCCTAAAAAAGAAATAATCTATAAAACCAAAACTACTAGCTGCCCATGTGGAAAATAGGGGCACCCAGAGTTTAAGTTAAAACAATAAACTCCAAGTCAGTCATGTGACTGGTGTGAGAACTAAAACAATTATTTAAACTTTACTTTAAAAATAAAGTAAATCAAGGGACCACGCCATATAACACGGAACGGGTTTCCTCCCAAGAATACCAGTGCATAAAACAAACAGCGTAATGCTTTTTGGAAAAATGAAGCTATTATAAGACCCCGGTCCCATCACACAATGCAACGCAAGCCGGAAGATAGGGTTTTTCCCTTATAATAGCCAAACATGCTTGATACGTTATAAAACAAATCATTTGATACTATAATAAGTGTATAATATCAAAAAAAGCTTCAAATATAAATGTATCAGTCATAGACGGCATAGTATCCCATGCTACTATGTCGCCATATAGGTTTACAACTAAAACCTAAATGTCACGTATTGGAAATTGGATTTCCGTAACGAGTCGAGGCCAGGGATGGCTCCTCACCTCTTCGAGACACTCTAGCAAATGTCTCAGTACTACACACTCTGGGTAACCCTTGGATGCTTCAGGGTTGGTCCTCTCTTACGTTTGAAGAATGGTTATTCCTGAACACACGTTTCCCGGTCCTATCGGACCTATCCATCGGCTCCGTAGTAACCCGATATATCTAAGTCGCCTCACAATCCAACAACCACATAGGTAAAAATATAATAAATGTACGGGCTCCATACCATGACACCACCCATAGCTAGAAAGAAACGTCGTGCACTCCCCGCAGTCCGATCCCCTTTTTGACTCATACCGAAGTGCGAGGCTCGCGAATTAATGCTATACACAAAGCTATGCTATATTAAAGCCGTCCTTTGATCATCAACCACAAGACTCTGCTTTTCAACAGAAGCCTTGATCACTTGCATCTCTACATGCCACACTGGCAATTCACGCCATGCAACTGATGTTTATCGATATAAAACCTCTAAGCTCGTACATATCGGAGAAGGGTGTTAAGCAGGAGAATAAATTCTCCGCCTCTAAACAGATATATATTTAATAGAGATCAATCAACACAGAATAAAATCCAATATCAGACACACATCCATTTACTAGTTTGTTCTGGGTCTGAACGAAACCGGGGGCACCTTATTCCTCGTCCCATATGTCTAATACAGGAGAATGCTCGATGTGTCTATGCAGTCAGAATGTTGTGACGTGGTGACACCAGGGTGATTCGGCGGTTGCCTCACAGGGAGGCAGAGGGTCACGACCAACAAGGATAGTAAATCGTCGAATACCCGTCATCGACAGCCAGTGGGATGCGAAAAGACTACAACTAAACCCAAAATACCATTCCCCCTTCACTATCGGGGTAAGGGGTTGAGGGAGGCGCCACATGGATGTTTAGATTTTTTGCGTAAGGGCAGTCGCTTAGCTCTTGTAGTCTTTACTAGTCGAGGGAGGGGCCGAGGTGGGGTCATAGCCACCATGAAAATAGACCCTAGGTATATCTCTATATAGAGGCTCTTTAAAGACGACCTGTACAGATATGGAAAAGCTCCCGATCGAGTTCTGTGTTTCTAGTATTGCCTTACTAAGGAACTCAGTGCACATTAGAAGACGTGCGATTGAGGCATCGAGCTACAATTAACAATATGTACGAGGGACAATCTAGATACATGCATATCTGCTCTGGGTGGTGTATCGTAGACTTGAGGGCATTACTCCGGTATGAGATCTGATTCGATTGAGGGTGGCAGTCCGTACGCTTACGTAGCATAGTGATGACAGATATATGCTGATCGTAACATTGTTATATAGAGTTCCGTACGTCACTCCGGCGTAGGATGAGGGAATGCGAGCATTTCGGTGGCATTACGGTGGAGACCGTGCGAGTGGGGTACCATGGGGTGTACCTTGATATTGGGGGTAGCTACACCAAGGTTTTAAATCTCGGATATCGGTCGAGTTTCGTCTCGGGGATTTTATAGACCCGGTCTCGTATCGGGGGAGATCTCAGACGAGATGAGTCTAACTCGGGAGTTCATCTCGGATTTTTATCTCGGGTCTGAAAGTTCATATTGGAACAATCTCGGGGTACATGATATGTTAAAAATGATATTTTAACAAAATGTTTTTTTGAATGCTATTAAAAACATAGTAACTTAAACTTAAAATACAATATAACTTTATTATTCTTTATTTTGCGAAAGCTCATTCATACTCTAAATCGTAATATGCTTAAAACAGAAATATTGTTAGACAGAAAACATAAAAAGGATCCAAAACATTAAAAAATTCAACATAAATATACCGCAAAATACATAATTTCATAAGTAACAAGTATGTAAAAAGATGAATATGAAAATCATAAGCATTGTAAAACATATATGGACATACAATATAGTCATTTAACATGCAAAATGTAAAATAACAGAAGATTGTTATGGCTAGATTTGAGTTTTTTAATTATAGTTCTAGTTCAGGAACAAATTTAAATTTTAACCAAAAAAATTAAGATCTTGGACGATATTCCAGTATTTCATGTCGGTCGATATATCGTTCGATATTGCAATATCTCGGGCGATATATTCGAAAGGAGATTTAGAGTGATATTTGTTGTTTCGTTTCGGAAGGAGCCCAAAACGAGATCTCGGAGGAGATCTCAGGCGATATTTGCGAGATTTGAAATAGTGAGCTACACATATACTGTATTAGGTTAATACGCTGGGAAGTAAATGGGTATGACGTGTGTGTAAGCCTTGAGTGCTGTTAACCTAAGTAACCTAATAAATAAGAAAATATGATTGAACGGTATATGTAGGATTATCCAAAGTGTACAGTTTAAATCCAGTCACCAGAACTTGTGTTCTGACCCCCTCCTCATAACATACTCGCATGTTAGATTTGTAGCAGGGACATGACAGCCTTGGATACTGGTTAGGCAGTATTATTAATACGGTAAGGCTATATTTTGATATATCATATTTTATCCATTCCGCTGTGAGATATTTTCTGAGCTCTGACATATTTTATGTCTCTGTCTTTTCTGCAGGATACCAGAGCAAACCAATCCGAGTTTCGATAGATTGGAATTTTGAAAAAAAATCGGTCTGTCAGAATTCGGGTTGTCACAATGAGAGATTAAGGCTTTCCAGATCACCAAACAATTTAAAGATTACCGTACGAATTTGAATTTTCCCACGAGAGATGCAAAGAAGACAACGATTACAAGAGATTGTGGTATTTAGATTGGCTTAGTACGTGATTAGTTCGGAAAATAATGATTGAGTGAGAGATTAGAATGTAAAGGTAATGTAGTATTAGGAAGCATACAAAGTTTAACGAGTTCTTTTTTTTAATTTCGGTATTAAGAAGAACTTATTAGGATGCCCTTAGCACCACACTTTTTATAAAAAATTCCCTGTCCAAAATCAGGAATAATATTTCTTTTTGTTTAAGAAAATTACATTTCAAAAATCACTCATTAAATTTGAAATGTAACAAACAACATCGCTAAACGCTTCATAGTCAAATCGTGAAGTGTTTCACAAGGTGTTAGCATACAGATATTTCTACCCAACCCAATGTTAAATGTAAAAGCATATTTTGCTCATAAACTTGTTGAGCACAATCCAAACAATCAATCAATCATAATCAATCTCAACAACCAAGTATATTTGGTTTGTACAACTTCTCGTGTTTTGGTAAATTTAATTACCATATATTCATTCCAAATCTAATTAAAGATTTACTAAAAACTCTACTTAGTTTCAAGCTCCAAAATCCTTACTTAATGATTACTCAACTTTGTGGAAATTAATCCTACCTTTACTTGGGTTAAAGAACAAATGTTATTTAAAACATAGTTCACGATAAACCCAAAATCAATTTCCATTTAATATGGAATCTTCACGGAAATCAGATCAATCATAATCGATATAAATTTCTGTATCAAACTAATAATATAAGTGGAACAATGACAAGGCCTTTTAAATTCCATAAATAGAAACGGTCTTCATTCACGGAAGCTCACTTCGATTATCGCTAAATCGAATTCCATTCAGTTCCAATTTAGTTTAGCAAATTGGAAAATGTCACTTTGGAAAAAAAAATCATTAAATCTCAATTAAAATATTTATAAATTCCAAACCATGTCATCACCGTTAATTGCTGAAATATGCGAATTAGAGAAACTGAAAAGTCACAAACAAAGGCGAAATGGGTCGAAACTCGGCCGAGAAAGAGCCTGGATGGATCTAAGCTGTTGATCATGGTTTAACAGCAACAGGATTTAGACGTCTGACCTAAAAATTCAGACATCTGAATTTCCTTTGATTTGAACCCGCAATAATTTAGTTCAATTTGGTACTATTTCAGACGTCTGTTGCTTTGGTTCAGACTTCTGACCTGATGCAAATAATTATTTGGCTTGCCTGAGAGCTTTTTCAGACGTCTGCTGCTTCGGTTCAGACGTCTAACCTGAAGGAATTAATTATTTTTCTTACCTACGAATGTGCAATCGGCCTCGGACGAGCCCGGATCAATGGTGATGGCTTATAATGTTTCCTAAGTGAGAAAGAAGCCTCCTTAGCTCGCCAAAATCACTCAAAAACACATGCACAAACATATATACATGAGATTACAATGATTTTGATTATAAACCCCAAAACGAATAAATTCTCTAACCAAAGCAATCAAATGCTATATAAGCGAATTGTGAAGTCTTATAACTTGCCGGTGCGACAATGGAGCTTCACAATATCACCAAAATAACTCATAGCATGTGTATACGATTCTATGTACAATCTAAATGAAAAATTCCAATTTAACGAAATTAAAACTATTGAATCGGAAAGTGTATACTTATCTAACCAATTCATATGCATAACTCGAACAACTAACTGGAAAATAATTAACTAACGAGCCCTTTTCAGTGAATAGTTTCTCACCTTTGCTTGCTAAAAGCAAGAAATCAAATCAATGACAAGCTAAAACAACATCTCTTCCAATATAGCTTGCTAGTCTTCATTCTAAACACATATACATAAGTTTCCTAAGAGTTAGATCAAATGAAATTTCAGAAAATGGAGAGAAATCAAGTAGGAGAAGATGGAGAAGATGAAGAGGAGGCTTACCCAAGCTTCTACACTTGATTTCCTCTAGATTTGAGCTCTAAATTGAAAACCCTAGCTTAGGAATTTTAATTTCCCATTCCCTTCCCCATTTCCATTTTCTTTTAAGTGTTAGAGTGAATGGAAGAAAACAGGGCTGATGGAGCACTTAAGTGAGTGGTCTAGGTTTAGCCAAACCAAGACCCAACTATGTTACCAAATCACTGAATCTTGGAATATATCGATGCTTACACTTTTTGATGTTGTAAACGGCATTTTGAACTCAATGGAAGTGGTTTCGAGTCCAAATTCATCCGCATGCAAAGTGTGACTTTTAGGACTATATGATGATTTAAAAATACAATATTTAAATTCTGACGTATTTTCCTATTAAATTATATTAAAAGTAAATTTTAAATTTGTTCCAAAATCTCAGAGATTATACTCTCCCCTACTTAAAAATTTTTGTCTCCGAAAAGGAACGAAGACGTAAGTAAGTTTATTATTTGAAATATAACCTTTCAAAATATATTCCTTGTTACGAACAAGCTCTCTCATATATGTAATACTCTTAACTCATACTAGGGCATTACTAACCCCATCTCTAATGAGCTACTCATTCTAGGATACTACTAAGTCTATCTCTAATGAGTATTCTTATAGGATGTTACTAGTCCTATCTCTGATGAGTCTTTTATTATGTTCTAACGAGTTGTACCCCAAAGATTTGAGTTAACCAAAGCTCTGATACCAATTTGTAACAACCCGAATTTCCCCGCCCTTCGAATCGACCGTAAGGCACTATACGATGGTCGGAAATCCTCGGATTATTAACTTTGGGCGCACAACAACATCCGAACAAACACAAAAGACTTTTATTAACATTATATAAATCTTACATCATAGTACAGAATATCAAAGTACATCGAAAATAATACTACGGAAGATAAACTATAGTAAATACAATACAATGTACTGCGGAAGACTATCAATGGTCTGGACATAACTTTAAGCTTCAATCCAGAATTCTGCTCAAGGAAAATATCTGCAAAACAAATTGCTTGACTGCCTATGTAGAAAATATAGGCACCCGAGTTTGCAAGGGAAAAATAAACTACAAGTCAGTCATGGGACTGGTATGAGAAACTCCATAGTTATAATTAACTTATATAAAATGAGGCATATCATAGGACCACGCCGTATAACACGGAATGAGTTTTCTTCACTAGATTGTCATTGCACATACAACTACCATAACTAAACTTATAGGTTTACAATGCAACATACAACATGCAATTTCTCAATCTACCCATTTAGGCTTAATACCCAAAATTAGATTTTCAAAATCCAATTCACTTACCGAAATTATTTCCTTGGACTTTATTTCCCAAATTCTTATTTCAAATCATTTGAAATACATATCTAACTTTCATAGCAAAGTATATTTCACTTCGGGATCTTAAACAAAATCATTTGGAAATATGAATTCCAAAATATCACAATGCATACAAACAGTATGCAACCAAACCTCGGGAGGTTTCTCCCATCAACAAGACAAAGGGCACGTTCCTTAATCACTCGATAAATATGGTGCACCTCCCATACCCTCGGGGAAAATACACCGAGAAGTGCACCTCCCACGCCCTCGGGGAAAACACACAGTATAATACCCATACTTTTAGTCGCATAGGTTACCCGAATCTTTAGCCACATACTAAATCATTTTGTATCCCGAAGTAGGAAAAATTATTTCACAACATAACAATCATAAGTACTTTTAAACTATAGCACTTTACATCAGCAATTCACACATATAATTAGTCACTGTTAATCATATAACCTTTGAGCTCGTATGTCTTAGAGAAGGGTGTTAAGCAAGAGAATAAATTCTCCGCCACCAAACAGAGATCATCAATTGCAACTAATCAGTTATGTGATGAACTAAAATGTCAAACACATAATACTTTTCTAAATCATTTCGGAAACATCGGGTTTAATCCTCGAAATCCTTTCTGTTTTATATAACATTTTTATGAAACATTCCCTGTCCAAAATCGGGAATAATACTTCTTTTCATTTAAGAAAATCACATTTCAAAAATCACTCATTAAATTTGAAATGAAACAAACAACATCGCTAAACATCTCATAGTCAAATCGTGAAGTGTTTCACTAGGTGTTAGCATACAAATATTTCTACCCAACCCAATGCTAAATGTAAAAGCATATTTTGCTCATAAACTAGTCGAGCACAATCCAAACAATCAGTCAGTCATAATCAATCTCAACAACCAAGTATATTTGGTTTACACAACTTCTCGTGTTTTGGTAAATTTAATTACCATCTATTAATTCCAAATCTAATTAAAGATTTATTAAAACTCTACTTAGTTTCAATTGTTAAAATCGTTACTTAATGATTACTCAACTTTCTGGAAATTAATCCTGCCTTTACTTGGGTTAAAGAACAAATGTTATTGAAAACATAGTTCACGATAAATCCAAAATTAATTTCCATTTAATATGGAATCTTCACGGAAATCTGATCAATCGTAATCGATATAAATTTTCGTATCAAACTAATAATATAACTGGAACAATGACAAGGCCTTTTAAATTCCATAAATAGTAACGGTCTCCATTCACAGAAGCTCGCCTCAATTATTGCTAAGTCAAATCCCTTTCATTCCAATTTGGTTTATTAGATTGGAAAACTTCACTTTGGAATTATTTTTGTTAAATCTCAATTAAAAGGTTTATAAATTCCAAACCATATCTTCACTGTAAATTCCTGAAATCTGTGAATCAGAGAAACTGGCAAGTCACAAACAAATGTGAAATGGGCTGAAACTCGATCGGGAAAGAGCCTAAATGGATCTAAATTGTCCGATCAAAAGTAGAAAAACAGGATTCAAATGTCTGACTTAAAAATTAAGATGTCTTACCTAAAAATAAAGATGTATGAATTTCCTTTGATTTGAACTCGCAACAATTTAGTTCAATTTGGTACTATTTCAGACGTCTGTCGCTTCGGTTCAGACGTCTGACCTGAAGCAAATAATTATTTGGCTTGCCTGAGAGCTTTTTCAGACATCTGTTGCTTCAGTTCAGATGTCTGACCTGAAGCAATTAATTATTTTTCTTGCCTACGAATGTGCAATTAGCCTCAGATGAGCCCGGATCAATGGTGATGGTTTATAATGTTTTCTAAGTGAGAATGAAGCTTCCTTAGCTCGCCAAAACCACTCAAGAACACATGCACAAACATATACACATGAGACTGCAATGATTTTGATTATAAACCCCAAAACGACTAAATTCTCTAACCAAAGCAATCAAATGCTATATAAGCGAATTGCGAAGTCTTAGAACTTGCTGGTGCGACAACGGAGCTTCACAATATCAGCAAAACAACTCATAGCATGTGCATATGATTTTATGTACAATCTAAACGAAAAATTCCAATTTAACAAAACTAAAACTAAGGAACCGGAAAGTGTATGCTAAAAGCAAGAAATCAAATCAATGACAAGCTAGAACAACCTCTCTTCCAATATAGCTTGCTAATCTTCAATCTAAACACATATACATAAGTTTCCTAAGAGTTAGGTCAAAAGAAATTTCAGAAAATGGAGAGAAAGCAAGTAGGAGAAGATGGAGAAGATGAAGAAGAGGCTTACCCAAGCTTCTACACTTGATTTCCTCTAGATTTGAGCTCCAAACTGAAAACCCTACCTTAGGAATTTTAATTTCCCGTTCCTTCCCCATTTCCATTTCTTTTAAGTGTTAAAGTGAATGGGAGAAAAGAGGGATAATGCAGCACTTAAGTGAGTGGTTAGGTTTAGCCAAACCAAGACCCAATCAAGTGCCAAATCACCGAATCTCAGAATATATCGACGCTTACACTTTTTGATGTTGTAAATGACATTCTGAACTTAATGGAAGTGGTTTCGAGTCCAAATTCGTCCGCGTGCAAAATGTGACTTTCAGGCTATGCGACGATTTAAAAATAGAATATTTAAGTTCTGACGTACTTTCTTATAAAAATATATTAAAAATAAAATTTAAATTTGTTCCAAAATCCCAGGGATCTTACATATGTTCAGTCAAATTCCAAGTGAACAAAAACCAAAATGGACCAAGTAGGAAAATATACAGTAGAAAGATAACAGTAATGCAAAGAGACCATATACAACATTTGATCTTATCAGTATAATATTTGCTCGAATATTCAAGTGTAGTATCATATGCATGCATCAAGGCCAAACTCTCTCAATTTCAAAGGAAATATAATAATGGCTAAAATGTAAATGGAAAGTATCATCAATGTTAATTTCAGACAAGAGTAAATATTTGGCAAAAAAATTTAATCTTCAGTCACGGCCAAAGAAACTTTCCAGATGTACAAGTGACAAAATTGGCACAAGTTTATGTTTTTAGGAAGTTATGAAGAATCCAACAAGCAAGTATCACGCAAGGAATTATCAGCGCATTTAAAGGTGTTATTTTTGGATAAAGAATGATTTCACTTTCAAAATCTTGCCAGAAAATCGCCATTTTTGGGCAAGAATATTAATCGAAAGTTCTCAGAATCAATTAGGGAATCACGACAAGTCATGTGGAGAAATCAGAGAATACAAGGATCTCTAAAACCCAATAAATACACTGATCATCACATGCATATGGAATACCTTAGAATGTTCCTTCCATGTCCTTGAGGGGTGATCTTCCAAAGGGACACAAAGGCAATGGGAATAAGAAGAAGGGAACACAACGAGCACACATGTTCGAGAAAGGGATGAACGAGATAAAACAAAGGAGGAAAACTTTACTAATTTTTTCTTGGTATTTTGTTTAAGATCATGTTTATAATAAAAAAAACTATTTTCTTCTAGACCTATGTGTTTTGTTAGCATTAAGATATGCATTTACTATTTCGCATATCTTGTTTATCTTCATTTAAGTTCAATTTAATCAATAATGGTGATTGAAGTTACATTATTTTCGTAGTTAAGGAATGATGACTTAGATTCCTATATACGGGCATTTTTGTTTGGTTATGCTTATCTTTAAGCTTTAGTTGAGATCGATCACTTGAAATAGTGATTTGGGCATCAATTATCTGGGAGTTTTCATTGATTATTCCTAACTCTGGCATTTATCTAAATTGATCACCTAGTATCATGATTCAAACATCCATTTCCTAGATGTTTGTATAAGATCTTTCCTAAACCTTTTGCTTGCATCATCTAGAAATGGTGCCAATGCTCTACTGAACTCTTGGCATAAGCTATAAGGATAATATATCTCGTCCAACCTCGGGTATTTGTACTCCATCACTAATTCATTTGTTGGAAGAGTTGATTGATATCTATCTTCAAATACATGAAATAATTTACTGTTCGATGACGAATATTCTATGAATTAAAATTCCATCGTACGATATATCGTGATAATAAACCGCAAGCGCACGATGTACAATTGTTAGTACGTGGCGAATACGAGTCGATCCGCATGGAAAGAAGTAATCTCAATCTTATTCAATCAAATTAAACCAAAATTCGGATTGCGATTAAGTACTAAAAAAAGTAAACTAAAATATAGATTAAAACTATGAGATTAAAACCCATTTAGGGGTAACTTCACTTTTCTCTTTTTTCAACATTGTTCAACATAAAATAGTACAAAGATCTCTCAATAACCTAAGTAAGATTAATTATTTAATTATCATAAGCATAACTTATTTGTGCTAATAATTAACACAAAATAAGTCATCAAGCTATAATACACAATTAATCTAACTTTTTAACTTTTATGAAACATGCCATCGAAATGAAACTAAAATCTAACTTAAGTATGATCTATTTACTATTGGTTAGTAATACAGATCATCAAATTTCAACTTAAACCTCATTTCATTGCCATAATCACAATTTTAGATGAAGAGTTAATTTGTTGTTTATGTCATAAACATAGCCTCAATGTTATGAAATGAACAAAAGAGGCTATTAAATTCAATATGAAACACAAATACACAAAAACATCCATTCCCATTAAACCAAAAGAGATCATTCATACAAATTCATGTTGAATTTAAATTAATGAGAGGAAAAGCTTCATCACCCCTAAATTGTAGGGGTTTAGCTCCTCATTTGTGTTATTATTTCAACACAAATAGATATCAACATTGAAGAACAACGAGTAAGTAATGAAGAAAAGATATTAACTAACTAATGGCATAAAATAAAGCTACACTACTTGCAGAAAAGAAAATAACACGTAAATAAAAGACAACAAATTAAGATTGCATTAAAACGAGAGATTACAGTAAAGAAATGGCTAAGAAGCCATGGAAGAAAAATAGAGGTTTTGATTTCAGCCACTCTCAACTAAAAAAAATCCAAGATCCTTTTTACATCAACATACATGGGTTGTTTATACATGACTAAACCCTAATTCACTTTTAGCGTGCTACCAAGAATTCCCTTTAGGAAGTGTGTCCACCAAGTAATCATCAAGATTTAATCTATCATCAAATTTGCCTAAAGCTTTAACATCCACTAATTTATCCATTAGCTTTTAAGTATAGTGAGTGGGGTCCTCCATTATTATGTATGAGAATTAATTCTTCATTCCTTTGTACGCATATAAATCTTCATGAAGCCATCTTCCATATGCACCAATATTTCTACAAAAACAATGAAAAATGTCCAAGTAAAAATTCTCAAAATAACTTAAGAACAAAAATGACCATTTTTCCTTTGTATGATGATGAATGTATGATGTTTTGAAATCAATTGAATTATGGTTTAATCACGATCAAATACCTACATATGATATTTATTTAAACTAAAACAAGAATAAATGTGTGAATAAATATGCATATTTACGTGCACATCAAATACCCCCACATTTATCTTTTTATTCATCCTCAAATAAAGTAAAAAAAAAAACTAAGATAAATCCATTTTCTAGGGAGCACGATTGCATTGAGCGTATGCAACAAGCCTTTAAACCTCTGGGTGCCCCCAGTAGGACGAGTGTTGTCTCGTGAGGGTTTTCAGCGGATACTACCCACAAAATCCAAAAGCAAAAAGTATGTACAAAATGCAAAATTCGAAAATATTTACAATCTGAATGCATGTTTTTAAAGGAATATTCACAAATGAACAATTTACTTTTAAATTTTGCACGAATGAGTTAACACAAATTTGGGTCGTCACTATGAAATTTGAGTCCGTTACTATTCAAAACTTCAAACAAAAGTCATGTTATCGTCACAAACTCCTCCAGCTTGGCCAGTTGTTTTGGTAGAAACATAGTGCAAATATGAAATGAATTCTATAATCGATATCAACAATCATAAAATGGTATCTCAACTTCCTTTTTGTTGACAAGTTAGGTCAAATAAGTGAAGAGTGTGCTTGGATTTGAAGTGCTAACTCTCTCTTTATTACAAAATATTCACATTATTATTATTATTTACAAACACCTAACCGAAAAGACCAAGGTATACCACCCATAAGAGTTTGGGACAGAGCTTGGCGGATTGTGCAGACCGATGCTGACTTTGTCAACAAGATGTCGGTAATCCTTAGGTGTCCAACTCATGAAATGAGACCAAGGTATCCCACCCATGCACTGCCTCGCGGACTGATGTGAGAGTTGGGACAGAGCTTGGCGGGTTTGCACACCAACGCTATATTTACAAGCAATGTTGGATACCCTTGGATTATTATATACATTTTTTTATCTTTTTTTTACATAAGAGAGAGAGAGAGTTAAGCGAGAATATCTTAACACAACTTCACTTAAAAGATCTAAAATGTTATCGCAAGTAGCCTGAATCGACCATTCATTTAATCATATTACAATTCAGAAAACATTTCATACTCATAACCTACGAATTTTCCAATATACCAGTTACACCAAATTTGCTCATAATTCAAACTTTCCTTTTGTTATCCATTAAGAGAAGTAAATCTCCAAACATTATAATTGAACGACTAAAATTGTATGCTAGCTCCATCATGTCTTATTTAAAAGAAAATAGAAGTGCGAAACTCTATTTTTTTTAAGAAAAAGGGGGAAAATAAAAAGGAAAAAAAATGCAAACTTAAACTATGCAAAACAGAATGAAAATGAGACTCCCCCACACTTGATTTCGACTGTGTCCCCACAGTCAATGCATAACACAATAAGTGAATGGAAGAGAAATATCTACATATGTACAAAAGAGGGTTAGTGCGACTTATCAAATGTGCATGCAGAAAATATGCAGTCATTGAATAGATGAACCGATCCACGATGGACCAATGGATTAGCCTCATTAAAGTTATGAGACACAACTTAAGCATAGAAAACCAAATCATAAAGGATTTTATATTACATTTCAGATTTGGAAAAAAATTTGTTTTTTCAAAAGTTTGAGTTGCTAATTTTAAAATTTTGAGCTTATAATTGATCTGAAAATCGGATTGAATTTCTATAGCAACTAAAGAGAGGTCAGTGAGCCGGGGTTCAGAAAAAGTTTCAAAAAAAATGTTTGACTTGTTCAAATGATGTATAGATTGAGAGACATGTGCGTCATTCTCACCCCTACATTTGTTTTGAGAAATATTGTTTAGTTATGCTTTGATATTTGAAATTTAGTAGACTAAAGGTTCATTCGTAAACCTAAATTTAAAACCAAACAAATGAATTTTTAGTAAATTTCGAAATCGTGTTTTCTCAAAAACATTGTTATTCCAGAAAGTGTTCATATACTGCATAAATTTATCATTGAAAAACAAGTGATCACAGTGAAGTTCAGTTGAAATAATCAAGTCGCAAGGAGTTTCAACAGTTTCAGAAAAATCATTATTGTGCTTAAGATCACATTCAGCAGTTTCGTTGTTTTCAACCTCAAGAATTTCAAAGTTTTCAAATGTTTCATTTTCAGTTTTAGACCCAAGAACATCATCGTCAATCAGTTTAAGAAGTTTTCGCTCATCAAAGTCGTCCTCACATAAACAGTTGTTAACAACTTCATCATTTTTGTCATGTTGACAATCTAAAGTTGCTAAATTTTCAAAAATTTTAGAATCTGAGAGAGGAAGAAGAAATTGAAGATTGACGTCTTCATTTTCAAGAGAATTTAAATTCAAATAAATCCCAGAGCTTTCAACAACTTCATTAAGATTTTCATCAATTTCAAAAGTTGTTAATTGGAGATTGTCGATTGTGGTAAAAGGTGGATTAACATTTGACACATCACATGTTCGTTTTTGATTATTTTGTTTGAAACAACAAATTCGCGTGATTATCGTGAATTTTGTTCATTTGGTCAACAAAATCAAAGTTATAGTTATTAACTTGAGAAGTTTCAATTTGAAATTGTTGAGTACAAGAATTGTTAATCGCACCATCATTGAAATTATTTCCATTGCCAAAATCATTTGTAAAGTGATTCACATTTTCATTTTGAATTTAAAATTCAATTTGGAGTTAGAAATTGAATTAACAAGGGTTATAATCAAAATTATTTTAATTTGGAAGTGAATTCAAATTTTGATTATTTTGAAAACTTTGACTTGAATTGTTACACAAGTATGAATTACACCATTTATTTATTCTTTGATTTTGTTGTGTGCTCATTTCAAGTAAAGATTACTTTAAACAAAAAGTTTCTCAACCACAGGAGTTATCGGTGCACCGGGAATCACCCTAGAAATGCAACCGAAGGTTTAAGTACCTTCAGAGGAACAACCGATACAATATTTATAAACGGTTATTACTCTGCCGTGGTCTAGACACCGAGAAATAAATCGTTAGAAAGAAATCAAGTTGTCAAAATATAACAGTGTCCTTAGAAAAATAAAAAATAAAATAAGATGAATGCAAAACAGAAATTATGTGTGAATTAACAATGCAGCTATGAATGAATTTTTGTTTTTTTGGATTTTTTTATGCAAATGCAAGCAAACAACAATGCAAAGAAAATAAAAAAGGAAAGAAAACATATACCAGTGCGTGCAGATTAGAAAAAAAAATCTAGCAGAATTTTTTTATTAAGCGAGCGTAGAGCTAAGCAAAGCAATCCCAAGCAAAGCAAGCAGAGTAGTCTTTGAGTAAGTAATCCTCCTTGAGATTTTCTGCAACCTGAAAATGAAGACAATATATATATAATTTGAAGGCAAGCGTATTTTTTTTTTTTGAAACAAAATGCGAGTTCACACAAGAAAACAAAAACAATTATTTTTTATATAGAATGATGAATTTAAATCGACAATGATCTTTAAAAAAACGAGAGTAGAAAGAAGAGTTTGAAATAAATATTCACAGTAGGACTAACAACTTAAAAGAAAGATAACAAGGAATCAAAAACAAACACAAAGCCTAAAGGAAGGGAATTTCATTTTTTTTGTTTTTTTTTGTTTGTGAATAATGAAAACCAAAGCAAGTTTGTTTGAGAAACTAACCAACTCAAGATTTTTACAACACCACAATCTCCAAAAGCAATCGGGTAAAGCCTAAACAACACAAGCCCAATATAATTAAAGTCCTCCACAATTTATAACAAACTGTACGTTAGCTAACCCAATACCCGATTGCTTATGCAAGTTCACACCCCCTTCCTCCCAATTTACATAAACATCACACGAGCTGAAATTTCGCAACAAAAAGAAATCAGACTTACTCAAAATTAAATTGAAATTGAAAGTTCAAATTCTGAAAATTAAAAATTCTCGCAAGCAATTTGCTCGAATGTAAAGGCGAATTCATGGATCGGCTAAATCAAAGTTCTGAAATTTGGGTACTTGCGTGAAATCTCGGTTGATTCCGGTGGTGGAAGTTGACTGGAAACGGAGGAGGGGCAAGGCAGGAGGTGTTTCCCGTAGTGGTTTAGAGGGGAGTTGTGGGTTTGGTTTTGTATGGTGATAGCTTCACTTCTTATGGCAGTAGCTTCACTGCTTATGGCGGTTTTAGTTTAAGGGAATTGTGTGACGATTTGTGGCAGGATAACGTGATGGTGAATGTATGATTTGAGGTTGAACTGTTTGTGTTTTGGGGTGAATGGAAGAGATTGATGAAGTTGACGCTGTGTTGGTATGAGGTGAAATTGTAGGTGCAGTATTGAAGAGGACTGGTGGGTGGTTTGGCACTGTGTATTGAAATGGTTTGCTTTTGTTTAATGAGTATTGATCGGTATGGAGTTTGATGATGTAGGAATGGGCTGTGGAACAGTTTGATGGTGGACTCTGTGGTTTTGTTGAATGTTGAATGGTGTGTATGACATTGATGTTTGTTTATGTAGATGAAGGTGTTGTTGCTGGCTATGGTAGAGAAGTGTATTGCTGGGGGGATTGTGACAGCAGCAGGTTGATACAGAAGTGAGATGAGAGGGAGAATACAGAAAAGGAAATTTGTATTTTTTTTCTAGAAATTTGTAAGAAAAGAAAGAAATCAAGCGTATTGAAAACAGGGGTATAAAGAAATGAAAGAAATGCTTGAGAAAAGGGAATTATAGGGAAGATGATTACATGGTAGCAAGAGATGTAATTAGAGGGGACAAAGAAAAATAAAAGGGAAGAAACCAAAAAAAGGAAGCTTTTTTTTGAAAGAAATCAAATTGTAAAAGAAGGGTAAGGAGGAAAAGAGGTAAAAGAAAGGAAAGAAATCAACAAAATTTCAAGTTTTTTTTTATTTGTCAGAATTGTAAAAGAAAAAGAAATAAATGAGAGAAAGGGAAGGAAAGAAATAAATGCGAGAAAGAAAAAGGAAAGAAATAAAGGAAATTGTAGTGAAAACAGGAAAGGAATTGAACAAAAGGCAAGTGTATATTATGTTTTTTTCTTTTTTTTAAACAAAAATGCAAAATGCAAATAACAAAATTAAACTAAAATGCAAATATAAGGAAGAAAACAGAGGGATGATTGTAATGAGAGATAAAATGTACAAATCAAAGAAACTTTTTTTAAGAAATAACAAACAAACAAACAAAAATGGACAATCAAACTCGACAAAACACGCACAAATGCAATTGAAACGAGATCAAATAGAACAAGCACACAAATGCACACGGGTTTTTTTCTTTTTTCTTTTTGAAAAAACAAAATTAATCTGAAGAATAAAATCAAAATCAAATTCCTTCCCCGGCAACGGCGCCAAAAACTTGTTCGACGACGAATATTCTATGAATCAAAACTCCATCGTACGAAATATCATGATAATAAACCGCAGGCGCACGACTTACAATTGTTATACGTGGCAAATACGAGTCGATTCGCAGGGAAAGAAGTAATCTCAGTCTTATTCAATCAAATTAAACCAACATTCGAATTGTGACTAAGTACTAAAAATAAGTAAACTAAAATATAGATTAAAACTAGAGATTAAAAGCAATTTAGGGCAACTTCACTTTTCTCTCTTTCAACATTGTTCAACATAAAATAGTACAAAGATCTCTCAATAATCTAAGAAAGAATAATTATGTAATTATCATAAGCATGACTTATTTGCACTAATAATTAACACAAAATAAGTCATCAAGCTATAATACACAAGTACTCTAACTTTTTAACTTTTATGAAACATGTCATTGAAATGAAACTAAAATCTAATTTAAGTATGATCTATTTACTATTGGTTAGCAATATAGATCATCAAATTTCAACTTAAACCTTATTTCATTGCCATAATCACAATTTTAGATGAAGAGGCAATTTGTTTATGTCATAAACATAGCCTCAATGTTATGAAATGAACAAAAGAGGCTATTAAATTCAATATGAAACACAAGTACACAAAAACATCCATTCCCATTAAACCCAATATGAAACATAAATACACAAAAACAACCATTCCCATTAAACCCAAAGAGATCATTCATACAAATTCATGTTGAATCTACATTAATGAGAGGAAAAGCTTCATCACCCCTAAATTATAGGGGTTTAGCTCCTCATTTGTGCTATTATTTTAACATAAATAGATTTCAACATTGAAGAGCAACGAGTAAGTAATGAAGAAAAGATATTAACTAACTAATGGCATAAAATAAAGCTACACTACTTGCAGAAAAGAAAATAACATGTAAATAAAAGACAGCAAATTAAGATTGCATTAAAATGAGAGATTACAAAAAAGAAATGACTAAGAAGCCATGGAAGAAAAATAGAGGTTTTGATTTCAGCCACTCTTAACTAAAAAAAAATTCAAGATCCTTTTTACATCAACATACATGGGTTATTTATACATGACTAAACCCTAATTCACTTTTAGCGTGCTACCAAGAATGCCCTTTAGGAAGTGTGGCCACCAAGTAATCATCAAGCTTTAATCCATCATCAAATTTGCTTGAAGCTTCAACATCCACTAATTTGTCCATTAGCTTCTACGTATAGTAAGTGGGGTCCTCCATGATTATGTATGAGAATTAATTCTTCATTCCTTTGTATGCATATAAATCTTCATGAAGCCCTCTTCCATATGCACCAATATTTCTACAAAAACAATGAAAAATGTCTAAGTAAAAATTCTCAAAATAACTTAAGCACAAAAATGACCATTTTTCCTTTGTATGATGATGAATGTATGATATTTTGAAATCAATTGAATTATGGTTTAACCGCGATAAAATACCTACATATGAAATTTATTTAAACTAAAACAAGAATAAATGTGTGAATAAATATGCATATTTACGTGCACATCATTTACTTTATAGGTTCGATCAAGGACTACGAAGGTCTTAAATTGTCAAACATCTTTAGGCATTTACATAACTGCATTGCATGCATGCAAATTTGTTTATATTTGCCATTGTAAAACACTTAAGGTTAGGTTAAAGAGAAGGAAGATTAACAAAATTAGGAAGTTATTCCATTTTATATTCGCAAGAAATGAACGATAGTAACTTATTGATTCGAAGTGATCAAATATTTGAAATTCAAACTTTCTAGTGAAGTAACATCTTATATCTACGCTATTCCACGCCCATGTGAGTAAGGCCCCATCAATAGTGATTGGCTTAAATGCTTCTCCTCCAAGTTTGTGTATAGTTGCATTTAGACCATCCTAACTTGGGCCATATTTATAGGGCCAAGGAAGTAACATTTATAGACGCAGTTACTAATTTCAAAGGTTTGATTCCTGACCTTGGTGTTGTAATGTCGGGCTACTCTTTTTCGGTGTGCCTTACTCTCAAGTGGGATTTATCATGATTCCCATAAATCATGTCAAGTGACTTTAATAGCGGTTCCTCGTCTATTATGGGATTGTAATAGATTGTTAGATGAGGTGGTAGTTCCAGTTTGATCGGAAACATAACTTCTGATCGATAGGCTAAAGCGAATGGAGATTAATGGTCTTAGACTTATGGGTTGTTCGATAGGCCTAATATGCCCCCACCTATCCTTGATCTTCTTCAATAACTTTTTCAAAATGGAATTGATTATCTTACTTACATTTTCTACTTGTCCATTCCCTTGCAGGTGTGCTGCAAATTTATTTTCGATGTGAGGAACTTTGCAAAAGTTTCTAAACTCAACAATCTCGAATTAGGTCCCATTATCAGATCTTTCATGGGATCCCGAGCCGATAGATTATATACTTAACTACTAAGTTGATAACCTTCTTTGTGGAGATTATGGTTCGACTGATTACCTATTTTGCATTACATTTTTACATCCGTAACACATCAATAATATCAATATCCAACTGTAAATCGACTAACCATTTGCATAATTTTTTCCGATAGGGCTCTAGGAATCTTTACAAACATATGGTATTTATCACATATCTTGATGTTGTTAGCTATATCTTGATAGATGGTTAGCCAGACATACCCATTCCGAAGAGCTCATATGCCAATATTTATTCCCTGGTGTGATCACTACAAGCTCCTTCATTCGCATCTTCTAGGATTCTTTTGTCTTTATAATTGGGAACACTCCACAATAGGGGAACTAAAAAGCCTTTTTTTTTACATCAACTCGTGATGCATAATGAACCGAAAGGTTTATGGAGGAGATTTAGCTGCTTATTCCTTCCATCAAAAAGGGTTCCTTTATGTAAAAACTCTTAGATTACAGACACTCTTGATTTCTTCTCACATTCAACATCTAGTAAAAAATGCTATGTCTTATCCCTTTAACCAGTATCTAATAAATCGATCCCTCAACGATCAAGTAATGACAAATTCACTAGACTTCTCACTGTTCTGCTCCCATTATTTCTAACAAGGTACATCACTTCTCTCGATCTGAGCAAGTTTAGTAGTGCAAGAGTTCTCTTATTTTGGAAAATTCTTTGATTCCTTTCTTTCCATATAAGATAAATTGTTGTTGTGAATTCCTCGCAAGCTGCATCATGTACTTGGTATGATATTTAAATGCAAAATGAATGGTTCTCGTTTCTTCTTTGATGTTGGATTGGATTGTCAGAGGAAAGGATAAGTTCTGCCTTAGTGACATCCAAATAAATGATGAATAGTCACATTCAAAAAATAGATGATTAATAGATTTAGGTTGAGCTTCACATTAAAGACATAAGATATTTGTCACATTTCCAAAATGAAAAATTCTATCTTTAGTATTTAATCTACCCAAAATTGCCAAGTAAGAAACAAATGCCATTTTCTTACTGTTCTTTTTATGCCACACACCATCAAAAGGTGTATCCATTTCATCATTACTTCGAACTGAATCCAAGCTTTGTGAAATGAGAAACTACCACTATTACCCCCATTCATAAGTATTATGACTTCTATTGGGGTAAATTTGTACTGAACATATTTCATTAATAAGCTTTCTTGTTGCAGGATGAAGATTTGGATCCAGTGTATCATTTACAAAGATGGAATTTACTTTTTGATCAACTTGACCTAGCATATACATTCTGTCATAGCAAGTAAATCCACCAAACACTGGCAATTTATCCATGGATCATACCAAAAGTAAGTTTCCTCTCCTCTAGCAATACTTCTATTAAACAGTTGCTTTGAATTTGTGCGAAGTCTGAGCAAAGACTTCCATGTAAATGAAGAATTATTATCAATAACTAATAACCAGAAGTGTTGTGTTTACAATATTTGTTACAAGTCCATTTGCTCCATAATTTTTCACCTAGAAATTTCCACAACAGCTTAATGCAAGCAGCTTTTTTAAGATCGGAAAAAGATTTCATACCAATTCCACCTTCATTTCTGGGTATACATAAAATTTTCCATGCTACTTTGTGAGATGAACCACCCCAAAAAAATCATCACATAATGATTGAAGCTTATCCAAAGTGAATTCAGGTATTTGGTAAATGAATAACCAATACATAATGATAGGAGTTAGAATGCCCATAATTAATTCTGCCCTTCGAGCAAAAGATAGTAGTTTAGTTTCCCATCCTTGAATCTTGCTTTGAACTCTTCGAATAAGTGAATTACATTATGCATAATGTAAGTAATTGGAAGAGAGAGGAACTCCCAAATACTTTATAGGCAATTGACCTTGATCAAAACCAAGGTGTCATTAGAATTGCAGACTGAAGCACTAAAAAATACTTTAGTTTTCGTTGCATTAACATTCAATCCTGCATGTAAACTAAGCTTATGAAACACAGACTTTAAAGTGTGTGCATTTTGAATGGTTGATTTTCCAAAGATTATCAAATCGTCTGCATATAATAAGTGATAGATAATAGGCTGAATAGAGCTGTTGGGTTGAATGGCTTTAGCAACAGTGGCTTCATCCATTTAAACGGAAAAGTATTGCATTGCAATAACAAAGAGATATGCAGAAAGAGGATACCCTTGATGAATTCCTTTAGTAAAAGAAATAAAACCCTTTGGAATCCCTTGAATTAATATAGAAAATGTAGCCGTAGACATACATTCATATATAAATTTATAAAATGCACAGGGATCTTCATTTGAAACATAGTGTGACATATGAATTCTCTGTTAACCCGATCATAGGCCTTTTGTAAGTCCACCTTAACACAGAATTTAGGCATACCCTTCTTCTTGAAATCACTTAAAATCTCATGTGCCAACACTATATTATCAATAATATATCTATTTTTATTGAAGGCCCTTTGATTCTCAGAAATTAGGAAGGGCAGAAAATGTTTCAGCCGATTGCACAGAATTTTTGCAAAATTTTTATAATAAACATTATAGCAAGAAATGGGTCTGTAATGAGCGATTGTTGTAGGCCTATCATTTTTTGGAATCAAAGTAATAAATGTGTGATTAATTGACTTTGGCAGTTTACCTAAATGAAAAATATCAGACATGGCAGCAAGTAAATCACTCTTTAAGATTTCCTAATGAACTTTCATAAATTTTGAATTTAACCCATCTGGACCTGGACTAAAGTCATCCTTTATAGAGAATAGTGCATCCTAAACTTCACTAATAGACACTTCTTTCAGAAGATAATTTTGCCCATCTTCATTTATTGTGGAAATTGGTTGAAAGTTGGGAAAGTGAGAAAACATACTACCACTGAATAAATCTGAGAAATAATTGAGTGCCTCTGGTTTATTTTCTTCAGGTTTAAAAATAAGATCGCCACTTTGATCAACTAGTGCTCTAATATGATTGAAGAATCTACGGTGGATATACGAGCATAGAAAAACTTTGAATTTTGTATCCCCATGTTTTAACCAATCCACTTTTGCTTGTTGTTTAAATCCTTCAAATTAATTTTTTTGTAGTCTTTGATAATCCTTATTGGCTTGCAAGAAATTATCATATATCAACAAGTCATCTGGATTTTGATCAACAGCAAGTTCCAGACTGGAAAGTAATTGTTCAGCATTAATCAGGTTTGCTTTGTTTCTATCCCTCACTTTATTCCAATATTTCAGTTCAGCTTTAACACTTTGGAATTTTTGAAGTAACCGATAACTTTGAAAACCCAAGTAGCACAATTTAAACCCTTTGAAATGACATCATTATAACCAAAAATGTTAGGCCACTCATTCTTATATCTAAAGGGAAACCCCTTTGAACTTTGAGTTGGAATAAGGTCTAATAAAATAGGATAGTGATCACTTGAATGTTGGGAGAGAGATAAAGCTTTCATGCTTAAAAACTGTTGTAAACAACAATTGTTTACCAATATTTTATCAATGTGGGTTGCAATCCCTTTTTGATGCCAAGTAAACTGGAAGCCCAATGATTTAATTTCAGTTAAATCAGTTTGTAAAATGAAATTCTGAAATACTCTTAACTGATGATATGGTACCGGTAAACCCCCACATTTATCATTAGGAGAAAGAACATTGTTAAAATCACCATAAGAATCCAAGAGCCATCAACTATAGAAGCCATTAATAAGAAGCTGCCATAAAATTTGTCTGTCATAAAAAGAATTGCTTGCATAAATCATAGAAAGCACCATAGAAAAAACCCCTTTATTCGTTGTTGTAACTGTTATGTGCTGAAAAGAAGATGTCGTACTCACCAAATCCCATACATTTGTATCCCAAATCAAAAGTATACAACTATTTGAAGAAACATAATTATTTTTTATGTAATTCCAGCTGCTAAGAAGCGTAGAAATAAACAAAGCATGGTTTAGTAATGACAATTTATTTTCCACTAAACCAACAATAGTTGGTTTGGTGTGTGTTAGGAGTGTGAACACTTCTTTCATACGAGAAAGAGTGTTCATACCCCTAACATTCCAAGCTAGAATCGTCATTTAATCGAATTTGAGCTCCTAGTAGATCTTTTAGGAGGTTAAAAGAAGCATGAGATACCGTATTGTTAGACCAAAAAGTGGTTCTAACACCCAAATTATCTTGAATCACAGAGAATAATAACTAAGAATGAAAGAAAATGTAGCAAACACACCAAATTTATAGTGGTTCGGCGTTAAAGTGCCTACGTCCACTTTATCTGTCTTTGATTATACGTTTGAATGCAGGTACAATCAATATTTTATCTCAATCTCACTTTTACAATGATAATTCACTCAATAATTTTGAGATAACTCTGAATAGAAATGATGAAGGAATGATAATGCTGGAATCAGTGCTCTGAATTGTCCAAGGATTCTGAAAAATGCTAAGTATTGGGCTATGTACAGGTGATTTCTGCAGGCGATTCGTGAAGACACGTGGCACCAATCCCGAGGATCTCGGACCCTTTCGTGGCTTGATGAATAAACAGTCTAAATGGCCGTTATGGATAGGTGTCATCAGATCCTGGATATGTGGTTCGTGGGAGACTAGGTTATGGCCATTATCTTCTAAGTTCGGGGTCGGTTCGTGATACTTTGTCACGCACGGGTTGTGGTTATAGTCCACGAGCGGGTTGTGGTTATTGACCACGAGCGGGTCGTGGTTGTTGACCACGAGCAGGTCGTGGTTGGAGGGCCGCGAGCTGGTGGGAGAGGATGGACCACGAGTCGGCTCCCCCTGTGTGTTGTCACGAGCCGGTGTGCTTTCTATCGAGTTCACACACATGTGCATCCTTGTCCATCCAAATATTAATGCTTATATTCTTGGTGGCTTGGTTAAAAATTTAGCCAACATTTTGCCCCCTCGAAGTACGTTTTATCAGAGATGGAACATGCTTTGAAACAGTAAATCTGTCTATTCTTGGATCAATGAGTACTGACAGTCACACCTGTTTGTATCATCGTGTCTCTTTGTAAGATTGCGCTTCTTCATGAATCTACGTTTCCTGAAATCTCCTAGACGAGTATAAATAGTAGAATGAGTTTCCAATTATTTTTTCATAATTGTAGGTCTTTTGGCTTCAAATTTCAAAACAAGCTGCTGGTTATCTCTCAGGTAAATTCTTCGAGAGTTTCATAAGTTCCTAAATGTCACCTTATTTTTGTTAGATCCTTGAGACTTGTTAATCGAACCGGGTCATAGCTAGTAGGCATGAGCGAGCGCGTCCTCTTTTACGCGAGTTGTTGCATGTTTGGGTCGAGTTCCTTCCGTCCATGAAGTTGTTCACATCGCGTTGGGCCGTGCACCAAGCCCATTGACTTATTTGCAAAGCATTGGGCCAAACCGAGAATTCAAAGGGTCTGGTCCTTCTTGGAGTAGGTATTACATTTTATCATTACCCCTCTTCTAACTTTTCACTTTTTACTGCCATGAAGTTAATTCCACCTGAAATCTTATCCCTAAAATCTTTTCAATCTAAACAAATCCATCCTCCAAATCAATAGGTAGTAGGAATTATGCCCTTTCAATTATTATTTTTCATTATCATGTTGTGAAAACTCAATAAAAAAAAACCATTTCGAATTTTATCACCTCTTGTCGCCAGTCCCTGCGTCGCCGTCTGCCTTGGTGGCGATGGTGGTTGGGATTCGTACGGACCAGGTGGCTATGTGAGAGGATGGCGATGTTAAGAGGAATTCGTGGAGCCAGGGATTGAGAGGGGTGATGTGCTAAGCTATTGTGGATCGAGGAGGAAGGATCGAGGAGCTTTGAAGAAGATGCTTCTATTGGGTATCGGTTCGTGGTGGTACATAAAGGAAGACTCTGATGGGAGATGATTCTCTTCACATCGGGTCGTAGAGAGGGAAAGTAAAGCAGTTCGTGGAGAAAGGTGGAGTATCAGTTCGAAAGTAGGGAAGGAGGCATCGGTTCATGAGAGGGGACAATAAAGCGGGTCGTGATGATAGCTCGCAAGTTATTTATATATGAGCCAGCGAGCTTTAAGTTTTTATCTCTTGGACCAGGTCCTAATCACGACCCGGGCCTCCACTCACGAGCCGGACTCAATCGCGAACCGTCTTTCAATCGCGAATTGAACTTTTCCCTACGAGCCGACCCTTGGTCACGAACCGATTACATGTTCATGAGCTGATGTTTTAACCGTGAACCGTGCACGTGTCACGAGCTGGACTCCTTCATGACGAACCGAATTCTATAGCCACATAAGCCAACTCACACTTGAGTCAATCCTTTAACTACTTCTGACAAAGCAGCATAAATTAATTGGATACACCAACTTATGCTTCAATCAAGAAACTCTTATAATCTGGATAACTCCAAGAATAGTTAGGATAGAGCCCTCAAGACGAACTTCTTAGACTGGATTGAATGGGAACTTAATCTAAAAAACATGCAATGACCAATAATTCTGCTATTTGTTTTACTTCATGTGTTTCTTTTTAGTACTGCACACACCGACACTTGCACATACACGGGGTTCATGGGTATTTATACTCTAATTGATATGTTTGTTCACCAACACTACAAACATGTCCGGAAGACGCTCAGCGAGAATATCAGAGAAGAGTGCAGATCCAGAGTCGTCAAGTTATTACAATCCTGATGCACTTCCATCAGATCCGGAATGGGATATCTCTGGATCCGATTATGAAACAGATGTAGATACGGAATCAACATCTTCTGAAAGTGCATCGCTTGAGGAAGAGGAAGACAATCGACTTCTGATGAAATTGAGGGTGTTAAGATATTGGACAAGGCGAGCGACTCCATAGCTTCCAAACTAGATGATATAAGGATAAAGAGAATCTGTTTAAGGCATGAGATGTCCTGAGAGGATGTGAAAACCCCGAAGAAGGAGGACAGACCCCACTTTGCTCTGGAAGGGTACATGGCCATTAGCAGGGTCATGTGCACAGTAGGTGCTATTCCTCCTTTTCCTCCGATCATTGTCGATATCCTGAGATGGCTACGTATTGCTCCCATGCAACTCCATCCTAATGCTTACGCTGCTCTGTACACCTTGTATATCGCATATGCGGAAATCCTGGAGACCGAGCTTATTTTCAAAGATTTGAACTTCTATTATTATTTTAAGCATCGCTCCACGGGGACTCCGAACTTTATTTTATTCGAGTCAATCCTCTCCAAAAAAGTATTGACGGATGGACACAGTAATTTAGGAAATGCCAAATCTGAATGGTTCTACATAAAACATCAGGTTGGATGTGCAGGGAGGTGGCTACAATCAAGTAGGTTTTGAATCCTTCAGTGTTTGCTCCAATTGCATGATTAAAGTGCTAATATTTTCTTCTTCTGTATAGCTCATAATTTCCAAAAGACGGATGGTCCGGTGTACGAAAATCGATTGTCCCTCCTTTTGAGAAGTACCTCAAATTTTTGCAAAATCAAGAAGTGTATAACCGATGAGAATCTTCACAAACATCACCTCCTCGATGTAAGATTCGGGCTTGGTAATGATGGCAAGCCTTACAAGTATGTGTCCCCTACTCAGATAATTGGGGAATCTAGTAGCATACCCTCAGTCGAGGGGAAAGTGACCACGGAAACTACAAAGGCGACTGAGTTTCCTAAAAGTCCTTTGCCTATAATAGACCAAGATGATGAAGAGTTAAACATCTACAAAGGGGGTGAAATTCGAGTTGACAAATCAAAGGATGCCTCAGTTTCCAAGGAGCAGTCTCCTCCAAAGACTCCACCACTAGTGGAGCCCACAGCTCATGACTTGTTAACAGAGGAGCAAATATTTGGGGATTTGGGCAAGATCCCCCTGCCAGGTAACATTTACACATATGAGGATTCTGGAGCGGAACCGTTCTTCCCTATCTCTGAGGAAGAAACCACTCCCATCAAAAACAAGGATATTGTACAGACGAGCCTAGCTCCGGGCCCTGGTCTGTTAGGGGGGATTACACGGGATACACAAATCAGATGCACCACTTGTTACAACACCCATATACTGCTAGCATTCGTGGTTCTTATATTTGCTTGTTATTCTTTATAGGAAAAATGCCTCGTCGCCACTCATACTCTCATCGTGAACTTCGAGACTGCACACCCAGACTCAATCCCGTAACTGAGCATGACCGCAGTGATAGTTAGGGAAGAGATAACCAAAGACACTATGATTCTTATTAGCCTCATTCTACGCGCTCTCGCTCTCTTTCAAGGCAAGATCTGGGAAGTACCATAGTCGTCAAGTGCCATAGGCGGGAGGAAAACAACTTCCCAAAGTTCCGACTCCCCCGAAGGGCATACATCCTCAGGGAAAATCTTCCAAGAAGCATCATGAATCCAAGGACAAGCACAAGGACCCAAGCAAAGGTTTGGAAAAAGAAAAATCAGCTCTTGTCCCTTCTGGTCAGCACCACTTGGGCACTACCACCGCACAGGAGGTGGCCCTGACTACTGATAATAAGGCAAAGCTAGAGCGTTTGCGAAAACGGTTCCCCGACATTCACTTTGAAAGGATGCTTTTCGTCCCAGATCTTGAACCAGTTCCCAATGAATGGGATACAGAAGTCGTGGACCGAGTCTTCCATGTGGCTAAACAATATAGGGCAATAAAGAAGTAAGCCAAAAATCTTTCAGAGGTCATCCGCCGTTTCGAAGTAGATGCGGCCAGGGCTAAAGAGAAGATCGATCACGACATCAAGGCCAGAAACAAGGCTGAGAAAGAACTTGAAGATACTCAAGCTCTTCTTGCCTTAGCTCGGAGAGACGCCGAAAACTATAAGATAGAGTTAGAGAGTGCAAAGAAATGCTTTCACCTTGAACTTGATTCAAACAGCCAAGAGCGGTTAGCTCTGAAAAAGGAAATTGAGGATCTCAAGTCAATTAATACCGAGCTGAAAACATCACAGGATCGCTTTGCCGTAGAAAAGGCTGCTTGGGAGAAAGAAATGGATGGCTTAAAAGATAAACTTGCTCATGTTGAGGAGAGAGCAGCTCTCGTTGAAAGTAATGCTAATGAAGCCCTTGAGTCCGCCTCCACTGCTACCACTAAGCTTGCCGCGGCTGAACAGGAGATAGAAGGGTTTGACGAACTATTAATGGACTTTTTTGCTCAAGTCATCCGAACCCGAGATATTTCTTGGATTAGCAACTATTCCACTACCTTAATTGATGTATGGGAATATATGGTCGAGAGTGAAAGGCAACTCTTAAAGGTCGAGGATATCGATGAGAACTAGCTTATGCAGACCTTTCTCAGGGGTGGAGAGCCTGAGGCTTTAGTAGAGGGCATGCATCAAATTAAGGAATCCATGGAGGTGGAGAGGCTTAAGCTCAAAGGCAAGAACAAGATTGACGAAGGTTCTTGCTCAGCAACGGAGCCCAAGACTTCTGAGGTTGAGGAGCATAATCCAGATGACCCATTGATCTCCGAAGTCCTATTTCCTCTAGCTGTTGGGGGTTTCTACTACAGCTCTGGGTGAGGAGTCAGCAGAAGGTATCTCCATTTTCTCTCCACAATTTGTCAAAGCTATTGTAACTTGTCGTCGCATTGTGGAGCAAACAACCGAGAAGACCACATTTTCTCCAAAATCAATAACAGTTGCTTCTCATGATATAAGTGCCAAACCGACCGAAGGGGTTGTAGAAAAGCAAGCAGAGATCGAGAAGGTCAACGTACCATCAAGTACTGAGGTCCCTGAAGTTCCAAAGAAAACCGAGGTCGATGCAACTAAGAAGGCCATAGTGGTACCAAGCGTTGATGTTCCTAAGGACGCTAAAATCATCAGAGCCTTAAAGGATACCGACGGTGACAACGGGGATGAAGAACAGGAGGTCACCATCATGGGAGAGACAAAGGATGATGGCAGCATGACCTTAGCAGACATGAAGGCCAAACAGGATGAACAACTGAATATGGAAATAGGGGAAGAGCCTCTAATGTGCCACATATCTCTGCACCTGATCCTAAACCTGGATTAATTATAAAGCTCCCCACCAAGTCGATAACTACACAATTTGCGTCCCAGTCCTCTGACATTCCACAAGATCCTCGGTTGGATAAGAAGAAGAGGAAGAAGCATGACAAATCTGACACCAACAAGGAGGAGCCAGAGAAGCAAAAGAAAGAGAAAAAGTCAAAGTCATCCCCAAAGCCCAAATAGAGCTCGTTTGTTTATATATTTTTAGATTTTCCACTGGCCTTATAATGTAGTCGTGAGAATGGCCTTCACTTTTTTGTCCAGCTTTGTTTTGTAAACCTGCATTAGTAAATGAAGCTCTGTTTCTTTTGCATTGTTGTGTACCTGCAAGTTTATCATACTTAGTCATACATAAATATTTGGATCATAACTAAGCCAGAATCATGTGCAATGAAAATTTAAAATTCCTGCACTATGCGTAGATGTGTATGAGTATGTCCCTAATCAATCATTAACGTGATGCCTGGCCAGGGCTAGTTGAGGATTGATTAGAGTCGAGTATATGTTTCCCCCTATGTCTGGAAATGAGGGGTTCGGGCTCAGCTTTCATTTTGGTCCCCGGTCCTATAACGGGATAGGATCCCTTTCATGGCGTTTAATCAAAGCGCCTTTATACTCTCCTGTCATATGCTCAGGATAGAGTTCGAACTCAGCTTTCAATTTGCTCCCCAATCCTTTAGTAGGGTGGGATTTCCTTTGAAGTGCTCAGTCCCTGGCGCCTTTATACTCTCCCGTCGGATACCAAGGGTAGAGTTTAGTCGAGACGGTATTTTTAATCATTTCCTTCACGCCTCGTGGAAAATTCATTTCCTTGTCCTTTATACTCTTTCTCAAGTCACGAGAACTAAAGTGTCGATAGTTGTATCGTTTACTTCATTGCAACCTCGATGCTCTGCATAATGTTGACCTCCTGATCTGATAGAAGGCACCTTGAACTATGTGCTTTGAGGTTGCCGCGAGGTTTATAGCAATTTTCATAATTATAACAGCTCATGTAAGTAAAGAATAAAAGAGTAATTAAGAAATGGTGCGATAAAAGTAAATGACGCATGGTAATTTATAGCGGTTCGGTCGAATCATGACTTATGTCCACTTTATAATCGTTTGCTTACTTAACCAGACTATTCTAGGCAAGTCGTGCCTTTTTACATGGTCCTAAAAACAAAAGAATAAAGATGACAATTTCATGTTAAGTAATGCCACAAATGCTGAGCGTTCCACACTCTGGGGGTTTCATTTCAGTCCATGGTCGCTAGCTTGAAGGATCCGTTATCAAGTCTCCGTAGGATGGTGTATGGTCCTTCCTATTTTGGACCTAAATGGACTGGGGGTGGAAAGACATGATTTAGAACCAAGTCTCCGGGTTCAAAGGTTCGAGCTCGGACCTTTTTATTGTAATACCGAGCAACTTGCTGCTTGTGCCTTAAGGCACGTAGGTTTGCTTCATCCCTTTTCTCTTCCACCATATCCAAGGGTTCGAGGAGTAATTCATTGTTGGTCATCAGGTCGTAATAAGTGGTTCTGTGGGATGGTACTTCTAGCTCGATCGAGATGATCACCTCTGATCCGAATGCAAGAGAAAAAGGTGTGTGCCCAGTAGCCTATTTATAGGTTGTTCTATAGGCCCACAGTGCCAAAGGTAACTCGTCGACCCACATGGCTCTGGCCCGCTTTAATCGCTTCTTCAGAATGGACTTGATTACTTTGTTTTCCACCTCTACCTGTCCATTCGATTGCGGATGCACCACAGCCATGTATCTTTTCTCGATATGATATCTTTGGCAAAAGTCCTGAAACTCAGTGCTATCGAATTGGGTCCCGTTACCTGTTATGATGAATTTCGGGATTCCAAATCGACATATAATGTTTTTGACGATGAAACTAATCACTCGCTTGGTTATTGTGGTCAATGGTTCTGCTTCGACCCACTTTGTGAAGTAATCCACGACCACAATAGCGAACTTTGCTCCGCCCTTTGCAATGGGGAGGCTTCCAATAATGTCAATTCCCCAAACGGCAAAGGGCCACGGGCTCATCATCATCTTCAATCGGTTGGGAGGTGCCCAGCGAATCTTAGAAAATTTCTGGCATCTGTCGCAATGCCGTGCATATTTAGCTGCATCTTTGTTTACGGTAGGCCAGAAATAGCCATATCGTAGTATCTTCTTGGCCAATGTTTGTCCTCTAGTATGGTCGCCACATTCACCTTCATGTACTCCTCTCAAGACTCTTTCAACTTCGTCATGGGCTATACACCGGAGGAGCGGCATCGAGAACTCTTGTCGATATAGGACTTCGCCTTGCATGACATATCTGGAGGCTTTACGAATGACGCACGTCTTTCGCTCTTTTTGGTGGGAAGCGTTCCATTTATTAGGAAGTTCTTTAAGGGTGTCATCCACGACTCCCTTTCCGGCTCGGTCTCTAGCACATGATTAATTTCCATCTGATCGATGCTTGGAGACTGTAATATCTCAATCTGGACCATCTTTGTGTCCTCAGGACTGTCGGAACTGGCCAACTTGGCCAACTCATCTGCCTTCTGATTCTCCGATCGGGGAGTATGGGTTATGCTGTAGTGTTCAAAACCATCCAGCAATTTTCTTACCTCCTTTAAATATGATACAAGCCTTGGCCCTTTGGCCTGAAATTCTTCATTGACCTGGTTCACAACTATCTTGGAATTGCAAAAGATATCCAACTTTGCTATCCCCAACTCCTTTGCAAGCCTAAGCCCAAAAATCAGGGCTTCGTACTCCGAGTCATTATTCGTGGCTTGGAACTCTAATCTCAGAGCATAGTATATCGATCGTTCCTCAGGGGTTACAAGTACCACTCCAGCACCAGATCGTCTGTCATTCTTAGCTCCTTCAGTATATGGTTTCCAGGTGTTGGGGTCAACTAGTTGTTTTGAGGTATCAACTTCTTCACTTGCTACATTGTCCTTTGGGATGGTAAATTTTGCTATAAAATCTGCCAATACTTGCCCCCTTATCGATCTTCGGGGCTGAAAGTTCAAATCAAACTGACTCAACTCTATGTTCCATTTGAGTAGTCTCCCTGACGCCTCTGGTCTCTGCAATACTTGTCGGAGCGGACGATCGGTGTACACAGTGATGGGATGAGCATGGAAATAGTGGAGAAGCTTTCTAGATGCGATCAGCAGACTATACGCAAGCTTTTCTATCTTTGGGTAGTTACGCTCTGCTGCTGCTAGCTTCTTACTCACATAGTACACAGACCTCTGGACTTTATCTTCTTCACTTACCAAGGCTGAACTTATTGCATGGGATGATACTGCCAAGTACACGAACTAGTCCTCGTGGTCTACTGGCTTGGATTGTATCGAGGTTTTTTCTAAATGATTCAGTAAGTTCTAAAAAGCTTCCACACAATCGGGAGTCCATTTGAAATTGAGTTTTCCTCGCTTTATCAAGTCGAAGAATGGATTGCACTTATCTGTAGCTTTAGAAATGAATCTACTTAATGCGGCTACTTTCCCAGCGAGGCTCTACACATCTTTAATCTGCCTTGGTGTTTGGATATTCCTGATTGTTGCAATTTGACCTAAATTGATTTCAATTCCACGTGAGCTAACAATAAAGCCCAGGAATTTTCCGGAGGCAACTCCGAACGAACACTTCAGAGGGTTGAGCTTCATCCCATATCGTCGAAGGATGTCAAACATTTCTGCTAGGTCACCGGTATGGTCAGACGATTGTCTAGATTTTACTAGCATATCATCAACATACACTTCCATCGTCTTCCCAATCTGATTGTAGAACATTCTATTTACTAGCCGTTGGTATGTAGCTCCAGCGTTTTTTAAACAAAAAGGCATCACAACATAGCAGTACAGTTCCAAATTTGTAATGAAGCTAGTACGTTACTGGTCCGGAACATGCATGGGAATCAGGTTATATCCAAAGTACACATCCATAAAGGATAGGAGTTCGTGACCTGCTGTTGAATCAACTAGCTGGTCGATTCTAGGAAGAGAAAGCTGTCCTTCGGGAAAGCTTTATTCAAGTCTGAAAAATCAATGCATGTACGCCACTTTCCATTGGCCTTTTTACCAAAACGAGATTTGAGATCCATTCCGGGTAAACCTAATCTCTAATGAATTCGTTGCTCCTCAACTTCTCAACTTCTTCTTTCAGAGCAGCTGACCTCTCTGGGCTGAGCATTCGCCTCTTCTGCTTAACGGGCAGATGCTTAGGATTGATACTCAACGAGTGGCTCATAATTGAGGGTGATATTCCACACATGTCAGCATGGGTCCAGGCAAACACATCTAGGTTGGCCTTTAAGAAATCAGTCAATTCCTTTACTCGAAGGGGGTCTAACTGGGATACGATTTTCAAAACCTTCGTTGGGTCATCATTGTCAATTTGGACATCCACAGTTGTTTTATTGGGTGTCTCCATTTTGCCCCCAGGCTCTTCGTCCTCTGTAGGATCTATGTCCTCGGGCAATTCTTCGAGCGGCTCTCTCAGGGTCGTCCCCCTTAGTTGCTATGCTAACCCCTCCTTCGCGGAAGGAGAAGCACCTTTGGTTTCTATATTCAGTCCTTTCATCAACAACTCCAATTCCGCCATATAACAGGCTCATCTAGTGGCCTGGTCACCCCTAATTACTCCCACTCCTGCATCTGTTGGGAATTTCAACAATAAGCACCAGGGCGTGATGCAGGCCCTGAATTCTACAAGGGCTGGTTGGCCTAAAAAGACACTATAGGGCGAGTCAATATTCAAAACTACAAATGGGAGAATTCTCACTCTACGGCGATCTCCTCCTCCCAGGGTCACCAACAATTCTACATATCCTATTAGATCCATCGAGGCCCCATTGAAGCCGCGTATCCATCCATCACAGGGCTTCAAATCTTCGGCCTCGAGCTTCATCTGATCAAATGCTTTCTTAAATAGAATGTTGACTGAGCTTTCGTTGTCCACTAAGACTTTGTGGACTAAAGCAGGTTCAATAGTGGCTATGATCACTAAGGGATCTTCGGTAGGGTAATGAACTACAACATTATCTCTATCGCGGAATATGACATCGTCAAACATTGTTTTTTGTTGCTTTATCGGGGTGGTGTCTTCGGGATTACTGCACTCCCCTACTCCAATGTGCTTAGTTGCATTCACATATTGGTCCATCGTTCTGAAGCTGTGTCCAGCCGGGAGAGGCCCTCCAACTATAGTTTTAATAACAATGTTCTTTCCCTTCTACTAAGCAGTGGGCCTAGGAGAAAGTTGGTTTGATTCGGGGCCTGTCCGGCTTGCCTCCTATCTCTTGGAGTAACCTTGTATTCATCCAACTTCCCTTCTCGAAGCAGTTTTTCAACCACGTCTCTCAAATGGCGGCACTCATTAGTGGAGTGACCATGGGTTTGGTGGAAAAGGCAGAATTTTCCTGTCTCATGCTCTTTCTCCGTTGAATCTCTTGGTGGAGGCCTCTTATATTGGAGAACATTATAAGTGTCCAGAAAAATATTCTCTAACGTATCATTTAGCGATGTAAAGTTCTCAAATGCCTTGAACCAAGGTTTCTTTTGTGAATCATTTCCCCGATTCTTCTTTCGACGGTCGTTCCCATTCTAGCGGCCACTACCTTGGTTCTTATTTCCAACATTGTCCTCTACCTTTCCAGAACTATGTCCAGACTGTTTGATGGCCACATTGCTCTGTATATCTTTCTTATCATCAACTTTCCTCTTTCGATTAGCATACAACTCCTCTTGGCGTAGGCAGATATTGGATTTCTCATAGAATATTTTCGTGGTGAGCGGCAGTTTTCTGGCTAAATATCTGTTGAATGCCGTATCTTTACCTACCCGTCAATTAAGGCCATCAGGACCGATTGTTCGTGAGGGCCTCTAACCTCCGTAACCGCTAAGTTGAAGCGGTATAGGTATGATCACAGAGTATCATCAGGACGCTGCTTGATAAGTGATAACTTAACGACGTTTTTGGATCTTTGAGTATGGAGTCGGAATTGATTTATGAACCTTTCGCTTAATGAAGATGGAGATTGATCGAGTAAGCAAGCTGGTAAACCACATTAATGCCACATCCTCTAGAAAGATCGGAAAGGCTTTGCACTTCACTGCATCGGGAGCGGCTGTAGCATTCATATACCATGAATATCTCATTAAATGCTAGACCGGGTTCGTCCTACCCGAGTAACGGTTCATCGTTGGCATGTTGAATCGTCTCAGAAATCGAATATTTAATATATCATCAGTAAATGGCATATGACTGTGGTCTATGCCCCAATCTTCATTCCTTTGTCCATGGCTATCTGCCATAATCTGCCTCACCACTGCTTCAACATCGGCATTGGTCAAGGTGGATTCAGGATCAACATTCCTTGCCTTGCGGGGCCCTCCAATGTCTCTTCGACGTATTGCTCCAAAGTCTGGGGCTTGAGCAAAACTTCCTTGCCCCCTGTGACCACGATCAATCACGCGGCGAGGGGGTTGCAATGGTTGATTCTCGATCGGGTTATCGACAACATGAGACCTAGGTAGTGCTGTGGGCCCTTCTGCAGGTAATGAGACAGGATTATTCCTATTACAGTTGTCCTGTCCCAGGTTGAGCACTGTCTCTGCTCTAGGGGAAGTGATCCAAACCAGAGCTGCTCCACATTTTCATCCCTTTCTAGGGGAGGCCGTCGTTGGTGTCTCGGAGGTTCTTCCGATGAGGAGGAATAGTCGAAGGTGAAGCGATGAGTTGGTGAAGGTGTTCTCTGCCTTCGGAGTTCATCGATTTGTCTACTCATTTCAGTAATATTATGTCGTAACAAAGAACTCTCTTGCCTTTAAGCTGCCAACTCATCATTTGTCCTTTCCAACATATCGAGCACATGAGAGAGATCTCCTTCTGTTATTGGAGTAGAGACAAGTAGCTGGTCATCACTATTCGCCGTTGGACGTAGAGCACTTGAGCCAGGTCGAGCAGAAGCACCAACGTGAGTAGGACGAGCCATAATCTCCTTTCCAGGTTGAGTCGTGGTCCCTCAGTGAGGGCGGTTCATGATCCCCTCTGATTGGTGGCTCGTGGTTCCCTCCTGCAGACGGTTCGTGGCTCTGTCTCCCAAGCGGCTTGTGAGGACATCTGCAGGGCGGCTCATGGTGACCATTTGTGAGCGGGTCGTGACCCCTTCCTAGGGTCGGCTCGCCCCCTACGAGCCACGAGCCGGGGAGCTTACCTCAACCTGCTCCTGAGTGCATTCTTCATTAGGTTTTTTTGCTTGAGAAATTCGCAAACCCTTGGATTTCTTTTCGACCATAACGTCATGACTTTGCTGAAATCTTTAAAAACCAAAATAGTGGAAGTTCGGACTATTTTCTTCGGGCTTGAATATCCAAATAGTAGAGCAATAATCCGATGGGCTACGAATTCAATTCTCAGTGAAAGCACCAAAATGTTTGACGAAAAAGTGGTCTAACACCCAAATTATCTTGAATCGCAGAGAATAATAACTAAAAATGAAAGAAATAGCAGCAAACACACCAAATTTATAGTGTTTCGGCGTTAAAGAGCCTATGTCCACTTTATATTTCTTTGATTATATGTTTGAATGCAGGTACAATCAATATTTTCTATCAATCTCACTTTTACAATGATAATTCACTCGATAATTTCGAGATAACTTTGAATAGAAATGATGAAGGAATGATAATGGTGGAATCAGAGATCTGAATTGTACAAAGATCCTGAAAAGTTCCAAGTATTGGGCTATTTATAGGCGATTTCTACAGGCGGTTCGTGAAGACACATGGCACCAATCCCGAGGATCTCGGACTCGCTCATGGCTTGATGAAGAAAGAGTCAAAATGGCCGTTATGGACAGGTGTCATCAGATCCTGGATATGCGGTTCCTGGGAGACTAGGTCATGGCTATTATCTTCTGAGTTCGGGTCGGTTTGTGATACTTTGTTACGAACGGGTCGTGGTTATGGTCCACGAGCGGGGGGTCGTGGTTGTTGACCACGAGAGGGTCGTGGTTGGAGGTCCACGAGCTGGTGGAAGAGGCTGGACCACGAGCCGGTCCCCCCTGCGTGTTGTCACGAGCCGGTGTGCTTTCTCTCAAGTTCACATGCATGTGCATCCTTGTCCATCCAAATATTAATGCTTATATTCTTGGTGGCTTGGTCAAAAAGCCACCAACACGTATTATCTTTACCTTGCAAATAGCTTGGATTTTTATTAATAAAACAGAGGCATCTACTTATTTACCCTTTTCAGTGTTTGTTTTCTTTTCATTCTCTTCAATTACATTACCAACCTGTTGCAAATAGTCAGGTAGGATATCAGCATGAAGGTTAATGTTCAGAAAGGAGAGATTATTCACAATAGTAAAAGCACTCTACTCAGATACATTTAGAGCTGCCAGATCTGGATCATAAATATCATTGTTTGGATTTAAAGAAGTAGAAGGATTCTCAGAAGAATCCCATCTAGGTTCCTTTAATACTTCATGAATATCTTCTTCATGGCCAAACAACTGACATTTGTCACATTTAAAAGGCAAAAATTCATATTCTACACTGATAACAATCTTCTGTCCATTGTGTAATAAAATAGGAATTGATGTTTTGAGCTCTATTTATGTATCAACTGATATTAAAACTCTCGCATACTTTGTACACATTTTAGCATCTGTATTTTCGTCTATTAAGAGAGGTTGCGCAATAAAACTTGAAACCATTTGGATAGCTTTCTTAGTCAAAAATTCCATAGGCAAATTGTGTAGTCTGATCAAAATTTGAACAATATTGCTTTGAATATTGTTATAATCAAATCCATGATGCCATGCTTCAACCATGAGCGATCGACCAAAATAAGAATAGGTTGAACTTTCGATAATTCGAGAGAAGTCAAGTTGATTCTCAAACTGAATAGCAAAATCATAAGAAGAAGTGATATGCACATTGAAATTACCAGAGGGATTCCACACTCTCTTAACATATTCTTTTAGTTTAACCGCTGATAATCTGAAGTAGATCAGAATCAAAGCAATTGTATTCGACCAAGCAGATTCAGATTCGTTATAAATTTTTTCCGGAATCGTAACATAATCTGATGAAGGTTTAACAAAATTCAATCTTAGGCTATTTGATGAAATAGTGCTTTCATTTGAATTATCTACAGAAGTAGAATTTGAAGACGGATTTCTAGATATTGAAGGAGGACGAGGATTAAATGAAGAAGAAGAAGGTTTAGATTGTAGAAAATTAAATCGAGGAATTTGAAATATAGGCAGGATCCACCATTAAAATGGAAAGTCGATATATATATATATATATATATATATATATATATATATATATATATATATATATATATAAACTGTATATCCAGACTATTTAAATCAAGAAACCAGATTTGTACTACCTTACATAAATGGTTCTAAATTATTCAAATCATTATATACCATCAATAAACATTAAAAGAAAACAACTGTACATAATATATCCAAAATATTCTTTCACATTGAAATTCATGACTAATTCAGTATAATATAATATACAATAATAACTTATGATATTATGATTGAAAAAAATTGTTTTTCAAATTTAGAATGATTTATATTATTTTGCAAAAAAATTAATGAAATTTTAGATCATTTGGATCTATCTTTCTAAACCCAAAGAGTTACATTTGTCAGCCTTTTAATTTTCAATAATAATAAAAAAAGGTACTAAATCTTCACCAAAAAAATTGTAATTTTCCTAATGAAATCAATAATGGGTTGCTCTGATACCACTTGTTGGTTATTTTTGTATACTTTATGATTGACAAATCATGAAATCTCATAGTTAAATAGATGATCCATATTGATTTAATTGAGAAGAAATCAGAGAAAGTAAATGAATTAGCAGAAGCCATACTTGAATCTGTATATGTTTACATAGAGAAGATTAAACTAGTTAAGGTATGGTTTTGATTTTCAAACCTAACATAAGTTCTATATTGATTTAATTGAGAAGAAATCAGAGAAAGTAAATGAATTAGCAGAAGTCATACTTGAATCCGTATATGTTTACATAGAGAAGATTAAACTAGTTAAGATATGGTTTTGATTTTCAAACCTAACATAAGTTTTAGATCTGAAACGATAGTTGTTTCTTTCATCAACCGATCCAGAGAAAAGGTAAATCTAAAAGATAAAAATTAGATATGATCTTCTAAATTGA
The DNA here is from genome assembly GCA_030737875.1 of Allium sativum. Lineage (NCBI taxonomy): Eukaryota > Viridiplantae > Streptophyta > Magnoliopsida > Asparagales > Amaryllidaceae > Allium > Allium sativum. Next base: position 41,553,185 of record JASFAX010000021.1, read on the forward strand.
CACGAACCTAGATCTAAATTATTTTCTGTGGAAAGGTTAGAAGAATAACTAAAGCTTATTTAATCTGAGGACCATAGCTAAATATGTATAATAATGTGATATTTTCAATTTGGCTCTTGGGATTTTATTGTGAATGATAAATTTCATAACTTTTTCAAGTCCAAGGACATTCCATCAAAAATTTATTCCTAATGACAATAGACACTGTAAAACCGATACCATACACACTGTAAAACTGATATTTAAAAACCGACAGCTTATTTCTGATACCATACACACTATAAAACTGGTAGTTAAAACTAGTAGTCAAATTTTGATATCATGCACCTTGCAAAACTGATACCTTAAAGCCTGATGCTTTGTCCTTTATAATAAAATTCAGTAGGTCGTCCTTACAGCTGAAAAAGATTATTGTTAATGCCACTCCAAAAACGGATAAAGGGGGTCATATTTTATTTTCACTTCACTAAAAATTAAATTTTTAAGGGGGCGACCAAGCACAATGGAATAATAAATAAAAGAACCTGATTTTACACTCCATTCAAATACATAGAGCACGGTAAAAATCGATAAGGACATACCGAAATTTGGTATAAATTTCGAAAATAACATGTCGAAAATAGATTAATTGAAGAAAAATTAAAATCCTATATATTTGTCGATAGTGCACCGGAAAACACGATTTTATTCGGTGGTCTATCGCCAAATTTGTCTTATTGTCATAACCTGATGCATTTACCAAATTCAGCAAGTATATTTCGTTTTAATTGTTTAACTTATGCTCGTTGTCAACGAATATAACGTTTATGGCCGAAAACAAGCGTCCGATTTTTCTAGTAAATTTTTACATTTTCAACGATTTCTTCAACGAATTCAACATGTTGTTCGCTTTTTTGAGTAAAAATCATGTAGTATTCTTTTCAAAGTTAGAAATTTCTTTAGAAATTGGATCCTCCATGAAAACAGTGATTATTTACTTTGAGAAGAAGATGATTAGGGTATAACAACAGTAAAATATAACTAAGGTAAAATAATAAAAGGGCATTTTGGTCTATATTTTACAAATTATTAAGGGGGCTTTGTTAAATGGTTCTTCTCTTAGTAAATTTAAAAAAAAAAGACTCCTTCTCCCTTAATCATTTTTGGTATGGCATTTATTAAATGATTTGTACAACTTTGTCATTTACATTATTTTCCTGTTTATTTTATTACTTTATTTAATCACCCTAATTAGGCTTTCATCAAAATAACATAACACATTTTATTTTACATGTTTGGTCCACATGTTCAAAATTTTCAACAATAGTAAATCATTATAATTGGATTGGTAGGATAATCATGTTTTTCTTTAGCGTCTCTTTCATGATTAAATGGAATTTTCTTCAATTAGAATATACCATCAATAGGGAACAGTAAATCATTTTACAGCGTCTTAAAAGGGAAAATGCAAAGAGAGGTAATGTGGAATGACGCAGACAAAGAGATGTTTCGCTTCGTGACTAGAATGAAGAGCATGGATTGTCTCGTTGTTGGACTCAGGACCACACAATGTAATCATTGATTAAATTTTCTTAACACTTACAACTGAAATGGATATCTTCATATTTTCATTTGAATATACATTGAGTATTGTTACTGACACTCCACTTTTGATTAAGGGGCGTCACGCTTGAAACTTGGTAAGGTGATACCGAAACTTTTCAGCACAATTTGACCGGAGTTTTGTCAAGTTTAGGTCTGAAAGTCGGAAAAGGACCACCGAAAATGATAAAAATTGAAAAACGGTGGGACTATATCGATATTTCATTTTTTACCGTGATGCCCCTTAACCAAAAAGGGAGTGTCAATAATAATACTCTGTACGTTTAATGCATGCGCCAACATATCTAACATAATACTAAAGCAAGGACATTTTCCCTCCAAAACTGCCCCTTTTCCCTCCACAATGCCACTAAATAAATAAAAAATTCCCTCCTGTTCCCTCCAATTCCCTCCAAGATGTGCACCCCAATCCAAAAGTAAAAAAAATAAAAATAAACACCTATTCCAAAAAAGCTGTCTAACCTAATTATTACTGGTTTATTTTCCAAGGCTCACGACCATCACTACTGTCTTCTCCATGCTTTGGAAATCTAACAACCGCGTTTTTATTCTTTGTATTTCATTTTTTCTTTAGAACATTCAAACCGATCAGCGGATTTCTTTGGCTTCAAATTGACTCCAAGCTTCGGTTGCTGGCAATGACCACTACTGCGTCGCTTTTCATCTCCTACATCTCGATGTTTCCAAGCTAGGCATTTTTCACTTTTGATTTATTAATTTGCTGCCACTTTCGTTCGTTTCTCCTCATGATTTCACTGATTGAGGATTGCACCGATTCACAAGTTTAGTCTATGATTCAGATCTTCGGCTTCAAATGGAGTCCAGGCTTCGGTTGATTGCAACGACCACTGCGACGATGCTTCTCATCTTCTACATCTCGATGTTTACAAACTAGTTATTTTTTACTTCTAATTTATTAATCTGCTGCCTCTTTCGTTCATTTCTCCTCTTGATTTCACTGTTGAGTTGCACTGATTCACAAGTTTAATCTATAATTCTGATTTTTTTTTTGTTTTTTAATAAAGATAATTATTGTTTCCTAAGTGCGAGTATGCAGACATATCGACCTTTAAGTACATATTAGATTTAGATTGGGAGGTAGAAATACCAGACGCCTTAAACAGACACATTTCCAAGTGACGTACTGGTAAGTATTTGATGAGTACTGATAAGTTAAGTATAGGTGTTTTGCGTTGTGAACAAAACTTTTGGAATTTTTTCTCAAATTACATGTTAGGTGCCTTTGCGTAGGAATGCCATCTTAGCTGCATTTGCACAAATTGTTTGACATGTCACCTGAAGATATACAAAATGGTAAGTGTTAGCAACTTTGCTTATTAGTAGTTTATAGGTGGATACAAGTGGGATTCTAGAGCAGCACGCTAACATGCTAGATAGTTTTGGAAGAGTTTTGTTATTCTATCAATATATTATTAGCAAGCTAATATTCACTTTGTATGTGGAATAGGGATTGAATAAACACAATAAGCTTACGACCAAGGTTGACGATAGTCTAAATTCAACTTCTTTTAGTATGATAGAACTCCAAAAAAGAAATGAAGAGTGGTAGGTAAGTCATGATGGTTTCTTTGGTATTTTATACTGTAAATAAAAATAAGTAATTGAAACTATGATACTCTTAAACATATTGCTATAAGCACCCTATCATATGTCTCTTTTTTTTTGCATGTTTTATTCCCTTCTCTGTGCGTGTGGATTTTCAGAATTTGAAATGGAAACAGAAAAATTATGTCAGTTACATAATGCACATACATGTTCAAGTACAGTTTTTTCGTTTTTTCATTTGACTATGTAAATCCCTTATAATAGACATGCATCAATAATAGGGTGCTCAATCGAGTCCGCATATCATGTGGGTTTTAAGCTCGGTCTGTATCTGACTGAACAACCTATAGTCCAAATAGTGCATATCTAATACAGCTTGTGACTATGTGTATGTGCATATCTAATACAATTTGTAGTTTACCTTCCAGATTGGTACTCTGATTTCATTGTTCTTACAACACTTACTCTACATTATGTTCATTGATTGAATTTAAGTCATGTTGGATTATGTACACTGGAGCTTTACAAATAGTTGATTCTTAGACATTGAATACAAGTTTTAGTTGTTTTGAAATAAATCCTTTCTTCAAATGTTGCTGATTTGAATGATTAAACCAGATCAGATACTTCAGTGATAATCATATTGAGTTTCAGGCATGTTTACTATGCTTTGAGGTTAATTTTCATTTATTAATATAATTTCTGCTTGTATGGTGTATGTTTACTATGCTTTGATTTTAATTATCATATTGATTTAACGTTACTTTCCACATTTAAATTTTTGTTTTTGTCAGGTTTAGATCCACGAAATTTCAAAACGGAGCCAGGATTGCTACCTTTTTACTTAATGGAAGATTAACAGACATGGTATATTGGTTTATGTGGTGCAAATGTTGTAGATGGCTCTCCTTCCACATCCAGTAAGTAGCTAAGCTTCCAATTTTATTGAAAAATGCAAGAAAATATTTGGAGGAATAGATTAAACGAACCATGGATAATGAGGCTGCTAAAGTTGCTAAAATTAAGAGGAATTTTGAAGTGAACTAGGTGACAGGGAGGTACATCACTATTAAAAAGTTCTATATATAAAAATTATGCATTGAAAATAAAATATCTCCATAATAGAAATTTCTTCATTGAGATTACCTTATGTATTGTTGAGTTGTTACTGCTACTACTACTATTGATGAGTTATTACTTGACTGACCTAAATCGAAAGCTGTCCATCACAAAATACATAAGCAAAGGCTTCAATGATGTTAACATGATATGGAATATCTCCACGGATAATTGGAAATAAATTATGCATTGTATATCGAAAAAAGCAAGAAAATATTTGGACGATGCATGCTGAAATTCGTTTACTGTTTTTGTTATCATACCATTTTTTATTGCTAAACTTATCGTTTATTTTTTTTATTTTTTGAGAAAATGAAATGGATTATTTCTTTACACTTTATAACATGGGTAATAAATAATATTATGAAACAGTTATACATGTGCACATGTCTTTACTTTTGGCACACTCGCTTTGTGTTCTTGATGGATTCAAGGGTCAGTTCCATATGACTTATTGCATATAAGAATCCATACGTGTGTATATGTCTATCTAAACTTGAATATGATTACTGTTCCGATTTGTTAGATTGAAAAATAGCGAGGATGCTGAAAGTTTTTTTTAAGCGCTATTGTCCTGATTCATAGTTGTTAAATTAAGTTTGCAACTTGCTTGGAAAAATTAATGAATTTACGTTTGGAAGATTTTTAAAATTCTATTGTACAGTCTCAACACTACAACTTACTTCAAATTAGTTCGGAGAAAACAATAAACTAAGTTTATAGTATTTTCTCGTAAGCTATGAAGTGGGCACCCATATCCATACCTACTAAATAGCAACCAATTAGGTGAATTTATTTTGCAGCTAGGATGAATACTTGGCGGTTTTTCAGTGATAGAATCAATTGTATATAATATGACAACCATTTATTATCGTGAGTGATTTTTTATATGAGCTGATTTTGGATTTGTGTGCTATTTTTTAAGGATTCTCGGGCAAGGTAAAGATGGGTGGGAAAGCAACGGACAATGATGAATTAGAAGTTTGGATCAGCAAGCAACATTTTGGTGTGTGAATTTGACTCACAATAATATTTAAATCCTTTAGCGCCTTTATCCATACCAATATTATTGAACTGTTTGGCTGCATTTTTTTGCTATTAGTTTCTTAAGTATTTACTTTTTGAAATTTCAATTGTAGAGTTTTTTCACGAAATGATGCATTTTGATTCTAGCACGTTGGATGAGGATTAGTTGCACTACGACTAAACATACCATTCCAACATATAGAGGTGTGTTGTCTTTCTATGTTCTGACTAGCATATCTACCCAGTATTTGTTCGTATGAAGACCCTTTATCATTTGATTTTTAAGTTTGAAAGGTTTTTTTCTATTGACTGCTAACCATTTATAGGTTCTTATATTTGTACCCTTTTTGGTTATCTTATTTCATATGGAAGTACTTATACCTTTTGGACTAATTTTGTTTGTAGCTCAACTAGAATGGAATAGACGTACTTATTTGATTCAACAAAACCTCTTTTTGGTTATCTTATTTCATATGGAAGTAGTTATACCTTTTGGAATAATTTTGTTTGTATAGCTCAACTAGAATGGAATAGACGTATTTATTTGATTCAACAAAACCTCTTTCTCGAGAAACGAATGTCGTAGTTTCCAAAATCCTAAAGTAATAACAAATGTCTAAGGATATTTATAATGATTTTTTTTGTACACTTGACTTTTTTAGATCATGTTCCTGTTAGCTCCAACTATTTTATGTAACGTAATCATGTTACATTATTTCAGTTAGATCCTATCTTAGATCGTGATATATAATTTAAGATTATTCCTTAATTTCTGTTTTAGATCCCGTTCTACAATCATGATATGGTTGGGCTTTCTTTTTTTACTTCCATGTTTTTGTGATTTTTTTCCAATATTAATTACGTTACTTCCTATGAATAATTGCTTGATCAGGTTTCATCCAAGTTGCATTGGCATGAGTTTAGAAGCAACTAAGAAACTTGGCAATTTCATGTGTCCAAATTGTTCGAAAGGTAAAACAGGAAGCTCTGTTTCTGACAATCTTCTCCACCAATGCCAAAGGTGATACATATACATATATACACACTCACGTGTAAATGGATACATATAATACGTTATACATGTATGCACACGTATAAATGGATACATATAATACATTATACATGTATACATGCAACTTCTATGCTTTTGTTTTTCTTTTTCATTTTATGTTTATCCTTGAATGTTTTCCAGGATTGCAATCATGAAACAGAATACATGCATGCATTATAGAAGTATTGAACAAAGAAGTTAGAGTTATCAAGGTTTGTATGAGGAATTGGTTAGCTGCATAATGAATTCTGAAATATCTAGGTTATATTCGTAGGAAGTGGTAAAGTATATTGAATTGTGCTGCATACAAAAAAATTCCAACTTAAAAAAAAACTAGATTTTATCCTTTTTAATATTAAAATATCTTTACTTTATTTTAGAAACGTTTGATCTGCTTTTAAATAAAATTTTCACCACTTAACATCCTGATCGGCAGGTAGCTTTCCTGACTTTGGGAAAGAAGAGCAAACTCTTCTCCAGCGCGATGTTGTAATTGAACAATGGACTTAATGATGATGCAACATTAGAGCTTACTGTAAGCAGAAATGAATATGCAAACATTATAAATGAAGACGGTAGGAGTTTATTATGCATGTTGTGTATTGATCTCCTTTTTATATGTTGCAAGGGGTTAGTTGTTTGGATATTTGAGATGTAATTTTGATTTTGGACAATTGATTTTTATAGCTGGACAATGAGAGTTGCACGATGTGCTAAGCACATTGCAAATGGTTGTTCTGTTTCATGCATGCACGTTTTTACATCACATTATGTATACGTTTCGCAGTTATCTCTATTTGATATAGACAATGATATTTCAAAGATTGTTTGTGCAGAAATAAATAACAATAAATAAAATTTTAGCCCCTACCTGTTAATACCTTTTTGCGAACTGATTTCTTATTACAAGCAATTAATTAACTTTAGAATAATTAATACATTAAAATAATATATTATAATTTTCGCCACTTTACATGCTGATCGGCAGGCAACTTTCCTGACCTCTGGGAAAGAAGAGCAAACTCTTCTCCAGCGCGATGTTGTAATTGAACAATGGACTTAATGATGATGCAACATTAGAGCTTACTGTAAGCAGAAATGAATATGCAAACATTATAAATGATGACGGTAGGAGTTTATTATACATGTTGTGTATTGATCTCCTTTTTATATGTTGCAAGGGGTTAGTTGTTTGGATATTTGAGATGTAATTTTGATTTTGGACAATTGATTTTTATAACTGGACAATGAGAGTTTCACGATGTGCTAAGCACATTGCAAATGGTTGTTCTGTTTCATGCATGCACGTTTTTGCATCACATTATGTATACATTTCGCAGTTATCTCTATTTGATATAGACGATGATATTTCAAAGATTGTTTGTGCAGAAATAAATAACAATAAATAAAATTTTAGCCCCTACCTATTAATACCTTTTTGCGAACTGATTTCTTATTACAAGTAATTAATTAACTTTAGAATAATTAATACATTAAAATAATATATTATAATTTCGCAACAATAATTTTTATTATTGATATATTAGTATGTAATCATTCACTTAAAATTATTTATATGTATATTTCTAAAAGTGTTAATATAAAGTATATTTTTTCAGCCGTGCATATGTGTTTTTACATGTAGTGTCAGAGTAATTAATTATACTTATACAACGCTGCCCATTCATACAATGATTTCAGTTATAATAAACTTTAACGAGAATTTGCAAGATGATTTCAAATTATACTCATACAACGATTTCAAATTATAATAAACTGGAACGTTAATAAAGTAAAAAAAAATATGAAAGAAAGTGGTAGTCAAATAAGCTGATGGTTTTTTTTGATCTCTTTTACAAAAAATTTAACGTTTCAGTTGAATCAATTTTAAATTTAATTACTGTTAATGTGGTAGTGTATCGAAGTAAGGACATATCATAAACACGGAACTGCATGGAAGTTGTATTGAATGCAATTGTCCATGTGCACGGGACTAATCTAGTTCATATTAAACAACTCGGGACGGTGACTTGAAATGTAAAAAGAAATATCATTTGAATACATACACAACCTTACCAGTGGAAAAAAAAGAAATATCATTTGAAAAAAGAAATAACATAAAATATTGCAATTGATAAGCAAAGACAAGCACATGAAAGATGGATTCAATACATAGTTCAGCTATAAAGACCACGCGCCAAATATGTGACAACCCCAATTTCGACAGACCGATTTTTTTTTTAAAATTCCAATCTATCGAAACTTGGATTGGTTTGCTCTGGTATCCTGTAGAAAAGATAAAGAAATAAAATATGTCAGAGCCCAGAAAACATCTCAGAATGGATAAAATATAATATAAATCAAAGTATAGCCTTACCGTATTAATATTACTGCCTAACCAGTATCCAAAGCTATAATGTCTTATGTCCCTGTCACAAATTTAACATGCGAGTATGTTATGAGGAGGGGGTCAGAACACAAATTCTGGTGAATATATTTAAACCATACACTTTGGATAATCCTACATATATCGTTCAATCATATTATCTTATTTATTAGGTTGCTTGGGTTAACAGCACTCAAGGCTTACACACACGTCATACCCATTCACTTCACAGTAAACTAACCTAATACAGTATATGTGTAGCTACCCCCAATATCGAGGTACACCTCATGGAACACCACTCGCACGGTCTCCACCGTAACACTATCGCAGTATATGCAATCCCTCATCCTACGCCGTAATGACGTACGGATAACAATATTAAGTTCCACATATATCTATCATTACTATGCTACGCAAACGTACGGACTGCCACCTTTATTCGAATCAGACTCCATAACGGAGTAATGCCCTCAAGTCTACGATACACCACCGAGAGCTGATATGCATGTAATTAGACTGTACACCATACATATCTTCATTTGTAGCTCGATGCCTCAATCGCACGTCCCCTAATTTGCACCGAGTTCCGTCGCAGGACGATACAAGAAACACGGAACTCGGTCGGGAGTTTTTCCATATCTGTACGGGCCCGTCTCTAAAGAGCCTCTATATACAAACATACCTATGGTCTGTTTTCATGGTGGCTATGGCCCCACCTCTGCTCCTCCCTCAACTAGTAAAGACTATCAAAGCTATGCGACCGCCTCTATGCAAACAATCTAAACATCCATATGGCGTCTCCCCTCCACCCCGTACCCCGATAGTGAAGGGTGAAATGGTATCTTGGGTTTAGCTCGAGTCTTTCCGCATCCTACTAGCTGCCGATGGCAGGTGTACGACGATCTACTATCCTTGTTGGTCTTGATCCTCTGTCTCCTCGTGAGGCAACCGCCGAACCACCCTTGTGTCACCTCGTCACAGCATTCTAACTGCATAGCTAAATCTACAGTCAAGGCCCACCCATCTAGTAGTTACGTGCAGACCCAATCTCTGCGGGCACAGCCTAAGACATCTGCCGCCGCACAGAGGACTACTAGAAGCACCTTACGTACCTCAGGAAGTCGCATGCTTCCCCTTCCAGTCCTTCGCAGCCGTCAGAACAATCAGATGAATGTGCGCTCTTCCTCGTGCCTTATAACACCACGATGATCTACCCCCTTTGGGTTATTCACCCTCAAACGTGCGGACTAGTTTAAGCGCCTCACTTTAATATTTTATTAGACCCTATGTCTAAACATTCTTTTACGCGCTCACCTCACCTCACCAGGTTTTCAGTTTACTTGGTTATTCTCATTCATATTGAATTCTTATTCAAATTACCAAGTTTCTCTTCCTTAATAACTTCTGTCATACAACTTAATCTCTTTTAGTTTATTAATAAGCCCCAACATGTTATTCTCTAGATTGTGGCCCAAGGTCTGTAATCTACAATCTCCTTTATATTCTTGTTTGATTTCATCATTACAATAACATGTTTTACTTACTATGTAATTAAGTATGTCCAATTCACGTGTTTTCTAATTAACATGTCACTTAACATTTATGATTAAATATAACTTATTTTATTTCATAAGCATTCCTCATTCTTTCTCATTTAATCATAATTCCATTTTACGTTGTCAATACAACTTATCGTTATTTACTTATTAGCTTAGTTCTATTAACTAAGGCCCATTAATAAGTTTCTCTACCCGTTTATTATAACCTATATTGTAATTTCCTCTTGTCCCTAAAACATTCTTATCAACGGGTTTCAGACTTCCAACTTACAGATTACTCAATTTATAATTAAATACAATATATTTTCCCCCTTTTCTTAACTGGTTTCAGGTTTTCCCCCTTTACTGATTACTTAATTTACAATTAAGCACTCCTTAACTCAATTCACCAGTTATCCCATCCTCTTACTAGTTTATTATAACCTAAGTTATAATATTCATTTGTCACCAGGACAAGTCTACCTATTATACAACATTTTCATTAATATTATTTAGTATTATCATTCCCCTTTTAAACCATTTTCTTTTACTGTTGTATTCCAGTATCTTTCATTCACTGTAATATATATTCCTTATTTTATTTAAGGAAAACACTTCATGCACCTTATTAGTTAGATAGAAGGAATCAGTGATTTATTTAAATAACGTATTCTCATCTAAATCCGTGGTAGCAAGTCTTTTCTTTACTCTTCTTACTTTAGTTACTGTGGCCTACTTGCAACCATGTTCTCAGAAATAGGTCATTTGGGGAAATACATCACTTTTCCTTCATATCACACTAACTCAGTTCATTACATCTCTTCCTTTCTTATTTTCTGAGTTAGACATTTAATTACCATTGTTGTCATCTATTCATATCTTGTTACACACACACACACACACACACACACACACACATATATATATATATAGCACTAGACCTCTCACATTAAGGCTACACTTGTGGATGCTGGATTTGCCAGGCGGGTCCGGGCAGACTTCTACCACAAGTTGACTTAACCTCGTGTTTTAGCACCATTACATTTTTTTTAATTTTTGCACTTAGGCCTCTCTAATTAGGTTCAACATTAGTGACTGCCGGATATGCCGGTCGGGTCCGGGCAGACTTCCGCCACTAATGCAACTTAACCTCGTGCCTTACGTGCTATTACAATTTCTAATTGAAATCCTAGGCATATTCATCTTTATTCAATCATTAATGTTCACATTAAAATTGCACTCCCAAGTTAAAGTCTCAAAACATAATATATGCTATGTTCCAAAAATTCCATTATAATTCATTCCCATTTCATGAAAACTTTAGGCATATTATCCTTTTTACCGTTATCTAGTTTACAATAATTTAATTTTGCATGTCGTCCGAATTTTGTCTATATTTCATCGCATGTCCTTTTTAACATATGTTTAATCCTATTTTGACATGTAAACATTCAATCGGTTAATTATTCAAATCCATCAATCTAAACATGTCATTTATTCTATAATATGCCGCAAGTGAAACAAATAATTATAACAACATTTATTGCCCATGTTCTAACCATTTCTAACAAGTTGCTGTTTTTTTTAACATGTAATCATTCCAATAATTTAATAGATTCAACATATGAATTTCCTGATCTATTCATATTAATGTCCCAACTTGTTATAACAGCAATTTATAATTAAACTGGCAATTTCACAATTTATTAAAAGGGGAATGCTAAATGATAGTCATAACATTATCTAAAGGCTACAATTTAAACCACTCACCTTTAAGCTTTCCCCAATTTTTGGATCTGATCTGTTCCATCATCCATGGTTTTCCCTTTGATTAGTTTCACAACCTTGCTTTGAATAATCTTTTATTAATGTTGATCCTCTCTTCGAGATGTGGATTCATAACTTTCTAGGCTAATATTTTAATTTCAGAATAGATTGGAGAAGAGAGAGTCATGGCAGAGCTCCAGCGTAGCCGCCAAATTATATGGTTTAGGGTTAGGTCTAAGGTCTTATTTATAGGAGTATGAAGCAACTAGGACCCTTAGATTTAAATAAAACTTCATCAAAGCTAATCACGTCATACGACCAATAGGAAATGGCCACGTCGCAACAAAAACAAACGTTCATTAATCAAAACACGCCACGTGTGCTGAATGGTGCGCAGGGGTTGACACCCCTGCTTGGTTGTCGACAGCTCTTAGTATATACGGCAGGGGTGTCGACAACCAAGCAGGTGTATCAACCCATGTGCATCATTCAGCACATGTGGCGTGTTTTGATTAGTGAACGTTTGTTTTTGTTGCGACGTGGTCATTTCTTATTGGTCGTATGACGTGGTCAGCTTTGATGGAGTTTTATTTAAATCTAAGGGTCCTGGTTGCTCCATACTCCTATAAATATGACCTTAGACCTAACCCTAAACCATATAATTTGGCGGCTACGCTGGAGCTCTGCCATGGCTTCTCTCTCTATTCTCAAATCTATTTTGAAATTAAATTATTAACCTAGAAAGTTATGAATCCACATCTGGAGAAGAAGATCAACATTAATAAAAGATTATTCAAAGAAAGGTTGTGAAATTAATCAAAGAGAAAAGAGGAAACCATGGATGATGGGACGGATCAGATCCAAAAATTGGGAAAAGCTTAAAAGTGAGTGGGTTTACATTGTAGCCTTTAGATAATGTTATGACTATCGTTTAGCATTCCCCTTTTAATAAATTGTGAAATTGCCAGTTTAATTATAAATTGTTGTTATAACAAATTGGGACGTTAATATGAATAGACCAGGAAATTCATATGTTGAATCTATTAAATTATTGGAATGATTACATGTTAAAAAAAAACTTGTTAGAAATGGTTAGAACATGGGCAATAACAATTGTTATAATTATATGCTTCACTTGCGGCATATTATATAATAAATGACATGTTTAGATTGATGGATTTGAATAATTAACCGATTGAATGTTTAGATGTCAAAATAGGATTAAACATATGTTAAAAGGGACATACGATGAAATATAGACAAAATTTGGACGACATGCAAAATTAGATTACTATAAACTAGATTACAGCAAAAAGGATAATATGCCTAAAGTTTTCATGATATGGGAATGAATTATAATGGAATTTTTGGAACATAGCATATATTATGTTTTGAGACTTTAATTTGGGAGTGCAATTTTGATATGAACATTAATGATTGAATAAAGATGAATATGCCTAAGATTTCAATTAGAAATTGTAACAGCACGTATGGCACGAGGTTAGGTTGCATTAGTGGCGGAAGTTTGCCCTGACCCGACCGGCATATCCAGCATTCACTAATGTTGAACCTAATGTGAGAGGCCTAAGTGAAAATAATAATAATAATAATAATAATAATGGTGCTAAGACACGAGGTTAAGTCAACTTGTGGCAGAAGTCTGCCCGGACCCGCCTACCAAATCCAGCATCCACAAGTGTAGCCTTAATGTGAGAGATTTAGTGCTTATATATATATATATATATATATATATATATATATATATATAACAAGATATCAATAAATGACAATAATGGTAATTAAATGTCTAACTCAGAAAATAAGAAAGGAAGGGATGTAATGAACTGAGTTAGTGTGATACGAAGGAAAAGTGATGTATTTCCCCAAATGACATATTTCTAAGAACGTGGTTGCAAGTAGGCCACAGTAACTAAAATAAGAAGAGTAAAGAAATTACTTGGTACCACGGATTTAGATGGGAATACGTTATGAAAATAACTCACTGATTCCTTCTATCTAACTAATAAGGTGCATGAAGTGTTTTCCTTAATTAAAATAAGGAACATATATTACAGTGAATTAAGGATATTGGAATACAACAGTAAAAGAAAATGGTTTAAAAGGGGAATGATAATAATAACATTAATGAAAATTTGTATAATAGGTAGACTTGTCCTAGGGACAAGTGAATATTACACCTTAGGTTATAATAAACTAGTAAGAGGATGGGATAACTGGTGAATTGAGTTAAGGAACGCTTAATTGTAAATTAAGTAATCAGTAAAGGGGGAAAACCTGAAACCAGTTAAGAAAAAAAGGAAAATATATTGTACTTAATTATAAATTAAGTAATCTATAAGCTTGAAAGTCTGAAACTCATTGATAAGAATGTTTTAGGGACAAGAGAAAATTATAACATAGGTTATAATAAATGGGTAGAGAAACTTATTAATGGGCCTTAGTTAATAGAACTAAGTTAATAAGTAAACAACGATAAGTTGTATTGACAACGTAAAATGGAATTATGATTAAATGAGAAAGAATGAGGAAAACTTATGAAATAAAATAAGTTATATTTAATCATAAATGGTAAGTGACATGTTAATTAGAGAACATGTGAATTGAACATATTTAATTACATAGTAAGTAAAATATGTTATTGTAATGATGAAATCAAACAAGAATATAAAAGAGATTGTAGATTACAAACCTTAGGCCACAATCTAGAGAATAACATGTTGGGGCTTATTAATAAACTAATGGATTAAGTTGTATGACTGAAATTAATAAGCAAGAGAAACTTGATAATTTGAATAAGAATTCAATATGAATGGAAATAACCAAGTAAACTGAAAACCTGGTGAGGTGAGGTAAGCGCGTAAAAGAATGTTTAGACATAGGATCTAAGAGAATTTTCTTTTAAAGGACAAAATTTGGATTTTTTGGTGAAATGTATGAAAAGCTTCAAAATTAGGGAGAAGGACGCATTTACACTAAAGGTGAAATTCAGAGGGGCTACTAACATTTTCTCATTTACATTAAAATTTGGCTTTCTCACTAAATCCTAAACTTTACATACTTTTCACCAAATTGTTTATTAAGTTTATCCTTCTCCCTATTTTCCACTATGGTCTAATAACATATTAAAGTGAGGCGCTTGAACTAGTCTGCATGTTTGAGGGTGAATAACCCAACGGGTTAAGATCATCGTGGTGTTATAAGGTATGAGGAAAAGCGCACATTCATCAGATTGTTTTGACGGCTCCAAAGGACTGGAAGTGGAAGTATGCCGCTTTTTGAGGTACGTAAGGTGCTTCTAGTAGTCCTCTGTGCGGCGACAGATGTCTTAGGCTGTGTCCGCAAAGGTTGGTCTGCGCGTAACTATTAGGTGGGTGAGCCTTGACTGCAGATGTAGCTATGCAGTCAGAATGCTGTGACGAGGTGACACAAGGGCGGTTCGGCAGTTGCCTCACGAGGAGGCAGAGGGTCAGGACCAACAAGGATAGTAGACCGTCGGACACCCGTCATCGGCAGCCAGTGGGATGCGGAAAGACTCGAGCTAAACCCAGGATACCATTTCACCTTTCACTATCGGGGTACGGGGTTGAGAGGAGACGCCGCATGAATGTTTAGATTGTTTGCGTAGGGGCGGTCGCTTAGCTCTGGTAGTCTTTACTAGTTGAGGGAGGGGCAGAGGTGGGGCCATATCCACCACGAAAACAGACCCTATGTATGTCTGTATATAGAGGCTCTTTAGAGACGGGCCCGTACAGATATGGAAAAGCTCCCGACCGAGTTCCGCGTTACTTGTATTGCCCTGCCACGGAACTCAATGCAAATTAGGGGACGTACGATTGAAGCATCGAGCTACAAATGAAGATACGTATGGTGGACAGTTTAGATACATGCATATTGGATCTGGGTGGTGTATCGTAGACTTGAGGGTATTACTCCGTTATGGAGTCTGATTCGAACAAATGTGGCAGTCTGTATGTTTGCGTAACATAGTAATGATAAATATATGCAGAACGTAATATTATTATCCGTACGTCATTACGGCGTAGGATGAGGGACTGCGTATACTACGATAGTGTTACGGTGGAGACCGTGCGAATGGGGTTCCATGGGGTGTACTTCAATATTGGGGGTAGCTACACATATACTGTATTAGGTTAGTTCACTGTGAAGTGAATGGGTACGACGTGTAAGCCTTGAGTGTTGTTAACCCAAGTAACGTAATAAATAAGATAATATGGTTGAACGGTATATGTAGGATAATCCAAAGTGTATAGTTTAAATCTACTCACCAGAAATTGTGTTCTGACCCCCTCCTCATAACATACTCACAGGTTAGATTTGTGACATGGACATAAGACATTATAGTTTTGGGTACTGGTTAGGCAGTAATATTAATACGGTAAGGCTATACTTTGATCTATATTATATTTTATCTATTCCACTGTGAGATGTTTTCTGAGCTCTGACATATTTTATGTCTTTGTCTTTTATGCAGGATACCAAAGCAAACCAATTCGAGTTACGATAGTTTGGAATTAAAAAAAAAAAAAAAAAAAATCGGTCTGTCAAAATTGGGATTGTCACATCTGGTATCAGAGCTTAGGTTTAGGATTACATAGAGGGACCCACTAAATAGAAAGAACGTAATATGATTAGAAATGGGATGTTGTTTTGTACATTAAAGAAATGAATATGGAAATTCGAGACCGTTAGGTAAACTGGGTAGAGAGTGTATAATATACTTTGTATGGAAAGAAAGTGAACCTCATATGATTAGTATTTTGGGTTAGTGAGCTTGGAAACCTTATAAATTGAAAAGGTTGAAAAGAGGAAAATGAATTAGGAATATATATAGTTGAGAGAATTGACCTTGGGAAGTGTCTAGGAAAGCCTAGAAAATTGGAAATCCGCTTTGAGTCTAACCCCATTGTTAACTTTTAAGAACTTGAAATTATAAAAGTTTTAGAAAAACGATTTATGGTATTTTCAAGTTTTAATCTTAAAAGTTATAGTTTTAAATATGTAAGGATGTGCATATTGGGTTTTGAAGTAAAATGGGGTATATTTTGTGAATAATGGTTTCTAGCGAAAACTTTATCCAAGTAAAATTTTCTCAGTAAAAGGTGTATATTAAAGTGCATGTATAGCCCGCTAGTTTTCTTGTAACATTTCATATAAGAATTTTTAATAAAGAAAGATTTGAAATCTCTATTTTTATAACAACCCTTTTTGATAAATTATTTTAAGATAATTTTGTAGATGGACAAAATAAGCTGTAGAAAATATGAAGTAGATGTTGGCACCTTGTAGTAAGAGACATAACTGACCTTATAGATAAGAACAAGTCATAAACCCGATTGAGAAAATAGTTGTCCGTATCTACTCCAGTTTTGTGATTTGAAAAAGAAACAGAAAATTAAGTAAAGGCAAAAAAAAAAAAAAAAAAAAAAAAAAAAAAATTGTTTCAATTTTTCGAAATTGGGGTCGTGACAAAATGTATGCAAATGAAGCACTGCTTGAGCTGTGATTGGTAAGCAAAGACAAGCACATGAAAGACAGAATCAACTGCAGCTCACAAAAATTATTTTAAAAAAAACACACACACAGAGATAAAAAGGAATTAAGTCAAAAGTAAAACGAATGTAGTTCAACCACCACAAGTTATGAAACAAAAATTAAACAACTCAAACAGAGTTCGTACAAAAACGACTTACACAACAGAAATTGGTTCATTATGCAGTAGTAATTAATGACTTCCCACCCAGTTATTATCCAGTTATTATGGTGATTCCGCAGTTAGCTAGTTCCAGGCATCCTCCAAACTCTACGGTAATACTTGATCCAACTCCACCTTCGTTGATGCGAAGATACCATCTCCATCAACGAAGACAGTATGACAATGATTCCGGAATTTTCCGGTTTGGGATACTCTCATTTGCAGCCGCAGCTAGGGTTTATCGAATTAGGGTTATTGAATCTAGGGACAACCGATGCTAATTCAACCGTATTTAAAGAGGACAGATGTAGCCATGTAGGGTGAAGATTAGGGGTGTTAAGAGAATTTCACGACCTGGATTATTTCAGCTTTAATTAGTATTGTATGTATTGAATATGGCTCTCCATTTTGATCAGAAGACCTTCCAAATTTCTCTTCTTAAGTTTATCCTCCTTTGTTTTTTCTTTTTCTTTTCATCAGCGTCTTAATTCATTTTGAAAATTTGCGATTAGGTTTAGTGTAGTATTGTATTGTTGTGTTTTGTTTTGTTTATTCCAAGTTTTGAGTATTATTTTTTCTATTTTTTTTTTTAAGATATCAGCTATAATTAAATGAAGAGTATAATTATTTAAAAAATAAATTTCTTGTAGTTTTGAAATTGTAGTGTATACATAGTTCGTATGGTTGTACTCATCATAATTTTATAAACTGAACTCTCGGTTTTTTTTAATCAAGCAATCTATGATCCTTGGTTTTGTGTCATTTTTGTTTTAAAATTAGCATTCGTTATTGGATATCCGTTTTATATTATGTATATGTATCAGTTTCATAATTATAGTTATCAATATTATTTACTGTAGTTTTGTGGTTTCTGTTTGTTTTTTAATATTTTTTAGGTTTTGTTCTGTAGTCATCTATATGATTTACATTGCATTCGATGAAATTGTATTGCAGTGTTTAGTTTGGTGTATTTTATGTTGTGGGTACCAGTTTATGCTTTTCCAGTATCAGTTTAAATTAAATGAAGAGCGCAACCGTTTTACCAAATGTAACAGCCCGCCATTTTGACCGCCCCAAGTCGGTAATTAAACCAACTCAAAGTGTTCAAAATGACGGATTGTTATTGACTTACAGGGTTTAAACAGAATAAATACAGAATCGCTGTGACAATAGTAGCAAAATGGAATTTTATACAAACATCAGAATTTACAATATTTTGTACAGTGGAAAAAAAGAAAAATATGGATTTATAAAATTATTTTTTCAATTTTCGAACTGTAGTTGTTATATAATTTATATAGTTGCATTCATTATAATTTTTTGTTCTAGGTAATTCTTTTTTTATCAACTATTGTATGGTCTTTAGTTGTTTATCGTTTTTGTTTTGAAAAATAGTTGCAGTTTTTCGGTATTGGTTTTTTATTATGTAGAATCAGTTTTATATCTGTAGATATCAATATTGTTTAGTGTAGCTGTCAACTTTAAATGATTTTTTGCAGATTAGCTTTTATTTATTATATTTCTTTTGCATTGGTAACAATAACATTCTTGTTCTATTTATATTCAGGGTTGCTTCTTTTAGTACTCGGTTGTTCATAGATTGCTCCTTCTATGATTTGAATAATGAAATATATCGTCATTGGTCTCAGCTAGCTCTTATATGCATTAAGATTCGTTGTGTGTTTGAGAACAAAATTATTACTATTGACACTGATTCTAATCTTCAAATTATAGTTTGCCTTCAGCTATGTAAGAAAGATGTTTTCTTTTCTTTTACTATTAATGTGAAAAATTCTCAATTGGAAAATATTAATGATGGTTATATTTCAATTTCATCCAATCTTTCAATACATTCATCTTCTATGAGGTCTTTGTGTTTAAATATCGTTATGCATGACAATAGTTATTTGAAAGATATGATGAAGAGAGATTCTATGTTATCCATTTTTGATTTTATTGATTTTTGTTTTGGATAAGCTAACAATTTTAGAGAAGTTTTAATGACCTATCAAATGCAAAAAGGATATGAATTGCATTTTTTTGAAGAATAATTCTACTATAATAGCAGTTGTTTGCACTTCATCTTCAAGTGGATGTCCTTTAAAGTCCACGCTTCTTGTGATTCCGAACAACATACTAGTTTTTTATTCGGAATTTTGGTCAATGGGCATTCTTGTGGAGTGACCTTAGAAATTTGAATAATCCTCACCTTTTTAGTTATTTGTTAAATCATTGATTATTGATGAAATTCATGATCGTCCTTGTAAGAAGCCTAGGGACATCATTGATGATTTTCGTAGAGAATATAATTTTAAGTTGTATTACTCTTTTGCTTATTATGTAAAACAACTTGCTTTGATGAAAGTATGGTAATGATGTCATGTCTTATAATGATTTGAGCTAGTATTTAGAGCCGATAAAGAAGTATGATCCAGGTAGTTATGTTGACGTAGGTGTTAATGCCTCTACTAACCAATTTGAGAGGGTGTATTTGTTTGTCTAGGTGCTTGTATCCTCGGTTTAAGCATTGTCAAGTTATGATATTTTCATATGCTACTCGTTTAAAAGGGAAACCGGGTATATTGATGGGGGTCACTGCAAAGAATTATAACCAAGGTATGGCTAGTTATTTGATGATTTTAGTTATGTTGTGATGTTCTAGCTTGTTATGGTAAATAATTAGTATCAAGTGTCTTATAGTATCATTTTTAGGTTTCAAGTTTTACTATGAGTATCATTTTGTATTTCATATGTGTTATGATTTTTTTTTGTTTTGTTATTCTTTCGTTGTCTACTTTTCCAGCATTGGTTCTTGTTAGTAATAGTATATGTCTTATGTTTCTAGTTTTTAGGTATCTGTTTTTAGTGTTTGATAGTATCAGTTTTTAGTGGCTGATAGTACTACTTTTTAGGTATCAGATTTTTGTGTATGATAGTATTAGTTTTCGATTTCATAGTTTATTATGAGTACTATTCTATATTTCATACGTGTTATGAGCTTTTGTTTTTCTTCCCATGTTTACACTTTATAGCATCAGTTGTTGTTAGTAATAGTATCAGATATATTCGTCAAGTTTTTAGGTATCAATTTTCAGTTATTGATCGTAGATTCTAGGTATCAGTTTATGACTTGATCGTTGATTTACCTCTGTTTGATTTTTTTATTTTGGAATGCTATTTGCTAGTTTTTTCTCTCTTTCGCAATGGGTATAGTGTCGGTTGAAAACGTGGATGATTGGAGATGCTTTTTATGTCATTTAAAAGAAATTCTTTGGGAAAGTCATGATTTGGTTTTTATGTTGGATCGTCATCAATGTTTAATTTTAGATATTCGTGAAGTTTTTCCTAACGTTTCATAGTTATTGCTACCTACATATGAAACAAAATTTACTATCAGCAGTTAACTCAAAAAATACAAATACTTCTATTATTAATTTGTTCAAGATTTTTTCTAGATATTCAAATGTGTATGATTTTGAAAAAGCACATTCTAATTTTTTCTAAATTGGTGGTGTCGCAGCTGTGATTTCTTTGAAGGACTAACCGTTTGATAAGTGGGTTGGCTTGTTTTTCGGATAAAAGATATGAGGAATATAGTTCTAATGTAGCTGAAAGGTTTATTAGTTAGATTTTAGATGAAAGAACATTTCCTATTACATCATGATTGGATAGAATCCATGTTAAAATTATGGAACAAATGGCTTGAAGGAGAATGGGTGTCAATTGCGGAATACTATTCTCTGTCCTTCTATGGAGTGTCGGTTAAAAGAGTTGATTGAGTAAAGATTTGGATGGGATGTTTATAAGTCTTGAGAGTTTGGTTTTGAAGTGAAATCTCCATTTTCTTATCATGTTGATCTTAGGGAGTGGACTTGTAGTTACAGTTAGTGGAAAGTTATAGGATTCCCATTTTCTTTCGCTATTAAATACATCAATAGATCGAAATTATGTGTTTATGACTCTATTAAACACTTGTTTATTGTTGATGCTTACCGATCTTCCTATGGATATGCTGTAAATCCTATTTCTAATTATGATAAGCCTTCTGCTGATTCTAGCATTGAAGATGTCCTTAAGCCGCATAAAGATAAAAGTGGTGCCGATAAACATTCCATAAAACCAAAAAAGGGCTTGCATTTTTTCAAAATAAGCAAAATATACATGGCACGTGCAAACAATATGGCCATAACAAGCATGATTTTCAAGCTTTGAAGAGAATGTGATTTTTTTTTTAGATTTGTACTAGGGCTTATAAGTATTTTTCAGATTTCATACAATTAAATTTGGACATCTAAGTACTTTGGTACATGACATATTAAATGTACTCTGATTCTTTCTTTGTAATTGAAACTTCTAATCTTTTATTATTTCGGGATATCTATTAATTATAACCCGATGTAAATCTCTAGTCGGTAATTTTTATTCTTGGTGTTCTTTTATGCATTTCTAAATTATGTTATTATCAAGAACAAAATTCTAGTGTCTTTATAATTAGTTAGGATTGCAATTATGAAGTTTCAAGACAAATTCTAAATTCATAGTTCTATGTTTATATTGCTAGTTGAAATTTTCATATCAATCATTGTTGAATAAACCATGATTACCCTGAAAATTTTCTAGTTTTTGTTTTGATATTTCGGGACAAAATTGTTAGTAGACCGGTCTTTCCATAAAGACTAAGAGTTTCTCTTACGCTGGGTGGACTGGTGCTACATTATATTTGCATTGCTTTTGAAGAATGGGTATCATCTTCAAGTTGATGAGAAAGCCATTTTTCCTTGTGTTATCTAGAAGAATAGTGTAACTACCAATTATTTCACAAGAATGCTCCATCTCCCTAGTTAAAGTCGAGTCAAAAGTTTATCTCTTTCATAGAGTCAAAAAAGTTATGTCAGCCTTTTAATGTCAACAATGGGCATCGATTCGATAAGATCCCAAATCTACTTCATCCTTCAGCAATAATTATATGATAGCTTCATCTTTATAGACTTCACTTTAACCGACCAATACCAATGTTGCTTCATTTTGGAGGAAAGATTGTATTGTTGCAAGGCGATAGAAAACTTGATTTGACCAATAAAACCTGAGGAACTATTTCACTTTGGAAAAGGTAGAAAGCATTTTGCTTCCCTTCAAAGCAAATAGTTGTATCGGTCCGTCGCATTGTGGACTCGTATCATCGCTATTCACTTACAAATCTTTTTTGACCCATGCCAATTAAAAGAGTGAATCACCTTACTTCTGTAGTTGAGCCGTGACGCCTCCATCCATTCAAAAGACGTAGAACTCCATGTTTATTTCTTTGTTCATTTCATCTCTAAAGCAACACTGTTGACTATCAATAGTCAAAACCACTAGATCAATTGTTGCTTACTGCATCAAGTTGTTTCAAAGCCAATACAAATTGGTTGAATCATTTAGGATTTAAATGAAGCCTAGCTCTCACCTATAAATAGAGGTAGGGTTGTAGAGGGGTACTTAGCTAGGGGTCGAACTTTCTTTTTCAATTCTCTACTTCTTTTTTTTCTCCGTAACCTTAAACTGAATTGGAGACAAATTATGGTATTAGAATCATAGTTTACCTTACGTACTAAAGGACTTTGGACTATGACTACGCTTATGAATTTAATTGTGCAAATTTAACATATTTGACTTCGATACGGGTTTGCATAACATATATCATTTTTGAACTCAGGACAAATGAACTTTTGTATGATTACCTTATATTGAATCGACATGGGATGATGGAATAAAAATACTACATAACTTTTCCATTAACAAGTTTAATGGACTTATTTCCTTAAAGACAAGTGATACATGCCTTTAGAATAGGTCGACATGTTTCAAAACAAGGATTTTATGTCGCCGTTCGAGACTTAAATTGATAAGGATATATTGTATTTTTAATTGCTTTGCCTTAAAGAGTTGTATTTGTATACAAGTCAACTCAATCATTTGCGTTTCGATATGCTTCGACATGAAGTCAAAGCAAAGGATTCGAACTATGGATTAAGATGTTTAGACTCTAATTCTAAGCATGTGTGTCGGTTTTGTTCTAAGGGACCATTGACACTCTAACTTCATCTTGAATTTCTTCATTTTGTACTTAGTCATGTATAATTGACTCATTATTAAAACTTATGTGTATTCAAAACAAAATGTAATTGTTGATCCTTTTCGAATTCAAGAAAGGTGCATCATTGTGTTTGATAAATTTAGGGTTGGAAAGAATAGAATTCTACAATAGAAATTTTTTGGTGAAGGATGGGTTTTGCATTGTTTCTTCACAGGTATATTTCTTGTTTGTTGCCTGTTCCTTTTAAGCTAAAATTTATTTTAAGTTTTGTGTGTAGTTTCGGTTTTCGCATTTTTCTGCGTATCCTACTTCCTCATACGCCGAAATGTGACCTGAGTCATTCAAGTTACTGCAAAATATATTGGGACGGTTTGGTTTAGGTCGCTGTTATGTTTCAAAATACAAAAAAAAACTCCCAGTCTAAAAACTTCATAAATTAGGTCCCTGTTTTTCGAAAATCATCAAAAACTCAACAAAAACAATTAATTTTTTTGAAAATTCAAAATTAAATTCAGCACATAATCATCATCGTACTCATGCATTGAAACTACAAAAAATATGATTCAAAAATAAAAAATATGCATGCTCTAGTAAATTGCACCAAATAATGCAACTATTTGCAATAGTTGCTGACATTCCTGCAACCTTTTCAATTATTTACATCAACTGTAAAACGATTGCTAATATATCAGCAATTTATGATAATAATTGTAGACTTTTCTGCAATTTTTCATCCATCTTTCATTCATTCAGTTTTACATCAACTGTAAAATAATAGTTGATATATCAACAATTATATATAATAATTTTTAGTTATAATATAATTTGTATTTGTAATTGATATCTGATTTAGTGGTTATTATAGTTATCTCTTTCAATATTATGTTGTTATTTTTTCCACACATATACGTGTGTGTATATACATATGTGTGTGTGTGTATGTGTTGTTAGCTAACTTTTTGTTTAGTCTTATTTCATGATACAAGTTCGGTAGACTTTCGTTGAGGAGCTTATTAGAGATCAGTTCTGGAGAGTCCTTTCTTTTATTATGTTGTACTGTTCATTTTTTTTTTTGAGTGACTATTATATTAGCTAGGAGTAGATATACTTCATAATTGGTGATGTCCTTGCCGAACTCGATATTAAAGTATGATGGGCCGTGGTTTTTCCTGAGCTCATCCATCTACATCATATATTTATGGTCGTAGTATGAGTTGGTTGTTTACTATTAGTTACCTGCCAGGCATATTGGCAGTTATTATCGCTTGTTTTATATATATATATATATATATATATATATATATATGTGTGTGTGTGTGTGTGTGTGTGTGTGTGTGTGCGCGTCCTTCTTTTTAGTGGATCACACATTTTTACTTTCAAAAAAAATTACAATAATTGCTGACATATCAGCAATTATTCATCAGCCTTCAATCAACTGCAAAATAATTGCTGATATATCAGCAATTATTCATCATCCTTCCATCAATTTTAAAAATAGTTGCTATATATGAATAATTGCTGATATATCATCAATTATTCATCCGCCTTTCAACTAAATTCTGGGTGAGTAATTGCTGAAAGAAACAGGAAAATATCCTGAAGGACAAAATGAACAAAAAATTGTTCCATAAGGACAAGGGACTAAAATTTTGTTCATAAGGACAAATTTTAGTGTAAATGGTGGAATTACAGTGGCCCCCTGAATTCCTCCCTTTACACTAAAATTTGTCCTTATGGATAAAATTTTGTCCCTTTGTCCTTATGAAACAATTTTTTGTTTAGTTTGTCCTTGAGGATAAAAACCCCTTGCTGAAATATCAGCAAATATTCACTAATATTGTTGGTATATTTTTTTGCAGAATACTTATGTGAATATTTGCAATTTTTAGAATTTATTTTATACAACAACGCAAAAAATATTAAAACATGTTGCTACACTAAAAATAAGGACCTGCTTTACAATGATACATATAGAAGGAGCCGCTTTACAATAACTTTCAAAATAAGGATGCGATTAGAATTTCCATAAATATATTTTGATACTTTTTACAAATGCCATTTGGAAAAAATCCTTTTAAAATTTAAATATTTGGTCTGATTTACTTTCTTCCCATTTTATTCAATTTATGCAAAAATACGGACTTGGGTACGGTAATTTACATATGTTTGCATATTCATTTTGTATAGAAACAGATTGTTTAAATGTAGTAGAATGCACATTACTAAATTCTTAGTTTTTGTACAAATCTCATATGAAAAGTAAAGCTATACCAAAAAGTAATTCCAAAATTTACATGAATTTTTAAAGTACGGGAATTGATTATGGAAGATTTCGATTTTATGGACACGTGTAAAGCGTATGGAAGATTTTGGATGATTTTTTTATGCGTTTTAGCAGTACATTAGGGGAGACAATGCGTTAAAAACGTTAACAAGAGAAAGGTTGTTTTAGCTATGGAAACGTTACTGGTCAACAATGCTATTTAACCCGTTTTATGTTTTAGAGCTTGTTTTAAGCCTCCTTTGCAGTCTCCAAATAGAATTTTTTGGAGTATTGTGGAAATTGAGGCAAAATTTCACTAAGGATGGGAATTGGAAAATTTGTAAGAGGTAAGAACGTTGAAATTCTCCATTTTAATTTCCTTTTTTCGTCGTAGGAAAAATTAATAAAAAGAGATTTAGATACGTTGACGAGTTAGATGCTAGAGTTTAGATGCAAAAATTGGTTGCTTCACACTTCTATTCGTAGCCATATGAGGGTTTTGAATGAAAAATGTTCTCAAAAGCTGCATAGATATAGAACTGCCAGTATATTTTAGGGTGTTTGTATCGTATTTTCAAAAAGTGCATACATATAGAAGGATCTGATTTAGAATCATTATGCATACATACTTTGTGGTTGCAACTCATGATGTACACTGTGCGTAGGGCTGTCAATTTCCTACACGACCCGAAACACGCACAGAAATTAGCAGGTTAACCCAACACGTTTAGTTGGCGGGTCATTTTCAGGTCAACCCGAATTTGATCCGTTTATAAACGGGTGAGTTTAGGGTTGAATCGAAATCCTATTTTGAACCACCAAACCCGATTGCAATCAATATGCTCACATATTCTTGTGTAAGCTGTTATATTTAACTAATTTATTTTTGTATGTTGTTAGTTATATGTTACTTACAACAATTGTATCTCTTACATAATGTTAGTATTTTATGTATATAGTATGCTCATATATTCTTCTGTATGGAGAATGATTTTGGATATGGCGATTTCGTGCTTTATATATGTGATGCCTACTGGTGACTTTTTAACTTGTTGCCTGTTGGTCATTTTGTAACATGCTGCTTGTTGGTGATTGTATAATAGTGCTGCCTGTTGTTGATTTGGTTCTTTTGTTGTTTATGCTAGTGGACAATATTTGCTGAAGGTTCAAACGGGTAAATCCAAAACAACATGTCCCGACATGACCCGTTTAGTTAAACAGGTTAGACGGGTCGGGTCAACCTGTTTATAAATGGGTCGGGTTAGGGTTGAGGAAAAATGACTCGTTTAATAAACAGGTCGACCCGACCCGTTTATAAATCAACCTGAACCCGACTTGACCCGACCCAATACGAACCATTAACAGCCCTAACTGTGCACATGCACACATTTGGTTGCAAAATTGGATGTACACTAATTGGTTGTGTCGTCTAGAACAATTATGTGCTAGCACCATGACTTAGTCACTGGTAAAATTTTGAAGCGAAATTTCTTATAAGCAGGGAATAAGGTAACAAACCGAAATGTTGGGAATAATTAA
Source organism: Allium sativum (assembly GCA_030737875.1). Lineage (NCBI taxonomy): Eukaryota > Viridiplantae > Streptophyta > Magnoliopsida > Asparagales > Amaryllidaceae > Allium > Allium sativum. The sequence continues at coordinate 41,580,852 of JASFAX010000021.1, forward strand.
ATTAGTAATTTAGTTATATTCCAAAAATGGAGTTTTTACAAATGGTATTTTGACCATGAAACTTGCACTGTTGCGTTCGCGATGGAATTCAGTCAACTTTCATGTTTGAAACTTCACGAAAGGGGTTCGTATGAAAAAGTTACGGATGAAATACGAAATATGAAAACAGAGAGAAAATAAATAAAATATAAATGGTAATAAATACCTTTGTTCCCTACCATTTCCAGGGCGGTCAACCGAGCAGTCGACCGTTGAATCGACCCCTGGTCGATTTAGTTAGTGACGACTAGGGTTTTATTACATAAATTTTATATCAACGGACAGATTTTTCTAAAATTCAGTCTAATGGTTCATGGTCATTTCTATGCCTATAAATAAAGGGCTAGACCCCCACCCTTTTCTCATATTTTCTAGATGCAACAACGCAGCAACGAAGCTCTGTTATTCCCAATCCTCTAACCTCTTTTAAAATTCAAAATATAAACGTAGACAAATCTAATTAACAGGAATTGGAGAGATTGGATTCAGATTTATGTAAAAGGGCTAGTTCTTTGAATATGTAATCCTTTTTGTTTAAATTTCCTTCGTCTTGTTCAATTCTTCTTTCAGATCTAAAAATCTAAATAGGTATACTAATAAGGGAATGTTGTAAGCAGTAGTCAATTTTATGACTTTAGCGGCGGGTAGCTAACAGTATTCCTTTGAAGGTGATATGAATAAGGTAATAAACACAGAATGTTATGTCTTTTGAATGAATAAAAGCAATAAGTCTCCACTGTCCAAGTAAGGTGGCACACTTCTTAATTGTTCTGGAGTGAATCGATTTTCAAATATAAAGCGCTGACACGATCTTGCAACGTAATGAAGCGATGCAACCACTTATTCTTAGGAGACAGATGAAACACTTTCGGAAGCTTTTATGAGCGACATAATTTCCCAAGGTGCATGAAGCACAATGGATCATTTATATAGTTGAGGCGATGCAACCCTTCTTCCAGAATGGGATGACACAGTTATAGGAAAGTTCAACCGAAGCTTGTGGAAGAATAATAATCCAATGATTCCTTTGAATGCGGAGAGGCAAAACATTTTTATGAAGCACTACAACTTTTGACTTTAAGGAAGCAAAGCACTTTCTTACAAAGCATAGAAGCAGCTTAACTTTATTACTTAACTTAAGATGACATGGCCTTCTCATCATCTTGAAGGTGACACTAGATCTTCAAAGGCGATGCTAATATGGTGTAATACTACCCCCTAGTGTAACGAGCCCATCGGTTTTTAAATCGATGCTAATATGGTGTAATACTACCCTCTAGTGTAATGAGTCCATCGATTTTTAAATTGATGCTAATTATCACTTCTCACCTCAACGTTCAATTTTATGGAATGAATTTGACCCACCCATTTGAATTTAGTGATTCCTCTTTCACTTCTTCTTCTATAAATAATGATTTTACGTTCTTCGTTTTTCTTCTTCCCGTGAATTCAAAGCTTCAAACAAAAAAACAAAATTTTCATAACCTGAAATTCAATTCTTCTTTAAATGTTCAGATTTACGTTTTTGGTGTGAAAATCTCCCCTTTAACCATTTATGTGCTTAATTTTTTCCGCTTCATGTTAAAATTAGGATTAGGGTTTTCTAATTTCATTAATTTGGTAATTGGGGAATTTTTTTAAGTCCTATTTTGTAATCGGATCGACTTAACGAATTCTTGGTAGATATTGCTTCGATTCTTGCAGTTGAATATGAATCTAATTACTCGTGATTAAAGAAGAGAAGAAGGAAAACTGGACTTTATCTCAAGTGACAACCCATGTCTAGGCTTGATACAAACCTGAAGTTTGATCCTTTAGGTTGTATTTATCAATAATCAAAATCAAGTATTGCTCGCAGTTAAGTACTAATAATCATGTCACTTTCGACTATTCTTAACGCTATTTGTTTTTTATGATGAAGCACGACATAATGTGTCATCCTGATGCTTCAACTCTAGTGAGGAACGATGCTTTATGTTGGTGTTTATCACACCAATTTGTTGGTGACAACATATCTTGTCGAGTTTAGTGGAATTTAATTTAAAGAGAATAAAATTAACGTGTCAATTTCAACAAAGTTGTATCATTTTATCACATAACTTTGGTAGGCATCATGTTTCGTCTCGACATTTAGTAAACTTGACTGTAGTGTATCAACTTTGTTAAATTCAACAGGACTCAATAAGCAAAAATACACTTATACTTATGAAGGTAGAAGTTGTGTCCATCCTTCACGATGAAGCATAACATATTGTTTTTCCGTCTTGTTTTAGCTTTAATGACATACAAGTATGACATTAATATCCATTCACTAAATTGGACCATAGCATATTACCCTATTGAATCGATGTAATATACTTGAACTTGACATATTTTAACGCTTGGCTATGATTCTCATAGAATTTAATATGCATCTTTATACTTATAATGGCTCGATATAAAATCACATTTCCTTTAGGGGGCGATACAATGTGTTTCGCTCTGGATACTCATTTTCATGATAATTTGAAGAAGACACACTGTACTAACTTTGGATTTGGCCAATTTAAGTGTTAAACTTAACAAACTTAATATTCCTCTATGTAACGACCCGACTTTCGATGACCTCGGAAGTCGTTTCATTATTAAAGAATAAGAAATATATAGAAGATAGAACTAAAGAAAAACATCAAAATCTCACAGCGGAACTAAACAAAATATAATATCACATAATGTTATATATCAAGGGCACGATACATCAGAGTACAATACTTCACATACATGGTTATATGACCATTACAGCTTACAGACTTCGTAATTATACATAGATGTAATTAATATGCTTACTTCATAAAATTTCCATCTAGCTGCTCCAAAAGTTCCATTCAACACCTAGATCACTCGTATAGTCATAACAATTGTTATGAGTACCCAAGAATTCAGGAAAAACACAGAAAATAAACTCTGGTCAGTCATGGGATGGTGTGAGTAAACAATTTAAAACAACAAGCTGAGAAATAAAGGGTATCTCATAAAACCACGGCGCACATAAACACGGAACAAGTTTTTCGCTTACGAGGACCAAAACAATTTGTATATCGAAATCAGATATTATGATAATGTCTAGGGTTTTCAAAATAATTCAGAATATAGTGGAATGCTTGCATCTCACATTCCACTGCATAGTTCACAAAAAAACTGCATGACGCTTATGGATATGGATTTCCAACTATGAGAAGGTATGGAACCACCTTCTGATAGTGTATTTCTAGAGTGGAATACACTGGGTTCAATAAGAACATATTGTAACCCGGCCACACATGAGCGACCACTCATTCCGCTTGAGTGTACCGAATGTATTATCACTAATGGTTGGGATCAGCAACCGTTACCAAAAGCATAAAACAGCGATAAAATAAGAGACAAGTGAAATTTCTCTAGATCAGGTGATAACACAACCTAATGAGAGCGAACCACATAGCCATGCTACCTGCCTGATTTTTGACATTTCTGGGTTGTGAAGCTTGAGGCTATACTTACCTTTTGGTATATCATGTCTTCTTCCACTTTGAATGCCACATTGTCTAAACCCGCCAAATCACTAATTGATTTCCCCAAAAATATTATTGGAGAAAGCTAAGAGAAACGAATTCCTTCACCACCAAACATATGTTTGAAGAGATCATCGTACATGATGGTTAGGCATACTCTGTCAGACATTCGTCCATGCAAGTTGTCCTAGGACTGGACAAAACGAAGGCACTATTCTGTAAACCCATCTTAGGCAATTTCTACCTATAATTTACAGAACAACCCTTGCATAACTCCGTCTTCGATTATCTTCAATAATATCTGACTCGCAATGTATAAATCAAATCGAAGTGGAATATAAATTCCGAACTCTTCGAAACGTCCAGCGTTAATATCTTTTAGGGTCAAGTGATACTCAATAGAAAATGGGTAATTATATTTAAATGAATTTCAAAATTTATATTTAATTTTCATTAATTCGATTTTGAATCATTTTCTGATTTTTAAAATGGTTATCGACCTAAGTCGATTAAATTTAAATAACACTTCAATGTTTATTTCAAAACATTTGAACTCGTTAGCGGCAGTCAGCCACCTTCCCAAAATGACGGCATATCGTCACCTTTGGTACAAGACATTGGATTTTAACCAATTATCCGATCATGAGAATAGTTGAATAAATCTCATTCCTTTATTATTTTAATTATTCAAAAAGAATAATTTAATCCCCCTTATTTTATATATAATTTTGATTAATAAATACATATATATATATATATATATATATATATATATATATCGATGAAAGTTTAACTTCCAATTTATTATGATAGCTTTCATTCTCAATTCCATTTTGCATTTATGAAATCAAATACAATTAACATATTTTTATTATATATATTATTTTGTTATTTTATTTTAAAATAAACAAATAGTTAAATTATAAAATTCGAAAATTTTACATCTAAACATGACACCATTGTTGCACTTTTACTAGAAACCATTTTTTCCCTCCTTTCCTTTTCTTTCTTTTCTCCTTTTCTTTCTTTTCTTCTTTCTTTTTTCCCAATTTCTTTCTGTTCTTTTTCCTCTTTTTCTACAGCCTACGACCCAACTCTCTTTCCTTTTTTTTTCTTCTTATTTTCCCTCCCAGCCCACGACCCAATTCTTTGGCCTGCAGTTCTACCCTTACTTTTCCTTCTTTAAACTGCAACCTCCCCTTTCTTCTCTTATTTTATTGCTCCAGTATTCTTCACAATGCAAACAGTTCATTGGTGCATATGCAATCACCATCAGGCCACCATACATCGGTCATGACCGTCCACCCAAGTGTGCTATCGCCCCCTGAGCCCAACCCCGAACTCATATCTCCCTCCGATCATCTCAGCCGGAATTTTACTACTAAACTCGAAGTGTAAAAAAACAACCTAATAACCCTTCACCTTTCCACCTACTTCTACCACCCCATGACACAGACAGACGCCATACTTCACCAATATGACGCCGACCCGAGGCCCGACCTCCTCCCTCAGTGCAGCATCACTTGATGCACCCATGGTTGTGCAGTTCACTGTCAAACCCAACTGTTTCAAATAGCAAACCAAAAACCTTATTTGATCTAAATCTCACCGCCTACCCATTGAAAAAGTCTTCTAACATTTTTCTTAAGTGGCCCCATTTCCCTTTTTCGATCAACCCAGAAAATATCTTCAACCAAAGCGTTACAAATCATGAAATTTCTACCTAAAGTCAAGATTTTCAAGCAAAATGTCATTTGTATACCTAAATCTCGAATTTAAGATGGTCAAAAATATGGGTTTTTAAATCTCTTCGCTGTATATTACGTTAATATATACATATGAGATTATTTTATATTGGAATTACTTTCAAACTATACTATATATACATATAGACAACTTTCATTTAGCACTAAAGTTCCATAACTCCCTAGATTTAACTTATGGATTTTTGAAGCATGACAGAGGTGAAATGTCATCGCCAGTTTACAACATACAAACATCATGCAAAGGGTTTAACATTGATTCAATCTAGCATAAAACCCAAGTGTTTGATTCTGAAGTGATACTACATATCCATAAGCATATATAGGCACATATATACATTGCATCATTCGGTAATATAACCAATGGAGAGTCTAAATGGAAAAGCCAATGGATTTTACTCGTTGTTTGTTCACTGTCTTTTTCATGCCTAGGGTTAGTTTTGATTCAGTTTTGAGTGTTGGAAAATTTGTGAGAGAAATACGCAACCCTGGGTGTCTATTTATAGAAGCAGTTTAGCTTAAAATATTGCATAGCATTAATTTGTGGTAGGGTAAATATAGGGGCAGATGGAATGTTGTAGCTGCAACATCTTGTTTCATTGAGAGGAATGTTGTGTTAAGGCTAATCACATTTAATTCTTTCTTCCTAGGCTTGCACGACCAGGCCATTTCATTACGCATATGTATGCTCATCCCATGTACAAATTTGTATTTAAAAGTATACTTAGTTGCCAAGAAAAACAAGCTATTAAACATTTAAGTACTTCAATGATTTAAATTACATATTTTGTACAAAACAAATATTTACATTAAATGTTTTTTTATCTTAAGTACATAAGGGTTAAATCTTTCATTAATGCATATTTCCTTTCTTATGAAGTAATCCCAATTTATTAAAGTTATTTATTTATTATTATTATTTTACCTAAGTCAATTTTTTTGAAAGAAATATAAAACGAAATGCAAAATATTACAAAAAGGGTTTTACATACAAATATACAATTGCTAAGGAACATAACAATTTAATATATACTTACTTAAAATTTTATAAAAAAAATGATTATTCTAATTTTTCTCAAATATTTAAATATAATTTTATTAAATTTAATAATTACAGATATAATCTATAAATTAATGTTTTAACCAAGTTAGTCAAAAACCGAGCCATTACATTCTACCCCGTTTAAAAGAATTTCGTACTCGAAATTAGTGAACAACAGATAGGAAGATCAAAAGATAATATATCATATCATAACATACCAACTACGTTATATCATACAATACTAAGTCTTATACTCGACTGGCTCGAGTTATAGACTGGTACAAAAACTATATATAGTCACAACATACTCCAAACAAACTGAACTAATCAGAGTCGCTACTAGTCAACTCGATCACATCGTCCATCTCATCATCTAAAATATCAACCACCACAACAACATCGTCATCCTCCTCGTCGCCTTCATAATCGAAGATTTTGACAATCACAACTGGCGAATCTGGTGGATAAATCATCAATGATGGGTACTCAAAATCCACTAGAATCTCGAGGTGACCTCCTACCTCCTGAAACTCTAAAAGATCCTGCTCTATCTGCTTCTATAATGCAGCTAACTGTCCTGTCGGGTCTAGCGGTGAAACCAAAACTACTAGGTCAACCTATAGCTTATGCAGCATAATATCAATCTCCTCCTCAATCTCCTCATCCTCCCCCACCTCATCAATCTCTACATCGTCATCATGGTCGTCATCGTCGCTACCATCATCACTACCATCACCATCATAGCCTCCCTCATGCTCTGCATCCTCCTCGTAATCATCATACTCATCCAAATAACCCATACCATCCTCATTTTCCTTAACCACGAGCTCCTGGTCTACTCTAGACTCCTCCGAATCAACATAATCGCCATCGTCGTCTACCACCTCCTCGAACTGAACTGGCTCTCTCCTCTCTTGAGGGTCCACTATCTCAGGTATCCCAGGACCTGCCTGAAGTCTAACCATCTAAAGTGAATTCAGTATCTTCTTAGTTGTTATTCTGACTAGGGGTGCCATCTGGTAAATAAATAAGTAACGAATCTCAGAATAAGTTTGAATATACTAGAAGAGTTCACAAGCCCTAAGAATAACTGAATCCTCAACATACACATATCAATAACTCATAAAAATGATAAATCCATAATTTCATTTCTAAAACATATGGTATCATCCAAATCAAAATATGACAAACCAATACTTAGTCCATAGCAAAGTCTGGATATATCTTCTTGATGTGCTTCTTCGTTTCCTAAGTACAATCATCGGAATTTTCACTCCACTGGACCTTGAGTAGCTTCACCACTTTGTTCCGGAGTCGCTTTTCTTCTAGATCAACAACATAGACTGGAAAACGAGTCACAATCAAGTTTGGCACAATCTCTAGGTCTTCTTGGACTGATGGTTCCAAATTAACAACTAATTGTGAACACATTTACGTAGATGGGGCACATGGAAAACATTGTGGTCCCCTGCCATTCTTTCTGGCAATTCCACTACATATGCAAGAAATCCCATCCTTTCGAGAACAGGGAAAGGTCCCACATATCGTGGAGTAAACTTTCCGGCTTTACCAAATCTAATTTCCCCTTTGAGAGGTGAAATTTTCACAAATACAAAATCTCCGGTAGAAAATTCAAGATCCCTTCGCCTCTTGTCAGCATAGCACTTTTGGCGATCCTGGGCCTCTTTCATCTTTCTCTTAACTATTTCAACATTCTTAGTTACTTCCCGGATCATATCAGGACCGAGAACAAGTTTATCTCCTGATTCTACCCAACATACTGGTGACCTACACGGTACAGAAACCTTTATATGGTGTCATGCCAATACTGTCTTGGTAGTTGTTGTTGTAGGAGAATTCTACCACATGCAAATGATCTTCCCATGATCCTCCGAAATCAAGAATACACGCTCTCAACAAGTCTTCCAATATCCGGTTCACTCTTTCTGTTTGGCCATCCATCTAAGGATGGTAAGTTGTGCTCAGATTCAGCTTGGTTCCCCAGGTTATTTGAAGAGCCTCCCAAAATTTACTAGTAAAAATGGGGTCTTTATCACTTACAATGATCACCGGAACTCCATGTAATCGGATGATCTCTCTCATAAAGATCTCGGATAGTGAAGCTGTAGTCCGAGTTGTTTTCACAAGGATGAAATGCGAACTCTTTGTCAGTTGATCTACTATAACCCAAGCTCCTTTATAACCTCTTCTCATTTTGGGAAAACCATCTATGAAATCCGTCGATATCATTTCCCATTTCTAGTTTTGAATCTCCAGAGGTTGAAGTAATCCTGCTGCCTTCTGATGATCAACTTTAATTTGCTGGCAGCACAAACACATATTTACATTAGCCAAAAAACCCTTCTTCATCCCGGGCCACCAAAATACTCGCCTTATGTCCGTATACATTTTGTGAATCCCTAGGTGAATACTCAATTCTGATTTGTGGCACCCGTCGAAACTTCCTGTCTCAGCCAATTAACGTTAGAACACACAACATTCCATTAACTCTGAGTACACCTCGACTGTCCAATTCAAAATAGAACTTCCTCCCCTTCTATAATTCCTTGAATTGACTTTTCCAACTTAGTGTACCATCTCTGATTCCCCATTATTCTTTTTTGGAGAGTCGAAGTAACTTCCAGGAGAGATAAGATTGTATCTCTGCTTAAAACGTCTGCTACAACATTTGCTTTTCTTGGCGTATATGCAATATCCAGGTCATAAGATGCAAGGAATTCCAACCATCTCTGTTGCCTTAGAATTAGATCCTTCTAAGTGAATAGATACTTCAGAGGTTTATGCTCAGTAAAAGCTCAAATTTCTCACCTAACAGGTAATGTCTCCATATTTTTAATACAAAGACGACTGTCAATAATTCTAAATCATGTGCAGCGTAGTTCTTCTCGTGAGGCATCCGTTTCCTACTAGAATACACAATCACACGTCCATTCTGCATTAAGACTGTGCCAAGTCAGATTCCACAAGCATTATTATATACTGCAAATCCACTCTTCCCATCGGAACATCTAGAACTGGTGTCCTCGTCAACCTCCCCTTTAACTCCTGGAAAGCCTCTTCACATTTTGGAGTCCAAATAAATTTCTCACCTTTCTTGGTTAACTTAGTCTGGTGAGAGGATATTTTAGAATAATATTGGATGAACCTTTTATAGTATCCTTCCAATCCCAGGAAACTATGGACTATGTCAGCATTCGAGGCTGCTTCCATTTCTGCGCTACTTCTACCTTGATTGGATCCACGAAGATACCATCCCCATTCACAATATTCCCTAAAAGTCTAACTTCTGACTGCCAGAAATGTCATTTGGAAAACTTCACCTTCAACACATGCTTTCTTAGAGTTTCCAATACTACTCCAAAATGATATTGGTGTTCTTCTTCTGTCCTTGAATAGACTAGGATATCTTCAATAAAAAATAGGACAAAATTGTTTGGAATCTTCCTAAAAACATGGTTCATCGGGTCTAAAAAATATGTTGGTGCATTGGTTACTCTAAAGGGAATAACCAACCACTCATAAAATAAATCTGAACCTTTAAAAGAAGTTAAAGGAATACAATCCTCGACAATTCTTAACTAGTGGAATCCTGTTGCTAAGTCCATTTGGGAAAACGGTGTGGCTCCATGCAATTGGTCAAAAAGATCGTCAATTCAGGGTAAAGGACACTTATTCCTAATGGTCACTTTATTTAACTCCCTATAACCAACAAACAACCTTAGTGATCCATCAGACTTAACCACAAAAACTACCATTGAACCCCAGCTTGAGAAACTTGGTCTGATCAACCCTTTATCTAACAAATCTTGAGTCTTCTTCTCAAGTTCTATGACTTCTCTCACAGCCATTTGTCTTTTAGGTTGCAACACTGGCCTTGCTCTCGAAATTAGATTGATTCGGAATTCTATCTCGCGATGCGGGAGTAAACCCTAACTTCCTTAAATATGTTAGAGAAATCATGAACTATCTCTAATGTCTCCAGATTTTCTTGTGGTGCTTCCAAAGCATACAAGAAACTAAAAGTGTGAATAATGGGTTTCCCACACGGTATTCTAATTTTTCTTCCTATACTGGTTATTAGGATTACGGTTTCCTTATCGCATTTTATCTTAGCTTGGAACTTACTCAACCAGTCCTAACCAAGCATAAGATCAAAACCCTTAAAATCTAAAACATAGGAATCGAAAAGGAATAAATGTGAAAGGTACAAGATCGCCACATTTTCGCAAAACATTTTCAATTCAGTCTTCCCGCCAATGGGGTTAGATACGCAAATAGGATCTGGGGAAATCTTTGGGATAAGATGAAAAATTTCTACTATTTAAGAAGAAATGAAACTATGTGAAGCACCGGTATCAAATAAAACACCAACATAAATTCCATTTAAAAGTAAGGTACTTTCCAGAACTCCTTTCCCTTCAACGTCCTTAGAGGTTGATGGCTCATTCTAGATGGCATAGAACTTTAGTTGCATCACCCTTTTGGAAAAAGGACAATCTTTAACCATATGCCCGAGATGATGATAATTATAGCACAAAGTCTTCTGAACTGAAGCATTACTTGGTCTTTGCTATTGCTGTTGAGGTTGCTGTGGCATCTTGACCGCTGAATTCTTAAAAAACTTAGTGATGTGCCCTTTCTATATACAGCTATGACGTACCATGTTCTTGTAATGATCTTCAGACTTCTCCCCATCTTTCCTTTCCCCTTGTTCTTCCAATTTGGATAAAATTTCCTTTTAAGAGGAGTTGCTCCACTGGTTTCTCCAGTTTGTGTTGTTGTAACTGGATTCTTCGCATCCAAAGCTTCATATCGAAGTGTTATGTCTATTAATTCAATAAATGAAACCTTCAAATATACAACCATATTAACTTGGAAACTGTCCTTCAAAACCTGCTACAAACACCTCATTCTTTTTAAGCGGAGTGTTGATCAACTCCGGTCCAAAACAAGAAAGCGCGTTAAACTTATTTTGATACTCATCTACTGTCATGCTCCCTTGTTTAAGGTTTATAAAATTCTGCACATTCTAGTCTTGCTTGTGGCAGGAAGAAACTTTGCCTCGAATTCCTCTTTGAATTTCTCCTAAGTAAACTCCTCTTCGATAATGTTTGTAGTATATGCTTCCCACTATATTGCTGTAGCATCTTGGAGTTGCCATGAAGCTAAGAGACGCTTTTGCTCGTTGTTTAATTTCATCCCTTTGAAGATTCTCTCACATGCCCTCAACCATGCTTGGACCTCTATAATAGTTTCGGTTCCCTTGAAAACCATTCCTCCCATGGTTTTATAGTCCTTACAGATAGTCGCAAAATTAGACATTAGCTGAACTAGAGTGACTTCATCCATGCTTTCTACTAGATTCTGGTTAATGGTATGCCCATTTGTAGTAGTGGTTGCTCCACTAGCTCCCCGACCTCTTTTTCTACGGTTACTCATATTCAATCACCTGAATATAACAAGTCGATAATCAATACTTGATCAGAAGATATTAAAATAACTTAAATAAATAACTCAAGTTAATCCATCCTAAGTATATATATATATAATTACAAATACGCTCTCTCAATACTCACCCAAAGCATAGGTATACATTAACCTAAGCTCTGATTCCTCTATGTAATGACCGACTTTCGTTGACCTCAGAAGTTGTGTCATTTTTAAAGAATAAACAATAGATAAAGATAGAACTAAAGAAAAACATCAGAATCCCATAGTGGAACTGAACAAAATATAATATCACATAATATTATATATAAGAGGTATGATACATCAGAGTACAATACTTCACATACATGGTTATATGACCATTACAATTTACAGACTTCATAATTATACATAGATATTACTAATATGCTTACCTCAGAAACTTTCCGTCCAACAACTCCAAAAGTTCCATTAAACACCTGGATCTAGGGCTGTTAATGTGTCGGGTCGGGTCAATTCGGGTTCGGGTTGATTTATAAATGGGTCGGGTTCGAGTTATTTGTTAAACAGGTCATTTTTCCTTAACCCTAACCCGACCCGTTTATAAACGGGTTGACCCGACCCGACCCATGTAACCCGTTACTAAACGGGTCGTGTCGGATTTGGTTTACCCGTTTGACCTATTGGTAAATATTGCCCACTAATATAAACAACAAAAGAACCAAATCACCAACAGGAAGCGCTATTATATAATCACCAACAAACAACAAGTTACAAAACCACCAACATACAACAAGGTACAAAATAACCGATAGACAGCACATATATAAAGCGTGAATTAACCATATCCAAAATCGTTCTCCATATATAAGAATATATGAGCATACTATATACATAAAAGACTAACAATATGAAAGAGATACAACCGTTATAAGTAAAATATAACAAACAACGTACAAGAATAAATTAGTAAAATATAACAGCTTACACAAGAATATGTGAGTATATTGATTACAATCGGGTTTGGCGGGTCAAAATCGAGTTTCGGGCCGTGTAGGAAATTAACAGCCCTACCAAGATAACTTCTCTACTCATAACAATTGTTATGAGCACCAAAGAGTTTAGGAAAAACACAGAAAATAAACTCTGGGTCAGTCACGGGACCGGTGTGAGTAAACTATTTAAAAGAAGATGAGAAATAAAGGGTATCTCATAAGACAAAGCAACACATAAACACGGAACGGGTTTTTCCCTTATGAGGACCAAAACACTTTGTATATCGAAATCTAATACTATGATAGTGCCTAGGGTTTTGAAAATAATTAAGAATCTAGCAAAATGCTTACATCTCACATTCCATTACATAGTTTACAAACAAAACCGCATGATGCTTATGGATAATGGATTTACAACTATGACAAGATATGAAACCACCTTCTGATAGTGTATCTCTAGAGAGGAATACACTGAGTTCAACATGAATATCTTGTAACCTGGTGTAATGTCCCGCATTTTTACCGGTCCGTAATTGAATATTTAAATCAGTTTAAATATTGAATTCGTAATATAAGTGGATTTATATATTAATTAAAACGAAGTTGAACGTATAAAAATATATATTAATTATAATCGAGCTTATAACGACGCTGCAGTTCGTAACTTAACGTTTTGAACTTCAACGGAGCGTACAGAACTCGTTTTAAATCGGATTTCTTCGAAATAAGAAGCATTGGAATCAGTTGAACTGTATCTTTCCAACAAAAGTGGAAAATGGAGATTTCGTCATATTCATTGCAAGATATGTCCAAATCAAATATTCGAAAAGTCGCTATAGAACCGTTTATTGACCATAACAGTTTATTTGATATAACTGGATATCGGTTGCAAATATGGACAAGGTTCTTTTGAGGCGCAGCGATAATTTAAATTTTAGAATTTTACTGTAATTTTTAATTAATTAAATAAGCAACTTTTTATTTGGAGTATTGGGCACCCTGTATCGGTATTTCGGGGTTTCAAAATATGAGTCAACCTACCGGTATTATTATATTTTTGGGATCGTGACACCTCGCTGAACACGACTGTGTTCTTATTTCTGTCCTTAGCGGCTCAGATATAAACAGAATTTATTGTAAGTAGGGCACCGTTGAACTTTTGTCAAAAACAAAGGGATCTTTTTATATACATGTAAAATTTGTAAAAGGCCTCTAACGTTGACATGAAAACTATCGCCGTGAATAACATGAAAAGGAATACACTTTAAAAGACATGTCTATAACCAAATATGATTACAAACACAATGCATGAGTTGCCAGTAACGTGACAGTGAACAACAAAAGACACTTTGATTTCTAAATGTCATTCATACGATAAATGTAAGACGTGGGGGATTGGACTTAAAATCAAAACAAGATAGGCTTGGGAAGAAATCTTAACAAAATATCCTACAACATACAGCAGAACGTTGTGGCTCTCGTTTGTCTCCTTTTCCCCAACAGTAAGACTAAATACACACAAACCGTACCTGCCTTATACTATACTACAGTAACACTACACCACACAGAGACTTGGATAAGACTTGTTGAGCTATGTTTTCTCTGATACTTCATATCCAAGGCAATGCGCCGCCATACTTGTTTACATCACGTCTGTATCAACTTAAATGAACCCACTACCCTACGTTGAAGAAATGCCATCTACCCTACCACCCTATTCCTTGGCATCCAAGGATAATTCGTTTATAAATATACCGATCTTTTTCTTCGTTTTCCAACTGGAGAATTAAACTAAACCTTTGGCAATGGCTTCATAAAAAGAAAACAACGAACAACAAAATAAAAATTAAAGGAGATAGGATGCTCTTTTATACATATGAAGAGGGAATGGGGCGCATCATGTATGAACGAAGGGAAGGATCTTGAAGGTGGTACTGTGCGTGTACACACATGAAGCATGCGGATCTTTGCAAATAAGTGGAAGGGGCTGTTGCGTTTTTGCAAGTTGGAAACGCAAGACTTGAATGAAGTATGTTTGGATGTTTAAAGTAGGAAAATGTAGAGTTGCATGAAGTGGTTGTGAAACATCGTAAGGGGGCGTTGAAGGCACGGAGTTCTTTGGGCGTCGGTATTGGGGGAATAAGGGGAAGAACTTGGGCTATGGAGTTTTGTTAAGGTGCTGGAAATTCAAAGTAAAAGGGAAGGCTATCGGCCATTCCAACGTTCGCATGTGGCTCCTGTGTTTGTGCGTGAATGAAATGAAGTTTATGGGGTATGTGTAGAGGGGACACGCTGGTGTTTGAGAAAAGGAGGTGCATGGACAGTAAAGTAATGTGGCGCATGCATCCTAACGTGTGCACTGGTGAAGGTGGATATGAATTGAGCAGGGGACATCACACTTTAATTTCTGGAAAGCAAGAAAGGCGTGGCACTGCTGGGTTTTGGCCATGAAGAGGGAGTATTCAAGGCCGTGAGTTGATGGGAACTGCAGCTCACGTTCAAATATAGGAAAGAGAATTATACGATAGAGGAAGAGAAGGCTGATGAGTGTATTGTTGAGGGGTTCCGGGTATGAGCGTGTTGGGAAGAGACGACGGTGTTGGTGAAAAGAAGCGTAAGCGGGCTTGAATGTACGATACTGGACTGACGCAAATCGTTATTTAACGGTTAACGCGCCAAGGTGAGTAAATTCACTGACTTTGATCTATTTTTAAATATTATAATCTTGGTTGAATGTTGTATGATGGTCACCTCGGTAGATTGAAATTAAATTGGTTGAATTATACATCGTTACATATATACACATCATTGGTTGGGCTGATTCCATTGATTATAATATTTCCTGGTATGGAATCAGTGTTAATTGTTGACTAACATCGGTGGATGCAGGAAACCGGTTGGAGGAATCCAACCGGATTCCTCAATATTTATATGTACTGTTTGTTTTATATAGATGCACTGTTTGAACACAAATGACTTTTGAAACCTTGTGTTAATATTAGCGTCGAATGGAAATTCAAACGTTATTTTGATTTAATCAATAGATGATATCGATTAAGAAAGTGGCAACCACCAACCATAAATGTATCATTTGTTTTAAACCGCTATTGTTTTACCAAATCCCACCGTGTGCGAAGCACGTGTTTCACCATACTTACTAAATGCTTTGGTAAGTAGATCCTTATATTGATAAGATTAATAAGTATGTAGGCGGAGATGAACTTGATGATTAATAACAAGTATTTATTGTTTTAAGAACAAGTAAATGAGATATATACAAATGGATTATGGTTGATTTCATATTAAGTAAGATTAGTTAGAATCGATTATTGTTTATTTAATAGTAAATGAGATTATTTAGAAATAAATTATTTTTCTATAGTAATCGATACAAGTGAAATTATCTGAATAAATAAATGTTATTTATTCAAAATGAAAAGCTTTGTTAGAGTTGATTAGTGGGTTAAGCATGGCTAAATATTTACCAAGCAAACTGTTTTGACCAATAATTGGTTATTTAATTAAGTTAGATTGGGTTGATTTATCTAATGTAATAAAATTGACGAATAGTTGATTTAATAAGATTTTTAAAGTATAAGGAATTTGTCTAAGGAAGACAAAGCGAAGAGGAATGTTTAAAAAGGAGATTTGTCTAAGAAAGACGAAGCGGAGGAAATGTTTAAAATGGGTTTGAACAAGGAAGTTGAAGCTAATGTAAATGACCGAGTTTTAAAAATAAAGATATGGCGTCATAAAACCATATTTAAAATATAGCAAGACGCACGGATACTGATTTTAAAGTATAAGGGATTAGGATTACGAACTTATATCTATTCTAAGGTAAGAACGTCGTCGATCAAGGTCTGAGAGGTAATTAAAATACCCCAACTTGAACGGCTTCACAATTATCAAGGGATGGTATTTGGTTTGTAACGGGAAGAGATGTTAAGATTTTTGTAACGGGAAGAGGTGTCAAGATTTTTGTAACGGAAATAAATGCCAAGATTTTTGTAACGAAAAAGATATCAAGACTTTTGTAAAGGAAAAAGGCGTTGAGGTTAATTATAAAGTGGAGTATAATAGCATATTGCAAGTCTGTGAACTATAGCAATAAAATAACGCTATTGAGGTTGAGGCATGACTGTTGTGTCAAGATTAGTTAAAAATGGAAATATTACAGCGTATGACAAGTTTTGAACTATAACGTTAAATTAACGCTGTTGGCCAAGCTTAAGCGTGATTTTTGTATATAGCACTACTCCCTAGGGAATGTAAACAGTTGTTTTGAAATCCGCTTATTCTAAAGTAATAAGTAGCGATGATTTTCCAAAGGAATATAAGAACAAGTGGTGGAGAATCGTTTCAGAAAATGATGACATCATTTCGGTGTTGGAAGTATGATTGGAGTTAAATAACACTATTAGAAATGGGAACTATAATTCGATGATGATGAATGTTAAATAAAAGTGCCCATGGTAGTGTGATGATAGTTATACATTTGATTGAATGTTTGTTTTACTTCGATAGTTAAATAACCGACTATCGAAGTGTTTTGACCCTCGTTGTCTATACGGGGAGACCGGTTGGATATACTATCTGAAACCACTCCGTATAGGCATAAGCGCTGCGAATTAGATTATGCTGAAGACAACTGAAGACGGAGTGAAATGCAAGGGTCGTCCTATTCAGAATGGTGTTTTCTGTTTGTCCAGACCCAGGACAACTTGTATGGATGAATGCCGACAGCGTATTCTTAGAAGATCACCTAAGACGTTCTTTCCAAGGTATTACGTCTGGTGGCGGAGAAATTCGTTTCTCTTAGCTTTTATACCCGTAATATTTTTGAGAAGATCAACTAGTGATTTGACGGGTTTGACGATGTGGCATTCAAAGTGTATGGTGGCCAGATGTTCTAAAAAGTAAACGTAGCCTCAAGCTTCACAACCGGGAAGTGACAAAAATCGGGCAGGCAGCATGGCTATGTGGGTGCACCCATTAGGGTGTATAATCACCTATCTAGAGAAATTCCTTTTGTTTCTAAATCTATCAATTCTGCCCATTCGGGAACGGTGGTTTGAGTCCAACCGTTGGTGATATACATTCGATACACTCAAGCGAAATGAGTGGTCGGTCATGTGTGGGCCGGGTTGCAAGACGTTCTTGTTGAACCCAGGTGTATTCGCCTCTAGAGATACATCATCGGAGGGTGGTCCCATACCTTGTCATAGTTGGAATCCAATCTCCAATAAGCGCCATGCGGTTTTTTTGATTTTATACTATATATGTAGAGCGTGAGATGCAAGCGTTCTGCTATTTGGTTATTTACTTGATTAGACATTATTATAATATCACTGGATTTTGATATCAAAATATTTTGGGTTATAGTAAGGTAAAAAACCGTCCGTGTTTATGTGTGGGCTGGTCTTACTATTATCCTTTTTGTTTCAAAAAGGATTTTCAAAGTTAAACCGAATGGTTGGAATTTACTCACACCAGTCCCATGACTGACCCAGAGTTTATTTTGTTTGTTTTCCCCTAAACTCTTGGGTGCCCAAATTTGTACGAGCAGTCAAGTGTTT
Source organism: Allium sativum (assembly GCA_030737875.1). Classification (NCBI taxonomy): domain Eukaryota; kingdom Viridiplantae; phylum Streptophyta; class Magnoliopsida; order Asparagales; family Amaryllidaceae; genus Allium; species Allium sativum. The sequence continues at coordinate 41,599,248 of JASFAX010000021.1, forward strand.
CAGGCTTTGCAGATGCACTTGGAGGATCTTAAAGTAGAAGGCTCCACCGTCAGTTATCTAGAGTTATTTCCGCTGTATCAAATGTTATGTTGTACTCTGATGATGGTATGAATATACAATACAGTTTTGTATTTCAAAGTTATGTTATATAATATATTTTATCCGTTCCGCTGTGAGATTCGTGTTACTCTGATTATGCTCAGTTGTGTTCTTCTCCTTCTCCTATTCTATCAGTTCTATCTTATCTTTCTCATCCTCTCACTTCTTTCTATTAATGATCTGGGTTTTGTGTCGATTTTCGGAGTCGAAAAACCCCGGGTCGCTACAGTGGTATCAGAGCATAAGGTTAAGTGATTACCTTGGCTCTGTGGCGTAACTCACTAGAGATAGGGTTAGTAACACCCTAGATTGAGTTTGAGTGTATGTATATGAGCGCGTATTTGTAAATCAATATAAAAACTGTTTTATATTGTGTCGATTGGTTTGGCAAGTGGTTTATGAATTTTGGTCGAAACAGTAATGCAAACTGTGTCGATAGGTGTTTCTAAACTCTTGAACAGAGTAATTCGACACATTATGTTTTGAATAGAGGGTAAATGAAATAATTTTACTCGAAATATATTTTGATATAAAGAAAACATATATATTGGAATGATCTAGTATATATTGAATGTGTTGGGTGAACTTATGATCGAATAAGATTTATAATTGAATTGGTTATATAAATAACCAATCGAAATATTTTATACATATAATATGTAAAATCAGATATACTGAATCTGGAATTTAAACCAGAATTGGAATAAAAAAATTCTGATACATGAAAATGTTTGTAAATGAAATTTGAATTCAATATATGGAATTTTAAGATCCTGGGGAAATTTTGAAATATTATCCAAGTTTCGAAAAGATAATTTTGAAGTAATTTCAAATAAAAGTATTTGAATATGAGTTTTGAAAGTGATATAGTATTGAACTCACTTTGATGGCGGGAAAATAATTCCGATGGTGAACCGCGGCATTATCGGTGTTCATTTTCGAGTTCTAAGTGACGGATTACTACCAAAAATTTTGTTTTGAAATAAGTTGTTCAGAAATTCAAATGTTTTGAATTGCTATGTTATGAATATATATGTATGTTATTTCAAACTGATTTGAAACAAAACCTCAGGAATTTGAATTCTGAAATTTAAAATTTACTTATGAAGTAAATAAACAGCGAATTTAAATAAGTCAAATAAAATTTGAATTGAATTGAAGCCAAGTAAGTGGAAATCGTACTGGAATAAGGATTTGACTTGACTAAGTAGTTGAGTCGTGAATTGAGATTGGGAATGGAACCAAACTTGGTTGAGAAATTTGATTATTTGGAATTGGAATTGAACCGGAGTTTGAAAAAGAAATTTGAGTTGGAATTATTAATTGAAGATAAACTGACTCGAGATCAGTTGGAAATGCATTTGGGTATGCTGGATGGATTGCAAATGGAAACGAGAAAGTTGGATGCCCGATAAAGGGAGAAGGCCAGAGTGGCGTGTGGTAATAGTACCAAATGAACCGTGCAACAGAGAGGCTGACGAAATTCTCCGAAAATTAAAGAGTTAGGAAAATTTTCAGAATTTTGAAAATTTTCATTACAAAGAAGGGAATTAATATTTTGATCAGTTCAGTTGGAACTGAAATTATGAAGTAAACCAAAAGAATTTTTAACATGTTTACAACAGAAATTGTAGCATTTTTCCTACCTTAGCAATTTCGAGGACGAAATTATTTTAAGGGGGAAGGAATGTAATGTCCCGCATTTTTACCGGTCCGTAATTGAATATTTAAATCAGTTTAAATATTGAATTCGTAATATAAGTGGATTTATATATTAATTAAAACGAAGTTGAACGTATAAAAATATATATTAATTATAATCGAGCTTATAACGACGCTGCAGTTCGTAACTTAACGTTTTGAACTTCAACGGAGCGTACAGAACTCGTTTTAAATCGGATTTCTTCGAAATAAGAAGCATTGGAATCAGTTGAACTGTATCTTTCCAACAAAAGTGGAAAATGGAGATTTCGTCATATTCATTGCAAGATATGTCCAAATCAAATATTCGAAAAGTCGCTATAGAACCGTTTATTGACCATAACAGTTTATTTGATATAACTGGATATCGGTTGCAAATATGGACAAGGTTCTTTTGAGGCGCAGCGATAATTTAAATTTTAGAATTTTACTGTAATTTTTAATTAATTAAATAAGCAACTTTTTATTTGGAGTATTGGGCACCCTGTATCGGTATTTCGGGGTTTCAAAATATGAGTCAACCTACCGGTATTATTATATTTTTGGGATCGTGACACCTCGCTGAACACGACTGTGTTCTTATTTCTGTCCTTAGCGGCTCAGATATAAACAGAATTTATTGTAAGTAGGGCACCGTTGAACTTTTGTCAAAAACAAAGGGATCTTTTTATATACATGTAAAATTTGTAAAAGGCCTCTAACGTTGACATGAAAACTATCGCCGTGAATAACATGAAAAGGAATACACTTTAAAAGACATGTCTATAACCAAATATGATTACAAACGCAATGCATGAGTTGCCAGTAACGTGACAGTGAACAACAAAAGACACTTTGATTTCTAAATGTCATTCATACGATAAATGTAAGACGTGGGGGATTGGACTTAAAATCAAAACAAGATAGGCTTGGGAAGAAATCTTAACAAAATATCCTACAACATACAGCAGAACGTTGTGGCTCTCGTTTGTCTCCTTTTCCCCAACAGTAAGACTAAATACACACAAACCGTACCTGCCCTATACTATACTACAGTAACACTACACCACACAGAGACTTGGATAAGACTTGTTGAGCTATGTTTTCTCTGATACTTCATATCCAAGGCAATGCGCCGCCATACTTGTTTACATCACGTCTGTATCAACTTAAATGAACCCACTACCCTACGTTGAAGAAATGCCATCTACCCTACCACCCTATTCCTTGGCATCCAAGGATAATTCGTTTATAAATATACCGATCTTTTTCTTCGTTTTCCAACTGGAGAATTAAACTAAACCTTTGGCAATGGCTTCATAAAAAGAAAACAACGAACAACAAAATAAAAATTAAAGGAGATAGGATGCTCTTTTATACATATGAAGAGGGAATGGGGCGCATCATGTATGAACGAAGGGAAGGATCTTGAAGGTGGTACTGTGCGTGTACACACATGAAGCATGCGGATCTTTGCAAATAAGTGGAAGGGGCTGTTGCGTTTTTGCAAGTTGGAAACGCAAGACTTGAATGAAGTATGTTTGGATGTTTAAAGTAGGAAAATGTAGAGTTGCATGAAGTGGTTGTGAAACATCGTAAGGGGGCGTTGAAGGCACGGAGTTCTTTGGGCGTCGGTATTGGGGGAATAAGGGGAAGAACTTGGGCTATGGAGTTTTGTTAAGGTGCTGGAAATTCAAAGTAAAAGGGAAGGCTATCGGCCATTCCAACGTTCGCATGTGGCTCCTGTGTTTGTGCGTGAATGAAATGAAGTTTATGGGGTATGTGTAGAGGGGACACGCTGGTGTTTGAGAAAAGGAGGTGCATGGACAGTAAAGTAATGTGGCGCATGCATCCTAACGTGTGCACTGGTGAAGGTGGATATGAATTGAGCAGGGGACATCACACTTTAATTTCTGGAAAGCAAGAAAGGCGTGGCACTGCTGGGTTTTGGCCATGAAGAGGGAGTATTCAAGGCCGTGAGTTGATGGGAACTGCAGCTCACGTTCAAATATAGGAAAGAGAATTATACGATAGAGGAAGAGAAGGCTGATGAGTGTATTGTTGAGGGGTTCCGGGTATGAGCGTGTTGGGAAGAGACGACGGTGTTGGTGAAAAGAAGCGTAAGCGGGCTTGAATGTACGATACTGGACTGACGCAAATCGTTATTTAACGGTTAACGCGCCAAGGTGAGTAAATTCACTGACTTTGATCTATTTTTAAATATTATAATCTTGGTTGAATGTTGTATGATGGTCACCTCGGTAGATTGAAATTAAATTGGTTGAATTATACATCGTTACATATATACACATCATTGGTTGGGCTGATTCCATTGATTATAATATTTCCTGGTATGGAATCAGTGTTAATTGTTGACTAACATCGGTGGATGCAGGAAACCGGTTGGAGGAATCCAACCGGATTCCTCAATATTTATATGTACTGTTTGTTTTATATAGATGCACTGTTTGAACACAAATGACTTTTGAAACCTTGTGTTAATATTAGCGTCGAATGGAAATTCAAACGTTATTTTGATTTAATCAATAGATGATATCGATTAAGAAAGTGGCAACCACCAACCATAAATGTATCATTTGTTTTAAACCGCTATTGTTTTACCAAATCCCACCGTGTGCGAAGCACGTGTTTCACCATACTTACTAAATGCTTTGGTAAGTAGATCCTTATATTGATAAGATTAATAAGTATGTAGGCGGAGATGAACTTGATGATTAATAACAAGTATTTATTGTTTTAAGAACAAGTAAATGAGATATATACAAATGGATTATGGTTGATTTCATATTAAGTAAGATTAGTTAGAATCGATTATTGTTTATTTAATAGTAAATGAGATTATTTAGAAATAAATTATTTTTCTATAGTAATCGATACAAGTGAAATTATCTGAATAAATAAATGTTATTTATTCAAAATGAAAAGCTTTGTTAGAGTTGATTAGTGGGTTAAGCATGGCTAAATATTTACCAAGCAAACTGTTTTGACCAATAATTGGTTATTTAATTAAGTTAGATTGGGTTGATTTATCTAATGTAATAAAATTGACGAATAGTTGATTTAATAAGATTTTTAAAGTATAAGGAATTTGTCTAAGGAAGACAAAGCGAAGAGGAATGTTTAAAAAGGAGATTTGTCTAAGAAAGACGAAGCGGAGGAAATGTTTAAAATGGGTTTGAACAAGGAAGTTGAAGCTAATGTAAATGACCGAGTTTTAAAAATAAAGATATGGCGTCATAAAACCATATTTAAAATATAGCAAGACGCACGGATACTGATTTTAAAGTATAAGGGATTAGGATTACGAACTTATATCTATTCTAAGGTAAGAACGTCGTCGATCAAGGTCTGAGAGGTAATTAAAATACCCCAACTTGAACGGCTTCACAATTATCAAGGGATGGTATTTGGTTTGTAACGGGAAGAGATGTTAAGATTTTTGTAACGGGAAGAGGTGTCAAGATTTTTGTAACGGAAATAAATGCCAAGATTTTTGTAACGAAAAAGATATCAAGACTTTTGTAACGGAAAGAGGCGTTGAGGTTAATTATAAAGTGGAGTATAATAGCATATTGCAAGTCTGTGAACTATAGCAATAAAATAACGCTGTTGAGGTTGAGGCATGACTGTTGTGTCAAGATTAGTTAAAAATGGAAATATTACAGCGTATGACAAGTTTTGAACTATAACGTTAAATTAACGCTGTTGGCCAAGCTTAAGCGTGATTTTTGTATATAGCACTACTCCCTAGGGAATGTAAACAGTTGTTTTGAAATCCGCTTATTCTAAAGTAATAAGTAGCGATGATTTTCCAAAGGAATATAAGAACAAGTGGTGGAGAATCGTTTCAGAAAATGATGACATCATTTCGGTGTTGGAAGTATGATTGGAGTTAAATAACACTATTAGAAATGGGAACTATAATTCGATGATGATGAATGTTAAATAAAAGTGCCCATGGTAGTGTGATGATAGTTATACATTTGATTGAATGTTTGTTTTACTTCGATAGTTAAATAACCGACTATCGAAGTGTTTTGACCCTCGTTGTCTATACGGGGAGACCGGTTGGATATACTATCTGAAACCACTCCGTATAGGCATAAGCGCTGCGAATTAGATTATGCTGAAGACAACTGAAGACGGAGTGAAATGCAAGGGTCGTCCTATTCAGAATGGTGTTTTCTGTTTGTCCAGACCCAGGACAACTTGTATGGATGAATGCCGACAGCGTATTCTTAGAAGATCACCTAAGACGTTCTTTCCAAGGTATTACGTCTGGTGGCGGAGAAATTCGTTTCTCTTAGCTTTTATACCCGTAATATTTTTGAGAAGATCAACTAGTGATTTGACGGGTTTGACGATGTGGCATTCAAAGTGTATGGTGGCCAGATGTTCTAAAAAGTAAACGTAGCCTCAAGCTTCACAACCGGGAAGTGACAAAAATCGGGCAGGCAGCATGGCTATGTGGGTCGCACCCATTAGGGTGTATAATCACCTATCTAGAGAAATTCCTTTTGTTTCTAAATCTATCAATTCTGCCCATTCGGGAACGGTGGTTTGAGTCCAACCGTTGGTGATATACATTCGATACACTCAAGCGAAATGAGTGGTCGGTCATGTGTGGGCCGGGTTGCAAGACGTTCTTGTTGAACCCAGGTGTATTCGCCTCTAGAGATACATCATCGGAGGGTGGTCCCATACCTTGTCATAGTTGGAATCCAATCTCCAATAAGCGCCATGCGGTTTTTTTGATTTTATACTATATATGTAGAGCGTGAGATGCAAGCGTTCTGCTATTTGGTTATTTACTTGATTAGACATTATTATAATATCACTGGATTTTGATATCAAAATATTTTGGGTTATAGTAAGGTAAAAAACCGTCCGTGTTTATGTGTGGGCTGGTCTTACTATTATCCTTTTTGTTTCAAAAAGGATTTTCAAAGTTAAACCGAATGGTTGGAATTTACTCACACCAGTCCCATGACTGACCCAGAGTTTATTTTGTTTGTTTTCCCCTAAACTCTTGGGTGCCCAAATTTGTACGGGCAGTCAAGTGTTTCAGGCTTTGCAGATGCACTTGGAGGATCTTAAAGTAGAAGGCTCCACCGTCAGTTATCTAGAGTTATTTCCGCTGTATCAAATGTTATGTTGTACTCTGATGATGGTATGAATATACAATACAGTTTTGTATTTCAAAGTTATGTTATATAATATATTTTATCCGTTCCGCTGTGAGATTCGTGTTACTCTGATTATGCTCAGTTGTGTTCTTCTCCTTCTCCTATTCTATCAGTTCTATCTTATCTTTCTCATCCTCTCACTTCTTTCTATTAATGATCTGGGTTTTGTGTCGATTTTCGGAGTCGAAAAACCCCGGGTCGCTACACCTGGCCACACATGACCGACCACTCAATCCACTTAAGTGTACCGAATGTATTATCACCAACGGTTGGGATCAGCAACCGTTACGAAAGCATACAACAGTGATAGAATAAGAGACAAGTGAAATTTCTCTAGATCACGTGATAACACACCCTAATGGGAGAGACCCACATAGCGATGATGCCTGCCCGATTTTTTTCATCTCCGGGTTATGAAGCTTGAGGCTATACTTACCTTTTGGCATATCACGTCTTCTTTCACTTTGAATGCCACATCGTTAAACTTGCCAAATCACTAATAGATTTTCCCAAAAATATTGCAGGTATAAAGCTAAGAGAAATGAATTCCTCACCACCAAAGATAGATACATTTGAAGAGATCAATGTTCATGATCGGTTAGGCATACCCTGTCAGATATTCGTCCATACAAGTTGTCCTGGGACTGTACAAACCGAAGGCACTATTCTGTAAATCCATCTTGGGCAATTTCTACCTAGAATTTATAGAATAGCCCTTGCATAACTCCCTTTTCGATTATCCTCAATAATCTTTAAATCGCAACGTATAAATCGGATCGAAATAGAATATAGATTCCGGACTCTTTGAACCGACCAGCGTTAATGTAACGATCCGTATTTTTGGCAGTCAAATATTTAATTTAATTTATTTATTTTAAATATTATATTTGGAATATTAATGGATTTTAATATTTAATTCGTTATTTAAAATTGAGTTTAAACGCTATATATTTATATAATTATTAATCGAGCTCGAAATGGCGCTGCAGTTTGTAATATGAAGTTTTGAACTTAAATTAAATATACAGGATCCGATATAAGTCGTATTTCTATGAAACAAGAAACGTTCGAATCGTAGTGATTATAATTTTCATATAAAAGAGAAAAATTCAGATTTCGTGTTATAGATTGATAGTTATGGCTAAATCAAATTTTAAAATAGTCGCTATGGAAATCGTTATTAAATTATAGGCCTTTAAAATAGCCATTTTGCAAATGGACTCCATTTTTGATGAAATTAGTTTCATTGGGACCGTAACATTAAATTATTGCACGGTATTAAATTGCATGGCAAACCAATGTCGTATGTGACCACGGTAGCCGTAAATGCCCAATCAATTTCTATAACGTGTAATTAAATCAATTAAATTGAATAGAGAGATATTTAAATGTAACTTGAGCAGACGATCAAATTAAGCCACGAAACCAATTCCGTTGAGTTTGTATCGATGATTAGAGTCAGGATAGGTATATAGTTTGTTATTTTTGGAGACCGGTTAATTTGGTGTCCAAAATGACATTGTGGCCCGTATAAAAATAGCGTACCAGGAAACAGTCTCGGAATGCGACGAAACTAGTGCAGTTGGATTCGTATTAATTAATTATTGTAGAATTTTCAATTTTTGTGTCAATTGGACTTACTGTGTGATCGTGGCAACGATAAACGCCCAAATCAATTATATTATTTTGGTCAATTCAGACAGGGGTAACTTTAAACGAATAAGCGGCTGGCCAAATGAACTCCGATTTGAACGAAATAAGTTTCATTGGATCCGTAAGGAAGAGGTCTAGTAAATTTTCTGGGTTTCAAATTTACTGGATTTTTTCTGTAATTTTAGGAATTTTAAACGCTTGATTTTTCATCGATAATTACAAAGGACTTTTCACAAACGACCTCTGAATTCGACGAAACCTGTCCCATTGGGTACGGAATATTTTTTATGCTAGGATTACATTTGTTTGTCAAAAATGAAGGTCATATGTGAGTGTTTTAATCTGTTACTTCAGCTTGAAGTTTCTTTTATTATTATTATATTAAACCCTACCCTATATATATATACACCATACCCATTGAAACCCTTGTCAAACATTCATCTGTGGTCAACTGAAATGCCTGCCGCCATCCTCACATATCAACGCAGAAATGTTTTGATATGTTCCTCCAAAATTCTCCTAATACTTGAATCGAAACAAGAATCTCATAACTACAAAACTGAAATGAAATTAATGGTTGACTGCTGCTAAATATATATTCATTTGTTGATTTAACAAATGAAATTAAATCGTCATTTAATTTCAGTTAAATGCCAAATCGTTATTTTAACGATTGGAACCAATGAAGGTAACTTACCTTATTGGTCACGTTTATTTATAAACGTGTTTTATTGTTCGAATTATTTGAATTGTTTTATTGGTTGATTGATGTTAAATGGTTATTATTTGCTGTTGCTAATGGAATTGAATAATCTGATTTGAGATAACCAATTTGATACAGGGAAGAACAGGTTGGAGGGATCCAACGGGATTCCTTAAACATATTATTTATTTTCATATTATCATATATGAATGGATCTAATGGGATAATTGTTTGTTAAGAAACAATTAATGGGATTATGTAAATTTATTATATTATTAAATAATTTAAAGTGTGAATGAATTGGAATCAATTAATGAGATAATAGAGTTTGGTGTTGACTAAGACAACCGTATAACTGGAGTTGATTATCAAATTAGTTTGTTTTGAATTAATCTAATAAAATAGTTTAAAGAATATTATTTTAATTTTAATAAGAGTTTTAAAAAGAATTTATTACTTACTTTTGTGAATAAGGAAATTTATTAGTGTAGTAGCTAATGATCGAAGTAAATTATTTTTTCAGTTAGTAATAATTTAGAAAATTACTTTTTAATTGAAATTCATTTAAAAAGCAATCGAATGTGAAATGAAATCCAATTGAATGGTGAAAGGAGTTTACGAACGGGTTTTATATTTAAAATCTGAATTTGTATAACAAAGTTATAAAAGGAATTTAAGAGAAACATGATAGCTTAAATAAATGTGACATGAATATTTAAATTAAGTGAAAGGAAATTAAGAAAAAGGGTTTAAGATAAACCAGGATTATATAAAAGTGGTTTGAGGTCTTATATCGTTAATTTTAAATTAACGTTACTTAATAATGGGATTAAGTAAGAAGGGGGAGTTAAAATAAGATTTCCAAAGCAGAAGTGGTTGAATAGATTTGAAAATAAATTGGTGAAAGTGAATTTGGTAAAAGTAATGGGTCATCGGATTTTGTAAACAAATCCGAACTATGAAATGAAGTTGTTTAAAGAGGTAGTGGTTAAAAATTGGTGTTTTATGAATAAGTCACTTCACTAAGAAATAAGGGTTATATTCGAAGAAGAGATTTTCCAAAGATAAGAAGGTTGTATGAAATCGTATTTTGAATAGTTAAGTTAAATGGGATTTGAATTGTTATTAGAATAAAATAGTGGTTTCTGGATTACCACTTGTATCAACCTTAAGATATGAACGTTGTTAACCAAGGTCTGAGAAGTAATTAAAATACCCCAACTTGAACGACATCGGAATTATCTGAGGAGGATATGAGTTGGTTATGGTAAAAGGAGTTAGTAATAATTTATTATTTCCATTACAGAAATAATAATGCAACGTGTAATGAAGATTTGGAAAATATATATAATGAGTATTCCAAAGTGGAAAGGGGAAATAAAAAGGGGTTGCGTAAATTATAATGATATTGTAGAGATTAAAAAGGAAATGTAAAAGATGAGTTTTATTCTATAAGAATAAGCATGGATTATTGTTTTCAAGTAATGAATAAAAGATATTATGTAATGTTGTTTTACGTGTAATAGGCTGAATTGATTCCCAATATGAAATAATAATGTGGCTAATATTTCGAAAGTGGAAATAGAAAACTGGATATGATATGGAATTTTTCTAAGTATAGAAATGAACTTGTTTAAAGAATAATCTTATGATAAATAAAGAAGCGAGAAAGCTATATTTATAATGTTGAATATTTAAGGGTTTTTAATTTACATTTGTTTTAATTAAAAGGCCAATTGATGCTGAATACTGAACCAGTGAACTCCTTGGATTTTCATGATTGAATCACTGTTTATTTTGATAGTTAAATAACCGACTATCAAATCTGTCCAATACGATTGTTGGAACGGAAGGACCGGGATCAAATTTATATTCGAAAACCATTCCGACCAACAAATACGTGAAGATATCAGAAGATGCTCGAGATGCAGCATTGAAGACCGTGGATCTTCATTAAATGGAAGAACCGCTAAAAATCTCTGGGATTGCAACCAGTGATAAACTGTGGTTCTATCGTGGTTGGAATCTACGGATTGCAAGGACTTCTCGCTACTGATCCATGGGGTGATTCCTATATTGGATGCAATAGGAGAGTACCTTCGATTCATCATGTTCCTGGATGACTTGTATGGACGAATGTCTGACAGAGTATTTCCTAAAACCACGTACGTTGATTTTTACAAATATACCGAGTGGTGGCAAAGAGCAGCACTTCTTTTATACCTAGAGTATATTTGTGGACGTCAATTAGTGATTTGACGGAATTGATAATGTGGCATTCAAAGTAAATGATGACCAGATGTTCTGAAGGAAAATTCTAGCCTCAAGCCTCACAACTGGGAAATGACAAAAATCGGGCAGGCAACATGGCTATGTGGGTCGCTCCCATTAGGGTGTATAATCAGCTATCTAGAGAAATTCCTTCTGCTTCTTTAATCTATTTCGATGCTGTCCCTTTCGGAAAACGGTGCTTTGAGCCCAACCGTTGGTGATATACATTCGATACACTCAAGCAAAATGAGTGGTCGGTCATGTGTGGGCCGGGTTGCAAGACGTTCTTGTTGAACCCAGTGTATTCCCCTCTAGAGATGCACTATCAGCAGGTGGTTCCATACCTTGTCATAGTCAGAATCCAATCTCCAATAAGCGCCCGCGGTTTTGATTGTATGCTATATATGTGGAGCGTGAGATGCAAGCGTTCCGCTAGATTGATATCTACTTGTATTTAGATATTATTATAATATCATAAAAGATATTGATTTCAAAAATATTTTGGGTTATCGAAAGATAAAAACCGTCCGTATTTATGTGTGGATTTGGTCTTATGATTATCTTTTTCTTTCGAAAAGATTTTTGAACTTTAAAATAAAGTTGGATGATCCCCCTTAATACTGTGCGAGTTTTTTCTCTCTCTGGTTCACTAGACTGACCCGATGTTTTATAAATGCTCGGGTTAGACCGGGTTGTACAGGTCCAGGTTGTCGGAGGCTGCGAATTTCAAAAGACGTGCTGGAGGAGTTCAGATGTAGTATATATATGATGTGTATTCCGCTATGTGTTGTGTATGGGTAGATTATTATAACTATCCAGAGGTGTTGATGTACTCTAATATTGTAAGTATTTTCAAAACTCTCAGTAAAGATTTATTTCTGTATTATATTTTGTTCCGCTGCCATGTGAGACTCTGTGTTGTGTTGTTTCTTCTTCTTCTTCTTCTTCTATTCTAATATTTCTTTCTTTCTTATCTCACCCTCTAATTTTCTTTCTAATAACTATCTAGTGTTTTCGGACTTTGGAAGATCAGCATGGATATAGAATAGTATTTATGTCAATTTTCGGGGCCGAAAACTATTGGGTCGTTACAGTTAATGCCTTTTAGGGTCAGGTGATACTTAATAGAAAACATGTTATTATATTCAAATGAATTTGATTATTTATATTTAATTGTCGTTAATTAGATTTTGAATCATTTCTCGATTTTAAAATGGTTATCGACCTAAGTCGATTAAATTTAAATAACACTTCAATATTTATTTCAAAACATTTGAACTCATTAGTGACGGTGAGCTACCTTCCCAAACTCACGACATATCGTCGACTACGGTTCAACACATTGGATTTTAAACAATTATCCGGTCTTGAGAATAACTGAATAAATCTCATTCCTTTTTTATTTAAATTATTCAAAAGAACAATTTAAACACACTTATTTTAAATACAATTTTGATTACTATATATATATATATATATATATATATATATATCAATGAAATTTTAACTTCTAATTAATTATGATGGCTTCTATTCTTAATTCTATTTTGCATTTGTGAAATCAATATGATCATATTTTATATATATATATATATGTATATATTATTTTGTTATTTTATTTTAAAATAAACAAATAGTTAAATTATAAAATTTGAAAATTTTACATCTAAACATGACACCATTGTTGCACTTTCACTAGAAACCATTTTTCCCTTCTTTCCTTTCCTTTCCTTTCTTTTCTTCTTCTTTTTCCCTTTCGTTTTCTATAGCCCATGACACAACTCTCTTTCCCTTTTTCTTTTTTTCTTCTTCTTCTTTTCCCTCCCAGCCCACGGGCCAATTCTTCAGCCTGCACTTCTACCCTTTCTTTTCCTTCATTAAGCTGCAGCCCCTTTCTTCTCTTATTTTCTTACTTCAGTATTCTTCACAATGCACACAAGTGCATTGGTGCACATGCACACATCATCAGGCCACCATGCACCTGTCATGACCGTCCACCCAAGTGCGCCCCGAACTCAGGTCTCCCTCTGATCATCTCGACTAGAATTTCACTACTCTACTCGAAGTGTAAAAAAACAACCCAATAACCCTTCACCTTTCCACCTACTCCTACCACCCCATGGCACAGAGCAACACCATACTTCACCAGTGTGACGCCGGCCCAAGTTCCGACCTCCTCCCTAAGTGCGACATCACTCAATGCACCCATAGTGGTGCAGTTCATCATCAAAACTAAGTGTTTCAAGGCCTTGCCAAAAAAACCAAGTGTTTCAAACAACAAACCAGAAACCCTATTCGAGCTAAATCTCACCACCTACCCATTGAAAAAGTCTTCTAACATTTTTCCTAGGTGGCATGGACTTCTGCGCCTCTCTAGACCCAACCCCATAGCCTACGACTACTGCGGCCACTTTAAAATGCCCTATTTCCCTTTTTCAATGAACCCAGAAAATCTCTTCAACCAAAGTGTTAAAAATCATGAAATTGCTACCTAAATTCATGATTTTCAAGCATGAAATAATTTTATGCCTGAATCTCGAATTTAAGATGGTCAAAATATGCGGTTTTAAATCTCTTCACTGTATATTACATTGATATATACTTATGAACTTATTTTATATTGGAATTATTTTTAAAATATACTATAGATCCATACAAACAACTTTCATTAGCACTCAAGTTCCATAACTTGATAGAATTTAACTAATGGATTTTTAAAGCTTGACAAAGGTGAAACGTCTTTACCAGTTTACAACATACAGACATCATGCAAAGGGTTTAACATTGATTCAATATAGCATAAAACCCAAGTGTTTGATTCAGAAGTGATACTACACATCCATAAGCATATATAGGCACATATATCATTGCATCATTCAGTAATATAATCAATGGATAGTTTAAATGGAAAAGCCAGTGGAGTTTACTCACTATTTGTTCACTGTCTTGTTCTTGCCTAGGGTTAGTTTTCCATCAGGTTTTGAGTGCTATAAAATTTATGAGAGAAATATGCAACCCTGGGTGTCTATTTATAGAAGGAATTTGGCTTAAAATATTGTGTATCATTAATTTGTGGAAGGTAAATAAAGGGGCAAATGGAATGTTGTAGCTGCAGCATCTTGTTTGATTGAGAGGAATGTTGTGTTAAGGCTAATCACATTTAATTTCCTTCTTCCCAAGCTTGCCCAGCCAGGCCATTTCAGTATACATATGTTTACCCATCCCATGTACAAATTTGTATTTAAAAATATACTTAGTTGCTAAGAAAAACAAGCCGTTAAATGTCTAAGTACTTCAACGATTTAAATGGCATATTTTGTACAAAACAAATATTTACATTAAATGTTTTTGATCTTAAGTACATAAGGGTTGAATCTTTCATTAATGCAAATTTCCTTTCTCATGAATTAATCCCAATTTACTTATGTTATTTATTATTATTATTTTACTGAAGTTAAAACAGTTATAAAAGAAATATAAAACAAAATGCAAAATATGGTAAAAGGGTTTTACATACATATATACAATTACAAAGGACGTAACAATTTAAAATATACTTACATAGGATTTTATAATAAAAAAAGATTATTCTTTTCTCAAATATTTAAATCAAATTTTATTAAGTTTAATTAATTACAAATATAATCTATAAATTATTGTTTTAACTGAGTTAGTCAAATACCGGGCCATTACACTCTATTTTATCAATCTTGTAGTAGTAGCAATATCATAGCTCTAAATTTAAAAATTATATCACCTGGAAGAAAAATGGAATTTCTAAGTCTTGAAAAGGATCTACTGAGAAAATGAGTTCCAGCATTGGTAGTTCTTCATCTAAAGACAGCAAAAATGACCAACTCCCTCAATAATCTGAAGTCACTACTCAAGTTGACTTTACCTTGAAGCAGTTCGGGACTACATGGTCAATGCTATTCCTGCAGGCCCAAGTGATTACTATATACTTCCCACCAAGAAGTTATTTTGTTTTCTTTTCTTTTCCATATATGGCAATCTGAATACCTGCCTTTTCCTAAATTCCTTCAGAGATATCAGGAGCCTCCATATGTTGCCATGTTTCAACTTCTCCCTAATGCCAACACATACCTTACTTGTTTAGAAGTTTTGACTAGGGAATCTGGCTTCTGTCCACTTAGTTTAGAGATTCTTCACTTCATGGCTAACTCATACAAATCTAGCGAACTGGGTGGCTGAATTTACATAGAAACAATCCTTATCCTAGCAATTTGGTTTTTGATCAAATCAACAAGGTCAAAAATTGGGATAAATGTTTCTTTTTAGTAAAATGCTATTTCAATATCTTAGGTACATTCCCTGCTGCCAGTAAGATTTTGATTCTTGTTTGTTAATGAATGCTTTTTTCAATGTTTGATGTTATGTCCTTCTTATTCCAGCACTTTCTCTCACATAATTGAATGTGGCAAATCATAAATATTGTATGCTTTAATCAAGAAGGCCAAAGTTATAGGAACATAATTAGATTATAGACTTTTGATAATATTCTTCAATATTCAAATATTTATTTTACCAATAAAGTTTTGGTAGAGCCTCCTTTATCAAAAATTGATAGAGGTAAATAGGTACTCATGCTGTCACCTCTTCCTTCAAAGATAAAGGGCTCATAGGCTCTAGTTATATGGAAGAAACTCAAAGCCTCTAACCAAAAGCCTTCACGCACCATATCCTTGGTTCATTTGAATCTGCTAAGAAGAAATTAGCGGAATACCTAGATATTGAAACTTCCTCACTAAAAAGACATTAATTCTTAAGTGAATAAACCACTTTTGATGAAGCAAAAAATATAGTTATACATTCTAGTCCAACTGTTTTGCAAACTTACCTACTTAATGGAAAATCTCCTCGAATAGAGGTCTTGACTCGGTCATTAGACCTAACAATTATCTCTAACTCATATAAGTCTCTAAATCATATATGTGAGAAGCTTGGACTTTTGATTTCACTAAATGACATGCTTCCACTTAAATCATCAACCCTTGTCTTAGGACATAAATTCATCTTGTCATCCATACTCCATCTTATTCTCAACTAGATAGTCGCACGCTCAACTTTCATCTTTATAAGGTTAGTTTGTAGATTTATAGCACTTCCTTTGGTATAAGTTTTCCTATTTTGTCTTTTTGGATTTTATTTCTTGAATGTAGGACTAGACTTTTTCATGGGGTTATTAATCATTTCAAGCAGCCAAGCACTTATTCGAATTCTAGAGAAGTTACTCCAAGTAGTTAATGACCTTCACGTTCGTAACTGAGCTAAGGAAAGTTAAAGAAAGAGCTTATTCTTTTGAATTAAAAATCATGAATATCTCAACTTACAAGGACGAAGGAGAGAAAGAGATAAACACAAAGAATGCAGAGAAGGGGAAGATTGCTTCGTCATTTTAAGAGTTGCAAGTGACTTTTAAAAAAGAACAAAAGGGGAAATAAGAATTAAAATCCCAAATGAAAAGATAGACTCTGAAAATAATTGTAACACCCTACACTTTTCCGAGCTCGAATTTCAACAAAAATCGAGACTCAAACCCATCCAAGAATACAGAGTATAAATCTAGTACCTGTAATTAATGAGCACGAGCATGATCAGAGTAAAATAAAGCTAACTCACAATGGAAACAGAATAAGATAACTAATGTTGACTAAGGTGACTACCACATCAATATCGAGCATGAGAGAACGAGGATTGAAAACTAGACTGAACACCTGCTAAGACCTGTAACGACCCATAATGTAACACCCCGTATTTTCTATGAATATTAAATTAACAAATTTAAGAACACTTAATTTTTAGGAGAAGAATTTGGTGAAACGGGTTACGCCATTGCGTTCGTCTCAGAATTCTACTTGAGATAGAGTCCGAGTTTGCGTAAATCGGGCTTCGTATAAAGAAGTTATGGAGTTCAGAAGATTTCAAGTTTAAACAGAAATTAAATTAAAATAGTAATTAAAAGTCAAAACAATTCGAAATTCAGTCTGAGCGGGAAATTTCCCGGTCAAAGGTGTTGACCCCCAGGGGGAGTCGACATAGGTGTCGACCCTCCTATAGGGGTGTCGACATAGGTGTCGTCCCCCCTGTAGGGAGTCGACCCCTTTTTGATCCAGATCCAGTGACGAATTTTCATAGGCCTGAGCTGATGTGGCCTTCTCTGATTGGCCGATGACTAATTTCTGAGGTATTAGGGATTATGTGTCGTGTTATGGTTGGCTGGATGACACATCTCTTTGGTTTGATGGCTCTGATTTTCCTAAACTAATCTAAAGGCTAGAATTAATCCTAGACTTCTATATAAACACCCCAAACCTTAACCCTAAACCTCATAATCTCATTCTATGAAGCCGTCATGTTGTCCATCCCTAAGCTAGCCTAGCCTCCATCTTCTCCAAATTAGAAATCAAGTTAGAAAGCTCCAAACCAAATCCAAACTAAAGAATCAAACGTCTACATCAAAGGATAGCTTAACAAATTCAGAAATCAGATCCCAGAAAACAAGATCCGTTCATTTTCTGTAAGTTCATGTTATTTTCAGATTTAAACACCTAATAGTAATCTTGGCATGTAATAAAATGGATCAAGTCTATGATTGATGATGAGACAATCTTTTCAGATTTACCCCTATCTTTCTATTGAATCTATGATTTTACATGCCTAAGAAGTTATTATATCGATTCAATTATGCCTATCTTTGTTGAACATCGAATATATAATCCTTTTTGGTTCATGATGCTATTCTTACGCCTGCGATAATGATTGTATCAGCTTATTCAAGAATCTGTCTTTGTTGGATCTAAATTTCTTGTATTAGGTCTGTTGTTACATGCCTATTTTTATGTCTATTCTTATTTTATGCTCTTTCTCTCTCTTCCCCTATTTCCTTTTTCTTTTATGAACCTGGGTTACCTTCGAACCTAGGCTGAAATTGTGAAATACGAACGATTGGAATACGGGGAATATTTGAGTATAACCTATTTTGGTGAAATTATTGGGCATAACTTGTAATTGATATTGGGGAATAATCTATTTGGTAATAGTGGAACATAATTTGTAACTTGTGATTTGGGGGCATAATTGTGATTGTTGCGAACTTGGGGTAAATTGAAGTATTAAATCTAGATTGGATGAAAACTGTAAATTGAAATATTAAATCTAGATTGGGCATAACTATTGGTTGGGACGCCAAGCATAATGTATATTGCGATTTTGGGGCATGACTATTATTGCAAATTTGGGAGGATTGGGTGTAACCTATATTTGAGTAATAACTTGTAATTGAATTTGTTGAGCATAACTTGGGAATTGGAACATTACTAGTTTGGTGAATTTGGGATAATTAGCATATAAGATTCTAGACTTGGACATGAATGGTAAATATGTAAATTGGCTAAAGATGAACGTGCCTAACCCGAGTTTAGATTGAGTTGCGGTGTAAGACTGCCCGGAACTGCCCGACACATCCAGCGACCGCAACAATATAGATCTAATGTGAGAGGTTGGCGCATTAAGCCCAAAACCCGAGGTTAGAATGAGTTTGCGGTAGAAGTCTGCCCGAAACTGACCGGCACATCCAGCAACCGCAAACAACAGTTCTAATGTGAGAGATTGAGGCATTAATGAATGAATTAATGCTAATGAACGGACATGCCAAGAATGGTAGGGTTAAGTTAACACAAGAGGGCAAAACTTAACCAATATAACATGATGTGTGATAGGGTAACGCTTAACCAAAGTAACCAAATTCAACATGATGAATGAGTAGGGTTAAGTTAACCAACATAACATGATGAACGAGTAGGGTTAAGTCAAGGGGAAACACTTAACCAATATAACATGATGAATGAACAGGGTCAAGTTAATAGGAAACACTTAACCAATACAACATGATGAACGGGAAGGGTTAAGTTAATAAGAAACGCTTAAACAATATGACATGTTAGGTGGGTGGGTTAAGTTAACATGGACAAGAAGACAACTTAACCAATATTATATGAAAAAGGTGGATAGGGTTAACGCAAGCTTAACCAATAATACATATGGACTTGATAAGGGGAAGGGTTAAGTAAATCTTGAGTAAGTGGGTAATATTAGTATATATAGGCCCACAAACTTAACCGTCAAATAAACATGCGTGAATCAGTGAGAGGGTTAAGTAACATATGAATAGGCAACACTTAACCAGTACAACATGTTAATTAAGCAAATGGGTGGGGTTAAGTTAAATTGAGAACACTTAACCATTAAAACATGTTGATTAAGAAACCCTAGTAGCGGGGACCCATTTCAGCAGTAACCCACATAGATGTATCATGGTACCCTGAGCTAGGCAGGGTGGGGCACGATTACTGGGCTGATTATAAGTGGTCAAAATAGCGGCGGGTGGTGCAGCAGTGTAGTTCGGACAGAGTATGGGCGTGCACGTGCTCCGGAGTGGAAAAGCAGGCACTGGGCATCGGTAGTATACATTGTGCATCTTGAATCGTGTCAGATCGCCATCATGGGAATTGATACACCCCATGATGGGGCCAGCACAGGTATCTACATACAAGCGGGGCCGAATGACACAAGTAATGAATGCATACAGGCGAGGTCAAATGACACAAGTAAAACATACATGTGAGTTAGGGAGCTGATCAATAGGGTAGTAAGCGTACGTCTAACATATCCATGGCAATTAGGCAGATTGAGGTAGGATCCTCATAATAGATGTATACCTAAAGGCTACCACAATTGCGGGGATTGGGATCACATTATCATTTTATACAGATTTCTAGTTGGGACACTAGTTAGGTGGTACAGAGATATAGAAACCAGAATAACAGGGTAGTAGCGAAGCAGAGAAAAAGTAGAAGCGCATTCAAATTATCTTGCCTTATCATATCCTATGCTAATCTTATCTTGTTATCCCTCTTATCACGGTATTGTCTTATATTCATTTTATTCATGTCATTTTGCTTTTACCTGTTTACATACTGAAAGTCACTGGACTTACCAGGCTTTATGTCTGACCCGTTTTCTTTCATCTTCTTTTCTTCCGTTTCTCCCCCTAGGTAGTCAGGGAGGGAATAACTCAGCTCAGTTTGGACCGTTTCTCTTTCCAAGCTTGAAGATTCTTTGATGTATTGCTTGGATCCTCTTATCTTTGGCTATGGCTGTGTTCGCACTTTAATTTGGGGACTTATGCTACTTTGCTATGTTTTATGCTTCTTATATACTTGGAAGTTTTTGAATCAAGACAGAAGTTTTATGTAGTACTTTTAAGTATGATTGAGTCAATTGTTGTAAAAGCTTGACTAAACTGCGTTGCTTATGAAATGACTTTGTTTTCCGCTGCTTTATTTGTCTGTCTTGTAATTTATCTGCATCTTTTACCTATAATACTTCACTGAAGTTAATGCATTCCCTTTGTGAGTGACATTAATGGAGGTGGGGTGTTACACATAATTTCTGATATTTTGAAAATTTGAGTTTTTAAAAATTTGAATAACCATCCAAAGTTCTAGATATATACACTCCTTTTTTAATACGATTCCAAACAGTATACCGATCAGATAAGTTATTTATATCGGATTTATCAACTTATTAGTTTAAACAATTCATCGTATGTCGTCAAAAATGAGAATTTGACAATATTCACTACTATTGTAAATTTTGAGATTTTCTGATAATATTTGAATTGGACTTATAAAATAGTTAAAATAAGGTTATTGGATTTTTCAAATGATAATTAAAAATAATATTTTGAAAATCGATAATTCAGTGCTATTTTAAAAGCCAAGAATAAGACCATTTTTTAAATGATCTAGGAATTAGATGAAACCAATCTTATCGGATTCGTAACACTGAATTATGATAAGGTTCCAAATTTCATATCAATCGGAGTTGGTATGTGAGCGTGGGTAATATAAACATAGGTCGGAAAAACCAGTTAAAATCAAATAATAACACAGAGAAAGGCCATTTTGCAAACAATCTTTGAATTCGACGAGACTAGGTTCATTGGAACCATATCTGTGAAACATAGCAGAGTTTCAAATTATGTAGCAATCGAGCTTAGTATGTGGTCGTGCAAGTAGAAAACGTGTAGGTAGATTTTAATGAAACTTAATATAAAATGATTGAATTTATTAGTTTTTGACCAATATTTAATATTTAAAAATATATTAAAAATAAAATATATTTGTCAAATGTTGGGTAAATGTTCTTAGAACACTAATTTGCTTCTATAATCATTTAGATGTCATGATAGAATGTTCAGAAGTGTTAAATGTGATTAAATTAGCAAAAATAATTCATTATCCTAGGAAGTGTGTTTTCTTTGAGGTTTCACTCCCTAACCTAGCCTAAGTGAGCTTATTTTGAGTTTTTGTGACATAACTCTCCTCTTCGTTAGATGTTGACACCTCACCGATCCAAGTCCACTTCCATTTCCTATAAAAGAGAACCTACCCCTATTATTTTCCTCCTTTATCTCATTCTCCTTCTTCCTTCCTCCATTCTTCCTCCTTCCTCTCCCCCACCGCCGGCACCCCACCCTCCCCACCACCGCCGTGAACTACCACCAGTCCCCTACTACCGTGAGCCCCCTAGTCCTCACCACCTCAAAGACCCTACCTTTCTCTCCTAAAACCATTTCAAGATCTCTTTAAATTTATTTACACCATATAACCAAGTTCCTACCACTATAACCATCACCTCCCCTAGGCTCCCCCTTCCCACATCAGGCCTTCCCCTCTCTCTCCTACACGTCAGGCGTGGGCCTCACCAGCCGTAATCTCCCTTCCACACCCAAAAATCCCACCTTTGCTTTTGTATACCACTAAAGATCCAATTTTTATTTCTTAATCTCAAGTTAGAACGTATGTGTGTGTGTCTATATATATATATATATATATATATATATATATATATATATATATATATTGACTGCATAGAGTATTGGGTGTAGTACGATATCTGTTTGGTTGTTAGCGAAGTTGTGGAGTCATAACAATCCTCGCTTTAAAGTTAGACGGAGTGGAAAGCTATAATGAGCAATTATATGCTCATGTTTGAATTACTATGCTTATATATGTGATTATTGATGTTGTGTTGTGTGCAAAAGTTTATATGCATAAGTGCTCAATGTTGAATGTAGTTAGAATATGAATATGAATTGTTGGAAATGGTTTAGTGAATTATATGTTAGCATAAGTGATTTGGAAGTTGAAAACCTTAAGCAAAATAGTTGGCTGAATTAGTTTATAACTTGATTGAAATGTTGCATGTACATTGAATGAAAAATGAATATTGCAAGATAGATTGAGTTGTTAAGTGATTAAACGGTTAACAATGAGGTTTGGTAAATTTACCGTATCCAAAACGATATATATATATATATATATATACATATATATATATATATACGTAGTGAAAATGGTAGTTGAAATATTTACTTTAATAAACAAGTTTATGGAATGCATAATAAATATTGATTTATATTGACGCAACTTTTGTCAATATAAACCTGATATGGGTAAACTATTTTATATGTTGTATGTTGGTAGTTTTGATGTGGATTGGTTAGAAAATAATAGATAATCAGTTATTAACGACAATTATTAATTTGGATTGAAAATTGGTTTGGAACAATGATTATTAAGTGCTGATAATCTAAACACTTAGGCTGATAATGGCACTATATGTTAGCTGATGATTGGTAAATGTTGTTTGAATATTAATGACGTATTGAATCCATATAAGTTGAATTATATGGTTGATAACTGAGTTTTATTCCAAATTGGGATTAAATCGAGTATTTTATTAATAAAATATTGGCTGAAAAATAAAAGTTTGAATTTTAAATCCGGAGCGATTTAGAAAGCTAGTTTGAATGATTAAGAATAGTTTTCACAAAGAAAAGAAATTGTTTTGAAATCATTTTTAAACAATTAAGGCATGTTTTAATTTTTATTTTAAAATGAATAATAATTGGGAAAACTGAAGTTCAGTTAGGGTATCTGGGAAATGCTTTAACAAGATTTCCTTTTCAAAATTATCTTATTTATTTTTATAATGGGCTTCAGGAAAGTTTGGGCCCAAGCGAATAAGTTTTGAAAAATAATATTATTTTAATAATAAAATATTATTATGATAACCAGTTAATGGAATATTTTGATTTTGAGTTGAAAATGGAAAACATAGTTTCCAAAAATTATTATATAGTTATTATTTAATAAATACACTATTTTAAAAAAAGAATTACGATTCGATTTTTAATTATAATCGAAGCTTGGTCAGAATAGAAGTAGTCGCGCAGCGGTAGTTTATGAATTCTGACCATTGACTTCAAATTGACGTACCGGGAGATCCGACTGTCAGATTTTTCCAAAATGGAAAACATTTAGTTCGAAATGAAATGATCTTTCAAATGATATGTCAAGTTTTAAAATCCAACGGTTAGATCTTGAGATAAGTTCAAATCAATTTTGAATAAGAACAGTGCTATTACCGTTATTGACCCGAAAATGGATTTTAAAGAAATGAGTTATTTTTAAATTATTAAAAATAGGAATAAATTATGATTAATCATAGTAAATGATTTGAAATAGGTATGAATTGAATATAACAAGTTGGAAAGTTAAAATGCTATTCTGCCGAAAAGGAGCTGTTTCAGCAGCACTATTTGCGACGATATTCAGAACGATCTAAATAAAACGGTTTCGAGATAACCAATGATGTTCAAATGTTTTGTAAACATATCCAAAGGATTTGATTAAAGTTTTAAGATATATTCGGGATTTAAAAAGGTTTAAACCAAATCCAAGTTTTTCCAAATAAAACTGGAATTGAATGGAAATCGATTTAGTGATAATCGAGATGGGTCTCTGTGGATGAAGACCATTACTATTTAAGGAATTTAAAAGGCTTTGTTGTTATTCTGTTTATAGTATTAGTCGGATACGGGAATTTGTATCGATTATATACTAATATGATTTCCGTGAATATTTCATTTGAAATGAAAGTATGATTTTCGGTTTATCATGGACGATGATTTAAATGACATTTGTTCTTTAACCCATGTAAAGGAAAAGATAATTTTCCAAGAAGAGTTGAAATGAAATCTTTCTTTAATTTTAATATAAAGATTTAATGGCGGAGTTTTCCCTAATAAATGATAATGGGAACGAGTTTAAGAAATCACTTAAAAGAAGATAAGCATGTTTTTCACGTAAGCGATAAGATTAAAAAATCGTAAACACGATTTTGGGCGAGTGATATGATAAATGAAAGATTTAAACAAAAGTTTAAATATGTAAATCTTTGATAAGATTTAAGGGAATAATTCCCAAACGAAAAGGATAATTTGAACGAAATAATATTCCCAAAATGGAATAAGACTCATGATATCTTGTATATCTTCATTGATTTTAAAGATGCGATAGTTATTCGGAATGTCCAGGTTTCAACCCATTATAAATAACTAAACGACGTAATTAAAACGGTGTTGACTATGATTGAAGAACCGGAGACCTTCACATCGGAAGGATTTCTCATCGATGCCTCGGGTGGCAACCCAATTATGGGGTTATATTGTGACAACAATTTAACCATACTTGGAGTGATTCAGATTGCAAGGGTTATTGCACCCAGGCGGGGTCTTGGAATAAAGTGCCTTCAGCTTCGTTCAAAACCAAGAATGGACTTGTAAACGGATGTGTGTCTAATGTTGTATTTTACTTACGTTCAAAACCAATTATGGGATGAAGCATTATGCGATCTAAGATTGACATTATTTTCGAATGTGATTTCCACATCTAGACATTAAAAATAAAATCAAAATGTTTTGTTTTAAGAATATCAAGCATGTTTGTTTATTATAAGGTAAAACTTTAACCTCCGGTATGTGTTGCATTGTGTGATGGGACTCGCGTCTTATAATAGCTTCATTTTACAAAAGCATGAATTTGGAAATGTTAAAACTTGGTGGATGATTGTATGATATGGGTCATGGTTCGTTATCTAGTTCTTAAATTGGTTAATCCAAGTCTAACCCGAGTGTTTGACGCTCGGGGTCAGATCTGAGTATGTGTTTCAATTTTTAAACAGGTGGTTGAGGAGTTTCTAGTTGATTCAGAAAGCTGGAGTTCTTCATCGATGGCAAGACATATTATACTATCTCTACTTGGATGTATATGGATCAATGATGTAAGAATGTGCTTAACTCAAATGATATAAATGTTTCCCGCTGTAAAAATTTCCGCTGTAAAGATATATATTAAATATTATATTTTTTTTCCTGTTCCGCTATATTTGCTCTGATAAAACCCTCGATGAATCGAGTTTGTGACATTTGATTTTGCAGTACATGAACACTGTGGATGTGTTATGTATCGACTATCGAAGGTCGAAAGTTTAGTTTGTCACAGGTCCTTCCGATGAAGCTTACTTTTCGAATCGGACTTGTGTGGTTTATAGTCGGTTCAGAAGGCGGGCGGATCTGGGTCGTCTCGGTTTGGTATCAGAGCTTTGGTTTAGCGATAAACCTTAGCTCCTAATAACTTATCAGAAATAGAATTAGTAGTATCCAAAGATAAGTTACTCATTAGAGATAGGTCAGAAATGCCCTAGAATGAGTTGAGAGAATTACATATATATGAGAGGCTTATTTGTAGTTTTGATTTTTAAAGTAACAAGTGTTTTTCCGAAAAATATAGAAAGAAAATAAAATATCATGTTTTGATAGAAAAATAATAAGGATAAATTTGAGAAGTTAACCAACTAATTGATCGATGGATATGATGTATAGTATCCAATTTAGCTAATTGAGGGATGATTATGAACTTAAAATGTTAGATTATGGTAAGTAAATGGAATTTTCAGCGATTTTGGATAGACGATAAATTTTGACACATGTTATATTGAAATTTATAAAGGAAATTAAGAGAGGTAGAAACTCTTTATTATGCTGAAATTCTGACGGTGGATATACATGAAACTCATTTGTTGTTTTAATTAGAAAATTTAGGTTTAAAAGAGTTAGTATAAACTTGTGTACCGATTAGAAACTCTTTAAATTTAAATCAGTTCTCCGATATTTGGCCCAGTTTCGGGAGCCTTCCCCACCTACTAGTTCTTTTTTTGAGGATACATAGAGTATTAGCTCTTCCAACTCATCTAGTCACAGCATCACTGACGAGTATATCTCTGACGCTACGTCAGCATTTCGACCAATAGCGGTTATCGATTCTGAGTTTGATTCAACACATACTCCCGTAGAGTCAGACTCCGTACAGCCTGAGGACTCGGGCGATTATGATGATTGGATGCTTGAGGATGGTGAGGGAGTTCATTTAGATGTTGAGAGCCACATTATCATGGATAGTCCGATACCGACACCATATGTAGTAGAGATTCAGCTGCCTTCCATAGTAGAGATCATACCTGATTTTACTCCCAAGCTGATCGACGAGGAGCCGACATTACTTGAGATACCACCCCCAGACATTGCCGATCCTGCATTTGACATAGCACCGGAGTTCGATGATGAGATCGAGCCCGAGATGGAGCTTGAGGTAGGGGACGATGAGTATGACAGAGATGATTGGATAAAGGTAGACGAGGACGGCTACGATGTCGACGATGAGGAGGAATTTATAGAGGAAGATCCTGATGCTTTTGGCGAGGATCAGATTATGGTATCCGGATGGGATGGTTGGAACGATCTTGATTCAGATGACGAGATAGAACATGAGGCAGAGGAGATCACAGTATATGGGACCTCTGTGCATGAATCCGATCGCAGTTAGGTAGTTAGATGTTAGTTAGTTTCATTTTGGGATATGATATGTATACACAGTTGTTAGCTTCGTTTTGGTGCAGTAAAGACACTTAGTTTATATTTCGAAGCATGATACCATTTTGTATAGACCGCCTCAAGTACGTAGTACGTGCTCAGGTTGGTTGGTATAGATGCATATACATGGCTTATACCTTAAGTGGCACTATACACTACGGTATACGTTATGTTTGTGATATAGTTAATATTTTGGTTATGATATGTTGATGTTGATATATTATATGATGTGGCATCATTAGGTTATTTATATTGTCTTAGCACTCTATTCTTTGCTTCGTCTTCGATTTCGAGGACGAAATCTTTTAAAGTAGGGGAGAACGTAACGACATAAAATTTCTAGTATTTTGAAAATTCGAATTTTTAAGAATTTGGAATAATCGTGCATGGCTCTGAATACATACACTCCTTTTTTAATATGATTCCAAATAGTTTAACGATTTGATAAGTTATTTATATTAGTTTTATCAACTTATCAGTTCAAACAATTTATTGTATGTTGTCAAAAATGAGAATTCGATACTATTCACTATTATTGTAAATTTTGAGATTTTCTGATATTATTTGAATATGACTTATAAAATAGTTAAAATAAAGTTATTGGATTTTTAAAATGATAATTAAAGATAATATTTTGAAAATCAATAATTCAATGCTATTTTAAAAGCCAAGACTAAGCCTACTTTTTAAATGACCTCGGAATTCGACGAAACCAATTTTATCGGATCCGTAACGCTGAATTAGGGTAAGGTTCCAAATTTCATATCAATCGGAGTTGGTATGTGAGCGTGTGCAATATAAATACAGGTTGGAAAAACCAGTTAAAATGAAATAATAACACAGAGAAAGGCCATTTTGCAAACTGTTTCTAAATTCGACGAGACCAAATTTATTGGAACCGTATCTATGAAACATAGCAGAGTTTCAAATTTCGTAGCAATTGAGATTAGTATGTAGTCGTGCGAGTAGAAAACGCGTAGGTATATTTTAATGAAACTTAATTTAAAATGATTGAATTAATTAGTTTTGGGCCAATATTTAATATTTAAAAATAAATTAAAAATAAAATTTATTTGTCAAATGTTGGGTAAATGTTTTTAGAACACTAATTTACTTTCATAAACATTTATATGTCATAATACAACGTTTAAAAGTGTTAAATGTAGTTAAATTAGTAAAAACAATTCATTAGCCTAGGAAGTGTGTTTTCTTTGAGGTGTCACTCCCTAACCTAGCCTAAGTGTGCTTCTTTTGAGTTGTCATGATATCTCTCCCATCTTCATTAGATGCCGACACCTCACCGAACCAAGTCCACTTCCATTTCCTTATAAAAGAGAACCTACCCCTCTCATTTTCCTCCATTCCCTCATTCTCCTTCTTTCATTCCTCCTCCTTCCTCTCCCCACCCGTCAGCATCCCACCCTTCACACCACCGTCGTGACATCCCTCTAGCCCTCTGCTGTCGTGACCTCCCACCAGGCCCCACCACCTCAAAGGTCCCACCTTTCTCTCCTAAAACCCCTTCAAGCTCTATTTAAATTTATCTACACCATATAACCAAGTTCCTACCACCCCCAACCACCACCATCACCTCCCCTCAGCCTCCCTCTTACCACATCAGCCTCCCCCTCTCTCTCCTCCACGTCAGGCCATGGACCCCACCAGCCGTGAGCACAAAAATCCCACATTTGTGTCTTTATACCACTAAAGATCCAATTTTTATTCCTTAAACTCAAGTTAGAACATATATAATATATGCGTATGGTGACTATATAAAGTATGTTTGTTTGGTTGCTAGCGAAGTTGTAGAGTCATAACAATCCTCACTTTAAAAGTTAGATGGAGTGGAAAGCTATGGTGAGCAATTATATGCTCACGTTTGAATTACTACACTTATATATGTGATTATTGATGTTGTATATTGTATGCAAGTGATTATATGCATAAGTGCTCGATGTTGAATGTGGTTAGAATATGAATTGTTGGAAATGGGTTAGTAAATTATATGTTAGCATAAGTGATTGGAAGTAGAAAAACCGTAAACAAAATGGTTGGTTGAATTGGTTTATAACTTGGTTGAAATGTTGCATGTACATTGATTGGTAAATGAATATTTGCAAGTTAAACAGTTAACAATGAGGTTTGGATAATTTACCGTATCTAAAACGATATATATATATATATATATATGACCTAACTTTTTCTGTTTGGCGCAGAAAGTTATACGGCCCCAGTGCACAGCCTTCACGCGAGTATGGTATTAAATGTATGGTAGGTCCGAGCGGTCATTGCTCGTATTACTGTATTTGCTACGTGTGTTTTGGTTGTATCTTCATATTTGCGGGCTTCAGATGGTTTGGCCCAATGCATCAATAAACCTTAACCAACTTCATATATATATATATATATATATATATATATATATATATATATTTATAGTGAAATAGTAGTTGAAATGTTTACTTGAATAAACAAGTTTATGGAATGATTAGTAAACATTGATTTATATTAACGCAACTTTTGTCAATATAGACCTGACATGGGTAAACCATTTTATATGTTGGTATGTTTTGATGTGGACTGGCTAGAAAATAATAGTTAATCAGTTATTAACGAAAGTAAATAATTTGGGTTGAAAATTGATTTGGAACAACGATAATTAAGTGTTGATAATCTTAACACTTAGGTCGATAATGCCCATATATGTTAGTCGATGATCGGTAAATGTTGTTTGAATATTAATGACATATTGAATCCATATACGTTGAATTAGATTGTGGCGGCCCGCCCCGCAGCAACCGACATTTACTCCAGAAGTGCGTTGTACACATGTCCAATTAGCACGGAACGGGTCGTCAGAAGGAAAAGGAAGAAGGAAATGAACATACAAAGAACCTGTAGAATGTCTCACAGCGCATAGAACAAAATATAATAATAACATACTTGACATAAAACAGGAGAGACATTGCATAAGAAAAAAAAAACCAGAACTAAGCATCATAGCAGCGGAAATCCAAAATATAGCTTATTACAACTTTTCAACTGTCTCAAAGCAAAAGCCAGATAAAGGAGGTACACTACTAATGCCCAAGTAGCGACCGCCAACGACACAGGGAGAACGTATATATATATATATATATATATATATATATATATATATATATATATATATATATATATCATATGTGGAAGCCTCCTGCCCGCCTCCGAATTAGCCACTCGCGCATCACCAGCTAACCTGTCTCTAGTCTGCTCGTGTGAGCACCAGAGTAATAAGAGGAGACATAAAACTCTGGGTCAGACATAAAGCCTGTTATGAGCGATAAGCATCTAAGGTGAACAATAACAGGTAGACTAAAACATACCTGAACCTGGACCTGCAACCAAAGAGTTAGCACTACATACTGTACAACACTCTAAGGTACCATATCAAACGGTGTAAAGATACGGAGGTGGGGGTGTGCATGTCATAGTGATGGCAAACAATCAAACATAGCAACCATCCTCACATTCTCTCACTCAGTGCGTAAAGCATACGATATTCACCACTTCGATCACCCACCCTTGCTACGATCACTTTGCCCCATGAAGTCATAAATGGCTTCACTGCACTGATAACATAGCCACTAATCCTTTGCTATGTCCACTTGCCCCATGGAGTTATTCACCCCATCTGCGCTGGCTCATAGCCTTACCAATCCTTACTATGTCCACTTGCCCCATGGAGTTATTCACTCCATCTGCGCTGGCTCATAGTCTTACTACGCATCACCTTGCCCCTCGAGTCGTAATGACTCTACTGCACTGATAACGTAGTCTTGCTACCATCACCTTGCCCCTCGAGTCATAATGACTCTACTGCACTGATAAGTAGCCCATCATTCATTTTTAGTGGTGGATCGAAGTTATGAACGTCGACAACTCCTTAGCACACGTCCCGCAGCAAAGCCCAATCATGAAGTGAACTCATTGGTCCCCAACTAGATCCTGAGCTCTAACTTCCCATATTGGACTACCTTTGCATCTCGGGTCATTGGTCAATACTGGGTCGGTTCGGATCTCTCTCTAATCATCAGTTCGGTTCGGATCAGAATGCTCCTTCTTCACTGGATCGGCTCAGGTCGTCATCACCCCTGGCGGATCGGGTCGAGGTCTCCAGCTTGCCACGGTTCGGGTCGGGTGCTCTCTTCAGATCGGTTCATGGCGCATTCAACTCGTGGGTGGGCATTCAGGTCGGAGCGTTCAAGTACAATTGGATCGTGGATGCTGCCTCCCTCTGGTCGGATCGGGGTGCGAAACACGAGCAGATCGGGTACGAGAGGTAGTTCACGGTTGATGTTCGTGGACCTTGCGCAGATGGTTCGGCTCGGAGGAGATGACTTGACTCGTGGTGATGTCCCACAATCCCATAGGGCGATCCGATCGACCCTCAATCCCCATCCGATCTGAATTCCTGCACCTTGTCCAGTGAGTTGTTTACGCCCCTCGATGGCGTTTTCGACCATTCCAACTATTCTAATCAATCACAAAGCAAACCATACAGTCATAGAAACATATATAATCAACCACAAACATCAAAACAACAATATGATAGGTTAAAATGGATCAAACATAGCCAAAACCCCATATTTTCCCTTAAGCATGTTTAGGTGAAACTTATGATATGATTAGCAAAACTTAACCAAATTAACCCAAATTCATATCATAGGTCTAAAACATCATTCCGAATTTTATAAACATTTTTCCAGAATTTTATCATGTTTAAATTCGCTAATTAACACTAATCACCCCTAATTAGCCATAATTAGTGTAAAACTATGCAAACCACTCACCTTAGCCACAAATAAACTGAGATCTGAAATAAATCTCCGATTTGATGTGAATCCCAATGCTAAACAGCAGCTCCAATGTTGATTTGGTGTAGATCTCCCTTGATTAGATGTTGCTAAGCTTAATCCTTGACCAAAAGATGATTTGGAGGTGATTTAGAGGTTGGAGGCCATTTTTAGGGTTCCTTGGTGATAAGTGGAGGCTAGAAAACTGAAATGGAATGATTCTCTATCTCATTTCAGCCTTCCCATAACCCTAATCCCGAAATGGGTTATGGGCCTACTCACTAATCACCCTATTTGGCCCGGTTAAGCAGTTTTTCACCCTCCAAACCTTATTTCAGCCATATCTCCCAAACGGTAAGTCCGTTTGGCTATTATGACCACTCTACGGAAAGGTAAACCATCAAACGAATCTAATGGAAGTGGTTTCAGGTCAAAATTCCTTTCCAATCAAAAGTTATGGCCAAAACAGTACCAACTAAGGGCAAAATGGTCATTTAAAAATCGACAAAAATCATGAACATGGGAAATGACTCTAATAGATGTTTCCCAAAGTTACATGACCATACGACTTCACATGTGAAAGAATAAATATTCTACGATCCTATGATGTGTAGAATACGGGTCGTTACACTCTCCCCCCCTCAAGAAATTTCGCTCCCGAAATTCCCTAACTAAGACACAAAAAGGGTCCCGCATGCCTATCAATCATAAACCAACAATCAAACATGCAAACAAGCAAAACAAGTCTATCCTAGCATGCGGAATAACCAAATCACAAAGTAAATCTTACCAGGCAAAGAGTTCTGGATATGCCTTCCTAATGCTCTCCTCTGTCTCCCAAGTACAATCACTCTCGTTCTCGCCCCACTGGACCTTGACTAGCTTCACCGCCTTCCTTCGAAGTTGCTTCGTATCGTGTCCCACAATACGAATCGGCTTGCGGTTCCCAACCGCCTCGGGTTCTACTTCGAAGCCTTCTAACCGATCAGGTGAAACAGTCACATCTGAGTCGTGAACGAACTTCCTTAGTTGGGAAACATGAAATACATTGTGAACTCCCGCCATCTTTACCGTTAAGCCAACTCTATATGCAAAATTCCCGACTAGTTCAAGAACAGGGAATGGGCCAACAAATCTTGGTGCCAACTTGCCTCTCCTGCCAAATCGAATCACGCTCTTTAACGGAGAGATCTTGACAAACACCAATTCACCGACGGAGAATTTCAAGTCTCTTCTCCTCTTATCAGCATAACTCTTCTGCCTATCTTGGGCAGCTTTCATTCGTTGTTGAATGATCTTGATCTTGTCGGAAGTTTCCCTCACCACATCTGGTCCAAGCACAAACTTCTCGCCAGTCTCTATCCAACATGATGGCGAGTTGCACGGTTTTCCGTACAAAGCTTCATATGGAGCCATACCGATACTGGATTGGTAGCTATTATTATATGCAAACTCTACTAGATGCAAATGGTCATCCCATGATCCACCAAAATCCAATATACAAGCTCTCAAGAGATCTTCTAATATACGATTCACCCTCTCCGTCTGACCGTCGGTCTGAGGATGATATGCGGTACTGAGATGTAATCGTGACCCTAGAGCCTCTTGTAAGCTCTTCCAAAACCCACTAGTGAACAACGGGTCTCGGTCACTCACAATGCTTTTGTGTACTCCATGAAATCTCACTACCCACTTCATATACAATTCTGCCAACTTGGCTGCCGTTCTGGTCGATTTTACTGGTATAAATCTTGCGCTCTTAGTCAATCGATCCATAATTACCCAAATGCTATCATATCCCGATCTAGTTCTCGGTAAACCATCGATGAAATCCATCGAGACTTGCTCCCATTTCCATTCGGGAATTTCTAATGGTTGCAACAACCCACTAGGCTTCTTTTGCTCGGCTTTAACTAGCTGGCAATTCACGCATTTGGATATAAACTTCCCAACGTCTCTTTTCATCCCTTCCCAGTAGTAAGTCTGCTTCATGTCTCGATACATCTTATTACCACCGGGATGGATAGTCAGTTTTGAGTGATGACATTCTCTAAGCACTTCATCTCTCAAACCATTCACGTTGGGCACAACTAGTCTTCCATTCTTCCGAAGCCATCCATCTCGATCAAGCCCATACGCATTCATCTCCTCACCGTCGATGTCCATCTCTAACTTGGAGATGATTTCCAATAGATTAGGATCGTTCCTCTGGCTGGAACCAATCCGCTCTATCAAAGTGGGTCTGATCGTCAAACTAGCTAGCATGACTGGATCCAATTCGCACTTTGGTCTGAAATCAAACCCCGCGATATACTCCAGTTGCTTCCACTCAAGAAACATAGCCCCTAAACTGGCATGTCTCCTACTCAAGGCATCGGCTACCGCATTACCTTTCCCAGGTGTGTATGTGATATCAAAATCATACGAAGCCAAGAACTCTAACCATCTCTGTTGACGGAGATTCAGATCTTTCTGAGAGAAAAGACACTTTAACGATTTATGATCGGTAAACAACTCAAATCTTTCTCCCAAGAGATAATGTCTCCACATCTTCAGCGCAAACACGATCGCTGCTAATTCCAAATCATGGGTAGGATACTTCTTCTCATGCAGCTTTATCTGTCGACTAGCATAAGCTACAACCCTACCTCCTTGCATCAATACAGCACCCAGTCTGGTACCACAAGCATCCGTGTATACCGTCATCTCTTCATTCCCCTTAGGAATGACTAACACTGGCGCACGCGTCAACTTCTCTTTTAGACTCTTGAATGCATTCTCACACACTCCGTCCCAGACGAAGGACTGATTCTTCTTAGTCAATTGAGTCAACGGTGCTGCTGTCTTGGAGAAGTCCTGGATAAACTTACGATAATATCCAGCTAATCCCAAGAAACTTCTTACATCTGTTGCATTCTTGGGCGTAGGCCAATCCTGTACCGTAGCCACCTTCGCAGGGTCCACGGCAATACCACTCTCAGAAACAACATGACCCAAGAATCTCACTTCCCTTCTCCAAAAATGACACTTAGAGAATTTCGCTTTCAATTGGTGTTTCCTCAACACCTCCATCACTATCCTCAAGTGCCCCTTGTGTTCCTCCTCTGTCCTTGAGTAAACAAGGATATCATCCACGAACACAAGAACAAACTTATTCAACTGATCTCTGAATACTCGATTCATAAGATCCACAAAATAGGCCGGTGCATTGGTCAACCCAAATGGCATGACCAACCACTCATAAAATCCAGACGGCGTCCTAAATGCCGTTTTCGGAACACTCTCATCTGCTACCCGAAGCTGATGAAATCCTGTCGCGAGGTCCAACTGGGAGAACACTCTTGCTCCTTCCAGCTGATCAAACAAATCATCTATCCGCGGTAGAGGATACCTATTCTTCCTCGTCACCTTATTCAACTCGCGATAGTCCACACACAAACGAAGGGAACCATCTGCCTTAGTGGCAAACACAACTGGTGCTCCCCACTCGGAGACACTCCTTCTAATAAATCCCTTCTTCAAAAGATTGCTGACTTGCACCCCGAGCTCTCGCTGCTCCCTTGGTGCCATACGACGAAGTCGCATCACTATAGGTCTGGCATCTTTCACTAAATCAATACGGAACTCAATCTCTCGATGTGGTGGAAGCCCGGTCACCTCCTCGAAGACGTCCGGATACTGGCCAACCACGGGCACATCTGACAACTCATCCTGCGGGATGTCGAGGGAATTTACAAAACTAGACATAACCCCATCACTAGGTAGACTACCAAACACTACCCTCCGCCCATCATACGCCCTCACTGTCACCAAAAAGCCCTCACAGTCTACCACCACCCCGTATCTTTGGAGCCAATCGACTCCCAATATAATGCCATACCCAGTAAAGCCCAAAACAAAGCAATCACATACAAACATACATCCATGACTCGATAAGACCAAATTCCTGCAAATCATACTAAGGCTAGTCGAACCACCAATCGGGTTCGTCACAACCAATGGTCTATCGACTATCTCGGGTTCCAGTCCCAACCTATCTACCAGGTCACTAGATATGAAGGAACGGGAAGCCCCAGTATCAAACAAAACTCGAACTGGTACATCATAAATAGAAAGCATACCTTGAATAACAACATTCTTTCCTTTCTCCGCCGCAGTTGGGGCATTCGACGAAGAAGGAACAGCATCAATAGCATATGCTTTCACAATCTGCTTCTCCTTAAGAGGTTGCGGACACTTATCCTTATGATGTCCCACTTGACCACAGTTGTAGCACTTCCTTTCCGCTGGCTTGGCCCGACATTCTTTAGCATAATGGCCCTTCTTACCACAGCTGAAGCACTCAACCTCCTTCTTGTTCTTTTTCTGGCCACCTTTAGATTGGTCCTGCTTCCTCTTATTCTGAGAATTATTCTTTCCTCCACCGCCTGCTTGAGGTTTTGGCCCTTCTGCAGATGCAGCCTCAGTCTTTGACTTAGGGTAAAGACTCTCTGATCTCAAAGTTTTCCCTACAATCGATTCAAAAGTCTCATCGATGTGATTGATAAGCCTTTCCCCCAAGTATCCATCCAAACCAGTAATGAACTTCTCATTCTTCTTCTCAGGAGTGTCAATGAGAGACAGTCCATACTTCGACAAAGTGTTGAATTCAGCAATATAGTCAGAAACTGCCCTCCCATTCTGCTTGAGTTCCAAGAACCACTTGAACAATACTGACTTCTGGGCAGCTGGAATAAACTTCTCGCTAAAGCAAGCCTTGAACTGAACCCAAGTAACCTGATCCTCTGGAGTAGCTGTTCTAATGGCATTCCACCAATTCATCGCTCGCCCTTGCAGCTGACGAGACGCTAGCCTTCTCTTCATCGCATCCTCAAGACCCAAGTCATCAAAGATACGATCACAGTTATCCATCCAGTCTTGAACATCTGTGGCCGACTCCGTCCCATGGAACGGCTTTCCACCAAGGTTAGTGTAATCCTTGCACAACTTGGCGAAATCGACCCTAGGCGCCTGCACTACTGGCCCAACACCAACTCCGGGATTGGGAGCTGCCCCTTGCACTTCTCTAAGCATGTCTCTCATGAGGTCAGTAAACATCGCCCTCGTGTCAGCAGCATTCCCATTATGGGCTCCCCTTTCGGCACCTCTAGCATACCGGCTCATCGTCAATCTGAAAAAGGGAAACGATTAACGACCCCATAGTGGTGCTAGTGCAGTACGACTTCATTCTTATACTACCAATAGTATATATATAGCTTTTGAAAACCAAAGTAATCACAAATACGCGCTCTCATATACATACTATCTCTCCCTAGTGTCTTTCCCTAGGTTAACTACGCAACCTGGAGCTCTGATACCAAGTGTGACGGCCCGCCCCGCACCAACCGACATTTACTCCAGAAGTGCGCTGTACACATGTCCAATTAGCACGGAACGGGTCGTCAGAAGGAAAAGGAAGAAGGAAATGAACATACAAAGAACCTGTAGAATGTCTCACAACGCATAGAACAAAATATAATAATAACATACTTGACATAAAACAGGAGAGACGGTGCATAAGAAAAAAAAACCAGAACTAAGCATCATAGCAGCGGAAATCCAAAATATAGCTTATTACAACTTTTCAACTGTCTCAAAGCAAAAGCCAGATAAAGGAGGTACACTACTAATGCCCAAGTAGTGACCGCCAACGACACAGGGAGAATGTGTGTATATATATATATATATATATATATATATATATATATCATATGTGGAAGCCTCCTGCCCGCCTCCGAATCAGCCACTCGCGCATCACCAGCTAACCTGTCTCTAGTCTGCTCGTGTGAGCACCCAGAGTAATAAGAGGAGACATAAAACTCTAGGTCAGACATAAAGCCTGGTATGAGCGATAAGCATCGAAGGTGAACAATAACAGGTAGACTAAAACATACCTGAACCTGGTCCTGCAACCAAAGAGTTAGCACTACATACTGTATAGCACTCTAAGGTACCATATCAAACGGTGTAAAGAAACGGAGGTGGGGGTGTGCATGTCATAGTGATGGCAAACAATCAAACATAGCAACCATCCTCACATTCTCTCACTCAGTGCGTAAAGCATACGATATTCACCACTTCGATCACCCACCCTTGCTACGATCACTTTGCCCCATGAAGTCATAAATGGCTTCACTGCACTGATAACGTAGCCACTAATCCTTTGCTATGTCCACTTTCCCCATGGAGTTATTCACCCCATCTGCGCTGGCTCATAGCCTTACCAATCCTTACTATGTCCACTTGCCCCATGGAGTTATTCACCCCATCTGCGCTGGCTCATAGTCTTACTACGCATCACCTTGCCCCTCGAGTCGTAATGACTCTACTGCACTGATAACGTAGTCTTGCTACCATCACCTTGCCCCTCGAGTCATAATGACTCTACTGCACTGATAAGTAGCCCATCATTCATTTTTAGTGGTGGATCAAAGTTATGAACTTCGACAACTCCTTAGCACACGTCCCGCAGCAAAGCCCAATCATGAAGTGAACTCATTGGTCCCCAACTAGATCCTGAGCTCTAACTTCCCATATTGGACTACCTTTGCATCTCGGGTCATTGGTCAATACTGGGTCGGTTCGGATCTCCCCCTAATCATCAGTTTGGTTCGGATCAGAATGCTCCTTCTTCACTGGATCGGGTCGGGTCGTCATCACCCCTGGCGGATCGGGTCGAGGTCTACAGCTTGCCACGGTTCGGGTCGGGTGCTCTCTTCAGATCGGTTCATGGCGCCTTCAACTCGTGTGTGGGCATTCGGGTCGGAGCGTTCAAGTACAATTGGATCGTGGATGCTGCCTTCCTCTGGTCGGATCGGGGTGCGAAACACGAGCGGATCGGGTACGAGAGGCAGTTCACGGTTGATGTTCGTGGACCTTGCGTAGATGGTTCGGCTCGGAGGAGATGACTTGACTCGTGGTGATGTCCCACGATCCCATAGGGCGATCCGATCGACCCTCAATCCCCATCCGATCCGAATTCCTGCACCTTGTCCAGCGAGTTGTTTACGCCCCTCGACGGCGTTTTTGACCATGCCAACTATTCTAATCAATCACAAAGCATACCATACAGTCATAGAAGCATATATAATCAACCACAAACATCAAAACAACAATATGATAGGTCAAAATGGATCAAACATAGCCAAAACCCCATATTTTCCCTTAAGCATGTTTAGGTGAAACTTATGATATGATTAGCAAAACTTAACCAAATTAACCCAAATTCATATCAGAGGTCTAAAACATCATTCCGAATTTTATAAACATTTTTCCAGAATTTTATCATGTTTAAATTCGCTAATTAACACTAATCACCCCTAATTAGCCATAATTAGTGCAAAACTATGCAAATCACTCACCTTAGCCACAAATAAACTAAGATCTGAAATAAATCTCTGATTTGATGTGAATCCCAATGCTAAACAGCAGCTCCAATGTTGATTTGGTGTAGATCTCCCTTGATTAGATGTTGCTAAGCTTAATCCTTGACCAAAAGATGATTTGGAGGTGATTTAGAGGTTGGAGGCCATTTTTAGGGTTCCTTGGTGATAAGTGGAGGCTAGAAAACTGAAATGGAATGATTCTCTATCTCATTTCAGCCTTCCCATAACCCTAATCCCGAAATGGGTTATGGGTCTACTCACTAATCACCCTATTTGGCCCGGTTAAGCAGTTTTTCACCCTCCAAACCTTATTTCAGCCATATCTCCCAAACGGTAAGTCTGTTTGGCTATTATGACCACTCTACGGAAAGGTAAACCATCCAACGAATCTAATGGAAGTGGGTTCAGGTCAAAATTCCTTTCCAATCAAAAGTTATGGCCAAAACAGTACCAACTAAGGGCAAAATGGTCATTTAAAAATTGACAAAAATCATGAACATGGGAAATGACTCTAATAGATGTTTCCCAAAGTTACATGACCATACGACTTCACATGGGAAAGAAATAAATATTCTACGATCCTATGATGTGTAGAATACGGGTCGTTACATATATGGTTGATAATTTAGTTTTTTCCAAATTGGGATTAAACTAAATATTTTATTAATAAAATATTGAGTGAAGAATATAAGTTTGAATTTTAAATCAGAAACGATTTGGAAAGCTAGTTTAAATGATTACAAATAGTTTTCGTAAAGAAAAGAAATTGATTTGAAATCATTTTCAAAAAATTAAGGCATGTTTTAAATTTTATTTTAAAATGAATAATAATTGGGAAAAGTAAAGTTCGACTAGGGTATCTGGGAAATGTTTTAACAAGATTTCCTTTTCAAAACTATCTTATTTATTTTTATAATGGGCTTCAACAAAGTTTGGGCCCAAATGAATAAGTTTTGAAAATAATATTATTTCAATAATAAAATAATATTATAATAGCTATTTATTGGAATATTTGGATTTTGAGTTGAAAATGGAAAATATAGTTTTCGAAAATTATTATATAGTTATTATATAATAAATAAACTATTTAGAAAAACTATTCGATTCGATTTTTAATTATAATCGACGCATGGTCAGAATAGAACTAGTCGTGCAGCGGTAGTTCACGAATTTTAACCATTGACTTCAAATTGATGTATCGAAAGATCCGACCGTCGGATTTTCCCGAAACGATAAACATTTGGTTTGAAATGAAAAGAGATTACAAATGATATGAAAAGTTTTGAAATTTAATGGTTAGATCTTGAGATAAGTTCAAATCAATTTTGAATAAAAACAGCGTTAGTGTCGTCATTGACCCGAAATGGATTTTAAAGAAATGAGTTATTTTTAAATTATTAAAAATAGGAATAATTTATGATAAATCATAATAGATGATTTGAAAGGGGTTTGAATTAAATATAACTAGTTGGAAAGTTAAAAATCTATTTTGCCTAAAATGAGATGTTTCAGCAGCACTATTTGCGATGATTTTCGGAACGATGTGAAATAAAAAGGTTTTGAGATAACCAATGATGTTCAAATGTTTTGTAAACATATCCAAAGGATTTGTATAAAGTTTTAAGATATATTTGGGATTTAAAAAGGTTTAAACCAAAGCCAAGGTTTTCCAAATAAAACTGGAATTGAATGAAAATCGATTTAGTGATAATCGAGATAGATCTCTGTGGATGAAGACCGTTACTATTTAAGAAATTTAAAAGGCTTTGTCGTTATTCCATTTATAGTATTAGTTAGATACAGGAATTTATATCGACTCTAAACTGATATGATTTCGGTGAAGGTTTCATTTGAAATTAAAGTAAGATTTTGGGTTTATCATGGACGATGTTTTAAATAATGTTTGTTCTTTAACCCATGTAAAGGAAAAGATAATTTTCCAAGATGAGTTGAAATGAAATTTTTATTTAATTTGAATATAAAGATTTAATGAAGGAGTTTTCCTTAACAAACGATAATGGGAACGAGTTTAAGAAATCGCTTAAAAGAAGATAAACGTGTTTTTCGTGTAAGCAATAAAATTAAGAAATCATAAACACAA
This sequence comes from Allium sativum, assembly GCA_030737875.1. Taxonomy (NCBI): domain Eukaryota; kingdom Viridiplantae; phylum Streptophyta; class Magnoliopsida; order Asparagales; family Amaryllidaceae; genus Allium; species Allium sativum. The sequence goes on from JASFAX010000021.1 coordinate 41,641,080, forward strand.
TTTTGGGCGAGTGATATGATGAATGAAAGACACTGAATTAATAACTCATTTGGAAAAAGAAGAGTTAATACTTAACAACAATAAAAGACCGAGATTTCTTGCATTCTTTTCGGATATTCAAAAATACAAAAACATATTAGAAAGGGATTGGTTCAAGAAATTTATATTAATACAGCCATCCTGAAGATTATGAAGATTGTATTCCAGTTATTTGCAAAGAGAACTTGCTAAGTATTCTAGTAGTTTTTTTTTACCATGTTCATGTTCCGAATATAGAGCATTTGGGAATAAAAGCAATATATTTGTCTTTTCCCTTCTATTCAATTGTGGGAAATCCATAGAGTTACAGATAACCCACAATACGATTCTATCAAATTCTACAGAAAAGACAATGAAGAAGATGAAAGACTCAAGCAGCTCAGGAATTCTTTACTGAAGCAATTAGTAAAGGAGAAATTGAAGCACATTTAGTCACAGAAGGAAAAACAATTTTAGTTTTTGACTACTTGTCTAATTTTGAACCATCTTCAGATAGAATTATCAAAGTGCAAAAGTTCCTAGACAGTCTAAATATTGGACCAATAGAAACAATCACTCAAGAAGAATATTTCGAAGAGCAAGTTGAAAAAGAAAGAAGCAGATAAGAGTCGATAATAAGTGACACTTTAGGCGTGCACCCATTTGATGACGAATCACTGGCCAACCTGGACATTCAAGATTAAACAGAAGCATGGTGGATCACCTTTTCTCTACTTTAATTCAATCATTTTCAGAAAAATCTTCACAACATTGCCAAGGTATCATATTACTATTCCTAGACTTTGATGTACACCTAGAAGTCATTACATAAATGGATGATTAAGGATACATCCTCACCTAAAGTTGGACAGTTCGCACCCAAAAATGTTATACGTACTAAGCCTATGATAGTGAATAAGCTGAAGGAGAATGTATAAAGAGAGTTGTAAAGATCAGTGAAAGGAACATCAGAAAAAAGTTCTCGTAAATATTATTTTGTAATATTTCAGTCAAAGTGCTTTGTAATATTTTAGCTTGTTGTAAAATAAATTTGTATCTATATGAAGAAGTTGAATTTCGTTTCTGCTTTAATCTCTTCGCCTGCTGCAATCGAAATCTGGTATGAGAGCCTGGAATCTGCTAGGTATGATGCTTTGATTATATTTTCCATTAACTAGTTTCATATCTATTATTAGATAGTTCAGTTATTTCCCATTGTCCTTATTTAAAAATAAAGTACAAAAGTTTAGAAAAATTATGTCAGCTTAAAACACTTTCTTTGTTACCTCCCCAATTAAGTGTTACATAATTTTTAAATTATGCCACAAGTTACCGGGAAGGAGATACTTTAACATGGTTAATAAATCATGAAAAAAATTAACTTAACTCAATTCCAGGCTATTAAAAATAGTCAAAATAAACAAGATGCTTTTGGTGAAATATGTAAGTTATTGCTTGCAGATTTTACTGGTGAAACTTTTCTTGACGATATTGATTATGAAAAAAATTACTAAAAATACACTTATGCGATATTTGTATGTTAAAAGAATTTACAGCCAAATATATTGGTTTACTTTTCCATTTAAGAAAAATGAACAAAATGTCTTTTGGCTAAAAGTATTTTATAAAAAAAATACCATATCCATGGGTTAATATTATAAAAGAAAAATGTAATAATTTAAGACAAAGTAATGCTGATAAAAATCATAACACAAGCCTCTTAAAAAAGGCATGCACGGACACAATGGAAATAGTTTGTGAACAGGCAAGTGCTCATAAAGAAATGAAAAATGAAATCAAACATTCTAAACTAGGGCTTTTTTTGTACAAAATACTCAGAAGATATCAACACACAGTTTGGATGTCCTTATAAACATGATAAAATATTTAATAATTTTAAAAGAAAAATGAAACCTAAATATAAAATTACACGAAGAAAATGGAAATATGAGTATAAAGAAAAAAATTACAAAGACATAATAAATTTTCAAAGAAAAAAATTATTAAACGAAAAACTTTAAAAAGGGTTGTAATTGTTTCAAATGCAATAAAGAAGGACATTATGCTAATGATGCCCTATTGTTAAAAATATTATAATATCAAATATTGAAGAATATGGTATTCATGTTGGTATTATTGAAGATATATCAGGTGATGCTAATTCTTCTATATACGAAATTGAATCATTTTATTCAGATATTATTGAAGAGATTGATGAAGTCATTGATGATTTTGACAACTTCAAAATCAATATGATAACTATAAACCAAACACATAATCAAATAAAAATAATACCATTAACCGTATATGCAATCCTCCCTAAGAAAGAAATAATAAATTCTCCTGGATATACCTCATATGTAGCAAAGAATATTGCTTTAAGACGATATAGTAATACAAAAGATTTTTTGGACTTATTAATAAAAATTCCTTTAGGATATTATGGAAAAATATATAATATTTCAAAACATGCAAAAGATAATATTTTTATAACACATGGACTAATTGAGCATCTTTCAAAAAACAATACTACCATACAATTTAAAAGTACTAGTATGGAAAACAAAGATATATTATAGAACAAGGAGACTCGATTGGACTTCTGGTTATCTATAAATATGAAGATCTTCCAATTATAAAGGAAGAAATATATGACTGTGATACATTCACTCCATTGGGTGGTTCTACATCTCATTATTAAAGGAACAATGAAACTAAAACATATACATAAATACAATTTCGTCAGAAGAAACATATAGGATTAATACAAAATTACAGCTCTTTCTAGATCTGGAATAAATACTTCTATTATGATAGTATGTATGGATGAAACAATAATTAACAATCCTCTAAATAGTATTATAGGAGGAGCTAAATCTAATTTAGCAAACAAATTAGGTTAATTCTATTCGTACACCCACAATTCCTTAACTTACACCGTGAAATGAAATAAAATAGCATACATCAAAAAAAAATCATACAACATGCCTTTCACAAAATTACCCATTTATATTTTCATCATCTTCCCTCTTTAACCTTAAAACTAAACGGCACAAAACTAGATATTCATTGTAATAAATTTACATAAAATTCAATTTTCTTTTTGCTTTCGACGCTAATATTGTAAATTATTCAATTATTTTTATTTTAAAAATCAACATTAATTAGATGACTAAACATATTTAAGTTAGAGTATTTAGTTGTCAAAGTTGTTTGAACTGATATTTCAAGTTCCATTAACTTCACAAAATTCTATATGTAAGCAAATATTATTGATTTTAAAGTTTTAATTAGATGCATCATAAAAAAGGACTGAAAATGCAATTAAGGACATGGGTAGCATAGTCAATTGTTTTTCTTATTAAAGCATTGGTGTATGTTAAGAAATTGTGGGTGTATGAATAGAGTGAACATACATCCTGATTTTTGTATAAGACTTGAAGACAAAAATATTGAGAAAGCATGTACTTTATCAGTAAATTTATAGAATATTGAACAATTAATAGGATCTAAGGTTCTAGGAATTTAATGGGAACATTGTATGGCTTTAAATGATACTGCTACTTTTAAATCTATTACTCCGAAACAATTCGTAAAATTATTTGAGGTTAGAATGGGAAAAACAATTCAACCCAGATTCACTACAATAGAAATAGTCTTTTATAGCGGCATATAGCCGCTATTAAACAATACTATAATGACCCGAAAAGCGTTGTATATAAATATGTTATAAAAAACAGTTGAATAATTATAACACAGAAACTGCCACTATAAAAGGGTATGATTTTATAACGGCTATATGCCGCTATGATATGTAAGGATAGTAGCTCGTTATTGTCGCTATAAAACATGTCATTCTTCATGAAAATAACGAATTTCTATAACACTATATAGCTGCTATAAAATATTAATTCTGTAGCGGATTTATCGCGCTATAAACCAACATGATAGCATTTCTAAATCCTTTAACATTATCTTTCATAACGCTTTTCAATATATTATAACAATAGCAATCAAATGAATCTTCACAACAATTTCAAAAGCAGTATATAACCGAAAAAATTATAATAATCAACTAATATAGCACATTCATGATAGCAAAATAAAGGATCAATTAACAAAAATGAGTTCAATACATGTTTTTAATTCATATTAATGTCAATTTGAGTTAACAAAAAATAAAACATTGTTCAAATTTAAAGTCTACAATAAAACCTTAACCAACCGCTCCCCTCCATCAAACTTCCACGGCCATGCTAGCCATCCGATCTCTACTCCATACATTCACTGTCCAAATGCACAAGTCGAAGACCATCACCATTGCACCATTGCATTATCAGTGCATGTACGTCCATATATGATCTAAAAAAAGAAAAAGCATGCAGATTGAAGGTCTTGAAACAAACGTGCACTCAGCCTTGTAGAATAATGCATTGCATATACACTAAGCTGAGAACTGGTAGCTACTGCCGAATGGGAAACAACATTGAAATATAAGGATTCATCTTTTTCACTAATGAGAGTTTTTCTAGTGGAATTCAAAAAACCAGTAAATTAAAAAAAACATAATATATCAAAATAACATATGTAAAAAAAAGTATTATAAACAATAAAAATTTGCGGATTGAGCAATGACAACACTAACGGCGGTAGTAAAATCAGTATATATAGAAGCGGCTTTCTCTGCCCGCTAGGTTATTTAAGTACTGTAGTTGATTTTAAGATAATAAACATTATATTTTACTTGAAGGAACTAATAATAGGTACAATATGCACACATAGACAGCAAATGGGAAGTTCTTACAGTCTGAAACAAAATTAGATAGTCCTATGACAAATCCTATGTATCACAAGCCAATTGCAAGGAATGAAAACACATCCACTATAGGCTGTCAAAAAGAAACAGAACAAAACCTATGTGCATCAGAAAGAGGTAGTATATTCATAGCTTAACAATGAATGAGAGAGAGTTACTTTTTTCTTTATCGAGTATAAGTGTAAACTTACTCCTACAACTTCATTAGTCAGTCTTAATTGTTCCAGAGGGTCTTTGATCATGCTAACGTTTGATTGGAGTGCAGGAATGGATCCGAGAATTACACCATCCCATACTAGAAACAAAAATAGTGGAATGGTTGTTCCAAAAACTACGGTAATTGAATGCAATAAATAGTAAGAAGAAAAATAGTAGCCTGAAATTTAGTATGCTGTTTTGAAAATTTAAACTGGTATCCATTAGCCTAACATTTTTCTCACTTCTATCAGTAAAATTTGCGATAAAGTCAAATATAGTAATTAACTAAAAATTTAATCGTTGACCTGCAGAAAAATAAGCTACTTGATTTTGCATTCCTTTTCTTTCCCCAAGCAAAATTTGTATATCTATATAACATTATATATATGTACATACTCTAAATGAGTTAATAATGAAGTAAAATAGCAATAGGCATGTGAAGGCGTGTAAAAAATGAATTGAGAATTTATACAGACCTCTTCAATAAGTGAATTTGGGACTTAGTTTAGTTAACACCGTGTTGAGCTTCAGTTTAAAATCAGAGACTATCATACATATAATGAATCACAAGTCTATGGATTTTATTCTTGTAGACGACAAAGTTTCCGAAGCTCTTGACGCTTGCGATGGCATCAATGCTTTTTTGTTCATTGAGATTTCTTTTGAGATAAGCAGAGATTGATTATTGGATTCATGTTCCTTGTTAACTCGTCGTCTGTTTCTCCCAATCAAGATAAGAATTTTAATATGAAGTCTGTATCTCGCCATTATTCTCCAATTGTAAGAGCATCCCCAACATGGGGGTTGCTCGTGGTCAGTTCGAGGGGGTTGACCCGAGCAACCCCACCAACGCGGTCAAGGGTTAAAATTGTTGATCGGTGTTGGGAAAACCGGTTAAGATTGACCGGTTTCCCCAACACCGGTTAAGGGTTTTACCCCTTAACCGCTGCTTCGGGTCCCCTTCCACTTCATTTTCAAACCGCTCCTCTTCATCCTCAAACCCTATCGCAATCGCCACCCCTTTCCTCCCTTCCTCTTCCACCGCAAGCTTCAATCCCCTAAAAAAAATGAGAAGATTAGGTAAAGCTACTTTTGGTTCTGGGAGTAGTAATGCCTCCAACAACAATGCAGAAGAGGAGAATGAAGCAATTGAAGACACTTGTCCAACCGACGCTCGTCGTTCAAGGCCCGTTCAGAGAAGACGAGTTGCTAAAGCTGGTGTTTATGCTATGCTAGATCCACACATCGATGTTAATTTGAGTATAAACAAAGCATTGGCTGATTTTCGTGAACTGCCTGAAGGCGAAAGACACCTTACTGATTCTTTGAAGTCGTCGTTAGAGGTATAACTTCTTAAACAGGTTAGTGTACTAGTCGGTAGTCGAAATAGAAGTTTGTCATACAAAAATTAGTTATTCTTTTGTTTGTTGTAGGCTCGTACTGATCGTACACGAGGATCGTGGGTTAGTATCGTCCGCTTGTATAGGACGATTCGTGCATACGACACAGACGACATTATTGCGGGATACCTTAGAAGTATTGGATTTGGAGATTTCTTGAGTACGTAATTTTGATGAACCCACTTACCTAATACGTATGTTAGAAACGTGATATATTTACTTGAATTTAATATTTTTAATTTGCATTTTAGGTATTGAAAACCTGTACAATAATGATGTTCAGTTATGTGGTGCATTAGCCATGTGTTGGTGGAAAACTACACATACATTTTACTTTAGTTTTGGAGAGATGGGTTTTATGCCACTAGATTTTACCATGCTTACAGGCATACCAATTGGTAAGGGTGAAACTTTACCTTATGATGAGCTATATCAGCAGTATGACTTATTGGCTAGTATATTTCCACTTTTGGACTTACGAGGGGGAGGTTTAACAAACAATCATCATATCAGATCTTCGTTCATGAAGCAAGCCATAATGAAATTAGTGGTATCTCGGCATGCAGTTCACCACTTAGAGATTCTTAGATTGTTTATATTATATGTGATGGGTAATTTATTCTTTACGAATTCATCAAACACCTTGCTATGTGGGTATGTAGCAGTTGTTGCGGGCATGTCGTTTGACGGTACTCCTATTACATATGACTGGGGTATGCCGATTGTAGCTCATTTGTATAGGGGTTTGGACCAGCAGTACACTATTAGGGCCCGTGGGTCGTCAATTACTGGTTTTTGGAAGGTTCTGCAGTACTGGTATTTTGAGTACTTTCATAACATGGCCTTTCCGACATTGGATCCTACACTATAACATTTCTACCCTCGTGTGAAAGCATGGGCGCCCGAAAACCGGCGGGTTGTACCAGGAGGTGATTGCTGTCATGTATTTGCAGTGGCTCGTACTCATATAGAGATGAGGACCACACGAGAGTCAGTTCTGTGGCGTTCGTTTGTCGATTCCCCTTTCTTGTTAGGCCCAGCCTAGCAGCACCTCAGTTTCTGTCAGGTAGACAATTTCCATTGGTATCGTCACCACCCGCTTTAAGATGTTATTGGTACTTGAGGGAGCGCTATTGGCGACAGTTATTCGATGTTGACGTTGTTCCCAATGTTCCCACCCTGATACAGGTCATTTACGGGTTTATTCCAGTGTTGATTTACAGAAGCATGCCGGTGAGTGGTGGCCAGCTGACAGGTTTATCATTACCGGTAGAGATTACATTTCTTTTTGGAGATCGTTTTATACGCCTTCTAATACGGTTCATGCTGCTGCAGTTGATAAAGTTTGTCCTTCCGCCTACACTTCGTTTGGTGCTCCAGTTTTACTACGCGACATGTCTCAAAGTACGCTTACTTTGCATAAGCCTCATCGTCATCAGCCTCCTCAGCCTCCTCGGCAGCCTAGTCAGTTCGTTCATTCGCACCAGCCTCGTCCGTCTCCTCAGTCGCAACAGCATGCCCAGCCACCTCATTCGACTATGACGACGAGTTACGGTTCGACTGTGGGCATTCCTGGCACATCCGGTCCGGATACGTACGTTGATATTTCACGGCCTACTGTTACATAGTTTCGAGATCCCTCTATTCTTCCTTACGAGGAACTATGTCTTATGCATATTGGCCTTCGCGATACGATGTATAGAGAGATAAGCGCACAGTTGATCAGTTGACGGCTCGTATTAACGAGTTAACTGCTGAGGATGACGAGCGATATCATCCGACACCACGAGTAGATGACGATGATGATGACAATGTCGATAGTGGACTAGCAGCACCTCTTGCAGATGATTCGTGGTTCTTTGATGATATACCTTAGACTCATTTTATGTGGTATGTTAGTGTAGCGGTTTGTATTCATACATTATCATACAGTATGTTGTACTAGTAATTTTATGTAGTATGTACGATCTTATTGTTATCTTATTTGTTAGACTGTAATCTGATATGTAAGATGTATGTGTGTAAGAAGCATGTATTTTGGGTATCATCTTGTAATGGTTGTATTGTATTGTTATCTTTCTGTCTCTTTCTTTTGTACCTTGTAACTTATCTTGTTATTGTTAATACTCGTATTGTTGATTTTTGACAATAGCACCAATAGATCCAACAATAAACTTAAGGATACAACTATAGCACCCATAGATCCAACACTAAGCATAAAGATACAAAAGCTTATAAAGATACAACAGCTTACGATAGTAGATTTAGTACGCAAGCAAATTAATTGTTACGCTCAATCTGAAGGGATTCTAAAGATGTTCGAAGTCGCCTATTCTCTTGTTCTAACTCGTTGGCGTAAGAAATAGCCCTTGGACATAAACGGTTGTCTATCAACTCAAAATAATTGCATCCATTAGGCCATAGCGAGCATAACTGGATCCTACGACCAATATTCTCTCCGTCCGCCCAGACTACCACCCTCACCGCGTAACCACAATGGCAACAAACGTGATAGGAGTTAACTTCCTGCTAGTTAGGAGACTGGTTAACTGAAACTCGTCGTACCTCTTGATGACCTACATCTAGATCAGTCAGAGGACGAGGGACTGAGCCGCTTGTAAGCGTTCTTCATTTACAGTTTGGACTACTTGATGACCTACATCTGGAACATGAGCAATTGGTGGATGAATCATTAGGCAGGCCAACTCTGGGTAGTCACGACGCAGGTCCTTGTAGTGCCGCTCTTGGTATTCGATATTCCAATCAATATCTGTTCTTGGACTTGAAGGCGGACGCTCAGGAAAATTTTGATCATAGTTCGAATCCATTGACGAGGCCATGACCATGAAGACATTTTATTATTTTGATGAAAATTTGGTTCCAGCTAACTAATAAGTAGTAACCGGAGATATTTATAGGGGCAATATGTGGAGTAAACATATGTATGATGGAGCAACATTAGACTAGTCAATGCAGGGTTGTAGTAGTGTACGTGATGACCCCTTAACTTACGGAGTTATTAATCTTTCCTGATAAGACTATTTAGTGTAGGGTTAAAGCAGTGTACATATGACGACCCTTTCAACTAAGGTGATATGACAAGTCAGTGGCCTCAGTTCAGAAAATGTCTCCTACACTGATTCTTTAAACTAGACACTGATACCACTGTAGGGAATACTGTAAGGAATCTTCTTTTGATTGATAACGTATATCGAGGACGACCCAAACAAGACAAAGGACTAAGGACTGCACTATAATCTGAAAACTCTTGAAAAAGAGTGACATGACTCCACTTTCGAAAAAGAGTGACATGGGAATTGTGCAAGACTTGACCAGTCAGTGAGCATCACTCACTATACGCTACTAATACACTGATGCTCCCACTCAGATAGTGTCCCCTTAGGAACACTATAGCACCAATATATTAATAACTTCGAAGATGTATTTACATGGCCCAGTTTGATGCTCTGTAAACTCATAATTAAATTACCACACATTCACAATTTAAGCTATTGACAACTGGGAAAATGACGATGAGGCTTCCAATAATCAACGACCTAGAAAAGAAACTGTACTTGAAGGGAAGGTTTCCGAGCCTCTACGTACGATTGGATCCAACCCTATCTTCCATTGTGTACAAGAATTGGTCGTGGTTGTTGCCAATACTGAGTAAAATGCCAATCGTCGATTTTTCGCTTGTGAAGCCTATAAGGACCATAGGGTTTTTCCTTCTGAAATTGATTGTTGTAACTTTAAGCAGTGGATTGACCCTCCCATGTGCGAACGTGGACGTCAATATGCACTTGAAGTGCAAGCCGAAATAAGACGCTTGAACAAGATTGTTGCCCATAAACCTAGACTTGGACCTTTCCCAAGGCCGTGGTAGATGTGTTTGTTTAGTAGATGTTTAATTATTATTTTACTTTGAATTTGATGTTTGTGTGTTTAGTTATTGTAGTTTGTATGATTGTGGTTTGGTCGGAAGCTTCTAAGTTGTTGTTGTAGTAGTTCGTATGATTTTTGTTGTAGTTAACTGTTGTTGTTGTAAGCTTCCAAGCTTCATTGTTGTTGTACTTTGAATTTGATGTCCTTGTGTACAATTGTTGTAGAAGTGCGACCGTTGTTGATAAAAATTGTAAGCGTCGACGTGTAATGAGTAAAAATCAAAAGTTATTTTGATGTGAATGGTCATTGTAGGGAATCTAACATAATAGCACGAGATTAATAGTAAATGCCAACATTTCTTGTGATCGCAACATTTTCGTACTGCATTGATGTGAGTGGTCACTGCAGCGAATCTAATATAATATCACGAGAACTCAGTAATGAGTAGTCAACTCTGTTAAACTGTAGCTCTTGGTAGTACATTATCCTTATAAGTAATGCATATTTGATAATCCTTCCTATAACTTTAATATCTTCAACCAACACCGTTCCAGACTTAAGTGAGAAAATTATTTCCTTCTTTGCTTAAAGGTAATGTTTATTATCAGCATACTTCGTACTTCTAGTACCTCCAGTTATATTACTGATGCGTAGGTTAAATGGACGATTCCGAAATAAGTGATGAACAAATGGGAAGGATTTTTGATGAGTACGAACGGAACCTAGTCAACGATAACGAAGTTGGATTAGTTCATGATACACAAATTGAAGAGGTGCGTGGAGCGATGCAGCATCGAGCGTTTACAGTTCCGCGTCCATCTCCAGTAAATCAACGACCTAGTAATAGTGTTCAAACATTGAATTCTGCAACTCGAGAATTTTCTTCGAAGGATTTGCTGGCCCTCGTAAAAGCTTGGATTGAGGTTGAAAAAAGAGATGAGTTACTAACGCAAGGTGGAGGAGGTTTAACATATGAAGAAAGATGGGCAATGATCACGAGGCTATACAACAACCATTGTTCCCGGCCGACTAGATGAACATCAGTTGAAATCCAAATGGACAATCGTCGTTTTGCAGACGCTTATGATCGGTACATAAAGATTATCGAAACTGTTGAAGACGAAAACATATTTAAAACAAACCAAGCAACATATGATTCCCGTTACCTTTTCGAGTATGGTGAGGAATTTGTTGGCTACAAAGCGTATAAACTCCGCTACAGTTGGTTGACCGGCTATGGAACTGAGTAGGATTAGGGTATTATGATTTTATTGTTGTTTGAATGTCTATTTAATTTGATGTTTGTACGTTGAATACTTAGAATATGGAACTGAAGAGGGAAATAACAAACGTTAAGACATTCCAAACTACACTTACAGGAACTAGAACAACAAAATATACCAACATCAAATTCAAAGTACAATTAAAAAACAACGTTCCAAGAAAAACCAAATACTACTGATTTCTGTGATATCCAGCTTTATTTTCCTCAACAACAATCTTGTTCAACTGCCTTATTACCGCTTCTGCGCTTCCAGTGCATACTGAAGTCCACGTTGCCACATCGGGGGGGTCTATCCACTGCATAAGGTTACAACATTGAACATCATTAGGGTAATACTGATGGTCCTCGAAGGCAGTACATCCGAAAAATTGATGCCCAACATTTTTTTTTAGTTTTAGCAACAACAACAACCGATTCATTTCCACAACGACAAATGGCATAAGATCCACTAGGTAGTGTTGGACCGATAGGATGTAGGGGCTCGATTACTTGCCCTTCGTATATGATCTGTTTACCTGGTCGTTAATTTGCTACAACTTCGCGCAATCGAGCATTCAACGATTTTGTCTTCGGCTTCACCGATTTAGACTGAACTTGTACTCCTTCACCGAATTCCACCATAGCCTTGTTGTGTTGTAGACTATTCCTTGACCGTTCAAATGCTTCATAACAATTATTCATTGTTTCGTCGTCAATCTCCAAGTTGTCCATAGCTGGAACTAAAAATAAAGACGTATACAAAATGAAATGACTACAAAGTGTATGAAATTTTTGTTATGTTAGAGAAATAAATAAGGTGCATATATATTGCTGCATTTGCGCACTAGGTAGGGCTAAATTTATAAAATGAAATGGTGCAATTCCTAATAAGGGCCTGTCTACTATAGGAATTCGTTGCAATTCAATGGTGTAGGGTTAAATTTGTAAATGGTTTCGTTTCAATTTCCAATAAAGACTGGTCTAATATCTGGAGAAACGTGGTAAAGTGACAGAAAGGTGAAGTGAAGTCATAGTTCATGTTGATGGAATCCACACTATACACTTACAGTAGACAGTAGTGTTCACTGTATAACTTTGGACATTGAAAGGTCATACTTCATGATAGTGATACAACCTATCTTTTGTAAAAAAGTGTTAGAAAGATAAAGTTCAGCCATATTTCATGTTGAAGGAATCCACACTATACACTGGCATAAAAAACAAATCAATGTTTCGTCTGCTACTAAACATTATTACTTTTTCAACCACCCTCCGTAGGCCCCCCTTCATTAAATACTTCTTCACCCGTGACTTCTTGGAAGATAAACAAATTAGTCAAAACTCCTATAATGTATACTTAATCCAATTTGCAATTTGCTGGGACCCCGGGATTGCTTTAAAGTAACCGTAGTGTTGTTCTTCCAACTCAGCCAATTTTCATTGATTAGAAATCAGCGTTTACACCATGAGTGCTTTAAAGCGGTTATGGTGCCTCACAAATGCCTCATCATCTTCGTCTTCTAGTTCAGATGAAGTCGAAGATAACTACAACAAACAACAACTAATGTATCAACGAGAAACTTTAAACGCGATGCAACGTGATATTGTAGAGAGCCCAGATCAACCCAAGGAGGAAGCCAAGTGGGTAGAAGAGATATACGCTACGGACGTGACTATCCGGGAGGGCACAATCAGTTGATGAAGGACTACTTTGTGCCAAACCCAGTATATGGCGACGTTTACTTTTGTCGTAGATTTCGTATGTCGAGGACAGTGTTTGGTCGAGTTCTGAACAAGGTTTCTGAATCCAATATATTTTTTACCCACGGAAGAAATGCTATCAAAGAACTAGGAGTTTCACCGCTACAAAAAGTAACTGCAGCAATTTGTATGATTTTGTACGGAAGTTCAGCTGATTCGTTAGATGATAAATTACGAATTGGTGAATCAACGTCAGTTCTATGCTTGAAAGAGTTCTACAAAACAGTTGTTCGTGTCTTCGGTGAAGAGTATCTACGATCCACCACCGCACGCGACATTGAACGATTGTTAAAAATGGGAGATCAACGTGGTTTCCCGGGTATGTTACGAAGCTTAGATTGTATGCATTGGACGTGGAAAAACTGTCCAGTAGCACTACAAGGCCAATACAGAGGCCACACAAAAAAGGTAACGTTGGTGTTAGAAGCAGTCGCTTCTTTCGATTTGTACATATGCCATGCTTTTTTTGGTGTTCCTGGATCATTAAATGATATTAATGTCCTTCATCAATCATACTTGTTTAATGATTTGTACAACGATCTATCACCGCCATGCAACTATAAAATTGGTGATACTGACCATTCTTTTGGTTATTATTTGGTTGATGGAATATATCCGAAATGGAAAACACTTGTGCAGGCATTTAAAAAGCCGAACAATGCCAAAGAGGCGAAATTTACGCAACAACAAGAGAGTCTGAGAAAAGACGTAGAAAAAGCATTTGGAGTTCTACAGGGACAGTTTCATATTTTGAGAAATGAGGTGTACTATCACGAACAAGCAGTTATATCGGATATTATGTACTGTTGTATTATACTACATAATATGATAGTTGAAGAAGAAAGGGGAGGATTAGAACTGCAACTTAAAAACTATCTAGACATAAAAGTGGCATTTATAAGTAAGTCGTACAAGGACCCGAATACTTTTGTCAAGTACTTGCAGCGTATCCAGGACGTTAGAGATCCCCAGGCACACCTACAATTAAGGGACGAATTAGTCGAACATTATTGGGAGCATACCGACAATCAATAGGAAGTGGTTTACTGAATTTGAAGGTTTAAGTTAAATTACTTTCGTTTGTTTAGTTATATGTATGCGTTAATGCTTTTATGTATCATTTATTGCTAGAGATATGAAATATTACGTTATTGTTCTATTATTACATGTTCATACTTGCAAGATTGCTAGTAACAATTAAAAAGACAAATTTAACTGAGGAGCTGTTACATCACTGACACCTAATATCGAACTAAGTAACGACATAGCAACAAACAATTTAAAAGGCAAATTAAGAACTAGATAATGACATAGCAACAAACAACTGCAATGAAACGATCAAAACATAAATACGTCCTATCTCATGCGTCTTCTACGACACGCTTCTAGTTCTTGCTCCATTAATAATCGTTGCATTGGGTTTAACGTATCCAAGTTGACAGTCATAAGTGCCCTATCATCAGTTCATTCAAGTCGAGCTAATTCACACTCCCTAACAGCCAACTCACGCTTTCTTGATATTTGAAGTTCTTCATGTCTTCGCTACTTCTCCTGGGCTCTCTCATCTCTCTTAGCTTCCCCCGCTTCCGCCAAAAGTCGATTAGATTCTTCAGAAGTTGCCATTCGAATATGTAGTTGTTCGTAGTACGGACTGTAATCTGTGACTTTTTTTCTTACCTTTATATTTAGCAGGAGGCCTACGACCGGAACTGTAATGTCCCTACTTTTTCCGATTTGTTGACATTTGATTTTAATGAGAAAATTAAAATAAATGATGATTGTTTAACAAAATATAAACAATTGAAAACACACACACACACACACACACACACATATATATATATATATAGTATGAATACACAATAATGTACATACTTGTTTATGTTTGAAAATAAGAATGCAACAATCAAGTAAATCATAAAAGTGAATATATATTGCAAATGATTGCTAATTTATCTTTAACATACACATATGGATATAATAACATATATATATATATATATATATGGGAAAGTCTATTTTGACACAATTTGATGACACAATTGGTGACACAATGAATTTCCACCATTGGATTGCCCCCTGAATTCCACTTTTCCATGTAAAAACAAAAAGATCCAACGGTGCTGATCTTTTATGTAACCATTTGTGTCACCAAATTGTGTCAAAATAGATGCTCCATATATATATATATATATATATATATATATATACACACACTATTAACATGTTTTCAAATTATGAAATGGCAAATAAAGGCCTTAAACTTTTACTTGAAAATGATGACAAAATATACATATGTGAAAGGGGTATTTTGTTCACTTTTAAAATAAGAAGGACTTTGCCACAAACAATGAACAAACTAGTAAACATATGCAGGGATAATAATTCGGCTAGAACACACATTTACATACAAAAGCACACGCACACAACATGTTTGACAAATTTACTAAGTGGTAAATATTCATGTAAAAGTATGTAAAGACAAAACAAAGCTAGTCATATGAAGCCAACAACCTTAATTTGATTTAACATGAATAGTGTAACTAAGAATAGGAGCAACATCACCTAAAAACATTTCATCACAAGCCTGTGCCTATATATATTTCCTTAGCAAAATATCTTATGCTTAAAAGCTAAGCAAATCCATATTATATTGGCTGATAGGAAGTGAGAATGATGGGCATTTAATGAGAGTATGGAGAGGGATTATGGGCTTCTAGAAGAAATAACATAGGACAAACTCATTGGCTAAGAATTCTAAGTAAAACAAAATATTTCCATGCATTGTTCCTTGAAACAAGGACGTAGAAAGCTAACAAGAGGGGTGAGGCTAATGGGAAAAACACTGTAGAAACATGTGAAGGAAAATGGTATTTATTCATGAGAGTTTGCCTATAAATACAACAACAAACCCTTACCACTACAAGAAAATGGGGTCTTTACCTATCAATTGTAAGCGTAGGTAAAACTAGCATAATGGTGGGTAATATATTTTAGCTACCAATATTAAATTGGTAGAAATTGGTAGGTAAAGGTTAGTAGAGAAAGATCTTTCCCTACACTATTGATATTGGTAGGTAAAAGAATCAATGGACCCCACTGTGTTATGACTCAAATAATGTGTCATCAGTCGATGTGTTTGATGATGTGTCATCCTACATAGCTACTAACATGGCTGATGATGTGTCATCCTACATGGCTGTTGACATGGTTGTCATAGTAGTATACATATGGCATATATTAATGCCGACACTTGGCATTTAATGATTGGTTCATGTGTCAAACAATAATTTGTCCATGTGTCATCATTTGATTAGCGCATATGACATCATTTTTTAGGACATATGGAATTATTTACTATAAATAAATATTTACAAGAATTGAATATTTACACAAAATTTATTTTTAAACAAATAACAAATATTTATTCAAATAAATATTTATTACACTTTCGAATTGTACAGATACTATTTTCTCACTATTACACAATCACTTATACATACACTTCTTTGCTACAATTCACTCGTATACATTGGCTCCTTACTACATACTCATTCACTCATATACATATACACAGTCACTCACACTCTCACTCTAGTTTTAGTCATCGGCTTCTTGCTCCAGAATTTGTCCATTCGTCTGTCATACCTATCATAATAAAATAGCATAGTAAATTGAAAAAGAAACAATCATAAGCTAGAAACAATCATTGTATATTACGCATCATTTATTTTTTATATTTTTTTATGAGAACAAGGTATCACCAATTTGCAAAGTAATGGAACACACAATAACCCTTGAAAAGCACCTCTCACCAAGGACAAGTTGCAAAGTAGTCTTTACCAACAATCATAAGCTAGAAATAAGCTAATTTCGCAGCAAAACATTTACAAGCTCAAACGAGCGTATTACTTAGCAACTTCAACTAGCATAGACCACCACAACAAATACACAATGAAGAACAAGGCAAAAACGCCTGCGAGGCAGCCAAGAAGACACTAGCAAGTGAAAAAACACCCAAAAACAATTACCTGTTCCTCACCAGCAATCGAAAAAACACTACGACCAAGATGCCTGTCAAAAAATGCATTTGTAATGCACAAAGAAGCAAGTCAACCCACTATAAATACAGAGATCCAAAACTATTTTTTTTAAAAAGAACTCAAAACAAATTGATTTGATATGTACATCAATCATTGTATTCCCAAACAATCAAAAGTAACCTACATATATAAAATAACTTACCTCAATTGACTAATTTGAAAGTGTATATGACATAAGAATATTAATAAATATTAAAAAAATCACCGCCTTCTTACACTCCCTCCTTTCCAAATCATTCATCTTCCTCCGTTGCCAAATCAAATCGCTGTCATTCTTCTTTCGTCCTATTACACATCGTCCATTACCAATATAATGAGTTAATGGATGTATACCGAAAGGGGAAAAAACAAATAAACAGGATTCGATTAAATTAAAATTAAACCTGATTAAGAAGAAGAACAAGCATGGTATTGAAAATGGAAGAAGAACAAGGCTTGGTGACAAAGCCGAGCAGGAACAATTTAATGGGGGTTTCAAATTTACGACGGATGAAATAAGAGGAAAGGGGAAAGTAGCGATGCGTGAGGAAGAAAATTAAATCAAGACAGACGAAGTTGGAAAAGTTTTGAGGGAAAGCTTATTATTTAAGGTGAAAAAAGGAAGAAAAGGAGAGCAGTGATATCGGAGGAAATAAATCAATGACAAAAAAAGGAAGAAAAGGAGTGCAGCAATATGGAAGGAAATAAACTAATGGCAAATTACATGAACCAATGTTTTAATATGTGAAAATTTCCTCTCTAAAAGAGCTCATAGGCAAGATTTTATACATAAATATGAGGATTATAGTTTCTACATTTATAAAATTTCTTATTTAATTAGTTACCAAAAAATTTAGAGTGGAGATGTGTCTAAAAATCTAAACCCATATATGACTCAATGTTATTATTAGTATTTTGATTCATTCACTTTGTTTCCCAATTTATTATACTTGACTTTTGTTTTCATTTGCTGATTCATATTACATTTTTTTTACCAAAATTAGTTACATCAAATTAACACACCAAGGATTATATATTGGTGGAAAGGTATACAAATTAAATCTCAAATTCATTAATACTGCCATAAGGAATTTTGGGGTAATTAGTAACATATTTGGTTATTTTAATGCAATTTTTTTTATATTCCTATAATAGCAGATATGTAATAATTAAACATAAATGGTGTTTTACTATGGTTTAAACTTTTATACATTTTCATATTTAGTTTCCAAATTTTTTGCATTGAAGATGTTGCTGAAAATGTAAGCACATTGTAGCTCAAATTGTTACTGTAAATAATTACTACCTTAATGTCATATAATAAATAATGATAATGTAAAGTTTGGTGATTTACTACCTTGATGTGACCTCTCTATCAATGTATTCCTTTCCTTGTATCTCACTTTATAGTGTTAATCACTTACCATTTTAATCATTTGTTCTGTTTGGGAATAAAATGATACAATATTTATATATCAAATTATTAGAATATGAATATGTATGCAATTATGAATATGTTACAACAGATTATCAATATTTTGACCGGCAAATTGTTTTATAAATAGTGTTTTGTTAAAAACATTTTGATCATATATTTAACCTTTATAATATAATATTATATTAAGTTATGTAAACATAGCGATTATAATAAAGGAAATTTCTATTCAAACATCAAAAATCGCTTAACATACATAGTTTCTTTCCTACAAAAATCCATTACCAAAACACCTTTCTTCCTTAATTTCTTTTTAAAATTTTACATGAAATCCATGAAACTAACCATAAAATAATGAAATTTGGTTAAAATTACATATTTTAATGAAAAAATATTTTATCATGAAACCTAAAATTTCAATTATGACAATAATAAGAACTAACCGCTATAATTTAAAAGTGTTTTAATTTTCTTTTTTACGTTAGTTATTTCACTCAAATTGATAAAAAAATTAAAAGCATAAAATTATACAGTATTAATGTTAAAATAAAAGTTCAATTTGTTATATTTGACGTTGGTGAAAAGAATTTCTACTCTTGGGTAAATGGATTTTAGGTTTGAAAACGACAGGAAAGAAAAGATGAAAATAAGGATAATTTTGTAAAATACATGTTGTGTGTAAAGAAATATCCGGTGTCTAGTGTTTTATTACATTTCTTCGATGTATATTTAGCAATCTTCGATGCATGAGTAGAACTAACCTATAATAAATTGTTGTCATCAAGATTATTGCTATTTATTTGTAATGGCAGTCTTTAAGGTTTATACTATGGCCAATCAAAAGAGACTACGTGGATCCACAAAAGAGATCACGTGGATTGAGATTTTGTACCGTTAGATATGATTTACATTTTAATTATTGTCTATCAATCCATTAACTATTAATTATTTCATATTTCAAAATAATTATTAATAATTAATAAAGAAACGACTTTACAAAAAACATTGCTACAATATGTAAACGAAATATTCAATTCAAAAAAGTTGCTAGAATATTTTTTTTGATACATCATCACACAACTCAACATTATTCGCAAAAAAAAATTCCCCTTCTATATACATGTAGATAATATATTTTACTTACCTATAAATATTGGTAGATAATCATCCTTCAACAATTTTATAACATTGACAATATTTACCTATCAATAAATATTACCATTGAATATTGGTAGATAAATGTTCTCTTTACCTACCCATATTTATTGGTAGGTAAAATATTGGTAGGTAAAGGTCAAATTTCTTGTTGTGTACACTTCTCATGCCAAACAATCAAACCAGAGTAGTAAAACAAGAACTGCAGATTTCTTAGAAGAACAGAGCAGGAAAGGAAAGCATTTCGTGTTGGAAAATAAACACAATTTATTGTGTCTCGTAATTTGTTGTGTCTATTAGTTTAAGTGTCATGTCGCTTCGTTTAATGTTATGTCTATTAATCAATCGGTGTCTATTGGTATGTGTAAGGATGTGTCTAGTCTACTATATAAGGGTTGTCATATTTTGTTGTAAGAAATGTAAGTTTTGCAAGCAAGTTAAGAAGTATTGCAAGAAAATTAAGTATCCTCCTCCTCTTAAATTCCAACATTTCGGTGAGTAAACCCATTTAAATCTTTTCTGTGATCATCATTGACTGTTATAATATTTGATAGTTAGTATACGCTCATGTCAAATTGTTAGTATAGGATAGGATTTGCAAACATTTGATTATGTAAGTAAATTACCCATTTGTTACAAATTTTGCAAGTATATATATCATTGGGATGATCATCACATTGACTGTCATTGAGTGAATACCCATCATCTTTAATTTCTATCATGGCATGTAAATTCACCATCGCTATTTTGAGATGATGATCCATCGTTACTTAACTGGTCCAATATTTTAATAATAAAATAGATACATAATTGGAAAATAGACTACCAAACCAAGTACGCAAATAACTGGTAAGCTTAAACATTTGGTTACTGGTAGCATACATTTGGATGTCCAAAATTTGTTATTGACATTTGTAAATTACAAGTAATAAACCTAACAAAAGCGTGGAATTCTAAAATAAAAGGGCAGAACCTAAAGCTAATATGGGTAGGAGTGAACAATGGAAAGGCTTGGCTTGTCAGGAAGTTTGTGCGTGTGATTACCATTTTACCAACCTGGGGCATTTGCGTAGGAATAAGTTAGTACGGGAAATGAATGATAATGGGATGCTATCAGTGGCGAGGACGTCGTAACCTTTAATGCTAATGCAAAAATTGTGCAACTTATGGGTGAAAATGTGTGTGTCCATTTCTTGACAGAATCACATAGAAGAGAATATATCAAATCCCAAACTAATCAATGTAATATTAGTATACCATGATACTGGAGAATTGTTAGCACTTTGGCGGAGCGTGGAGTTTTGGGCCGAATTAGCTTGCGCAACGTGGCATTTTGAAATGTGGCACTTGCGAAACTAGTACTTTGGGCAATACGTTAACAAAGAAGATATTTGAACGAAGTTTTAATTAAAAACAGTTTTTAATTAAAATGGAAAATAAATAAAAATAAGGAAGAAATAAATAAATAAATAAAAAGAGAATTTTTATTTAAATATCGCAGGCAAATGGAAGGAAGATAACAGCAGAAGATCGAAGTACAGAAGCTCGACTGTTGAAGATTGACGAGTTTTGAAAATAGAAATATAAAAGGGGTAATTAAAATAAATTATTAATTTAATTTATTTATGATAAATTAGAAGTAAGAAAATAATTTATAAGGACAACTAGAGTATTAAAAACTGTATGCACATAGTCAACAAACGAAGTAAAATACTGTGTGCGACGCATATGCTATATCTGTTCATTTCTAAATGATGGTCAAAACTAAATAAAATACTGTGTGCGATGAACACACTTAAATTATTCATTTATAAACGTAAAGCAAACATATACTGTTCTGTTTGACTGAAACTCATAATTAAAGGATGTGTAAACTGAATTATAATCATGCTAGGCTGATAATTATTTTTCAACTGTAAACGACATTACGTACGTCATTTCGAAGAGTTCGGAATAAATATTCCACTTCGACTCGAATTATACGACGCGTATCAGAAATATTGAAGATGGAGATATGCAAGGGCTATTTTAAATAGTGCCTTCGGTCTGTTCAGTCTCAGGACAAACCAGAATGGACGGGTGTCTGACAACGTATATCTATTAGATTCTACACATCGAATTTACGTAAGTATATTACGTTGGTGGCGAAGAAATCCGTTTCTCTTAGCTTTATTGCCCGGAATATATTTGGAAAATCGAATGAGTGTTCTGACAGATATGACGATGTGGCATTCAAAGTAATTGAAGAAATAATTTGTCAAACGTGGCCTCTAGCTTCACAATCAGGAAATGACAAAAATCGAGCAAGGCAGCATGGCTAGGTGGCTCATACCCAAGCAGGGTGTATTATCACCATCTAGAGAAATTCCTTTTGTTTTCTCATCTCTTTTTCACTACTGCAGCATTCGGTAGCGGTTGCCGATCCCAACCGTGGATGTGGTAATATATTCGTTACACTCAAGCTAAATGAGTGGACGGTCATGTGTGGTCGGGTTGCAAGACGTTCTTGTTGAACCCCAGTGTATCCTCTCTAGAATACACTGATCGGCAGGTGATCCCATACCTTGTCTGTTGGAATTCAATCTCCAATAAGCGCTCTGCGGTTTTAGATTTTATACTATATACGTGAATGTGAGATGCAAGCGTTTCACTAGATGATTATTTATTTGATATAAACTATCGTAATATCAAATGTTTTGATATCAAGATAATTGGGTCATTTTCCATATATTAGTTATGGATTGGTCTAATGATTTCTAAAGTTAAGTAAATCTGTCCAATATGGAAAACCTTATTCTTATTTCCCCTATTTCCAAAACTATTTAACTATGTTTATTCACACCAGTCCCCTGACTGACCTAGAGTTTATTTTCTGTGTTTTCTTAAACTCTTTGGTACTCATAATATTTGTTATGAGTAGACAAGTAATTCAGGTAGGCAAGTGGAACCTTATGAAGTTCAAGTTCAAGACCAATCTAGTAGCATATCTATATCTATGTATCCAGTTTAGATATCTGTAATATCCTAGAAATGATGTATAATTATGTTGTTGTACTATGGTAATGTATTATGATGATGTACTATGATGTATCAGACCCTGTTATGTAATATGTTATGTATTTGTGAAATTCCGCTGTGAGATACTGATGTTTTCTTATTCTTCTATTCTATTAGTTCTATCTTTTCTATCTCATCTTCTAAATTCTTTCAATAATGACACGACTTTCGAGGCATCGAAAATCGCGCCGTTACAAGAACTTGTAGAAAATGGGGTGTTTTCTTGAGGATCAGGACTTCCCGGGCTTGATTCCTCCACTGGCCTTCTTGGCATAAATTGCGCTGTAGAATGTTCTTGGCGTATGTTGCTCCATTTTTCTTCTCTACATAGAATGGCGTAACAATTATGCAAATTGAATGGTTGATTTTTGTGATCTGCCATATAAGCTTCATTCGCACTCTTGAGCTGCGTGTGTTGAACAAATGTAAGTTGCTACAATTATACATTAAAAATATATAATAATAATTTAAGTACATAAACATTACCAAGTCCATATCGTTGGGACCGCTTTGCTGTCTACTTTGTAGTCCGGCCATAATCTAATTCCAACTTTGACAGTTAGCGTTGATTCTCTTGCAGGACTGTTTCAAAGAATCGACTATTCTCGGTGGGTTTTCGGAACTACGACAGTTGAATAATCTCGAAACAGAACTCCAAAATGAATTATCAGTCTGACTGGTCCCTTTTACATTGTCTCTGGAACTCTCCACCCAACAAAAAGCTAGTTCTGCTTGTTCTTCTGGAGACCATTTCACTATTTTGTTTGATCTTCTCAATTGCGTGGTGGCAATAACATCTGGATTTTCAGTATCATTGACTTTTATTTCTTCATTCAAGCCGTTGTTATCTCCAAACAAACAATTCAAATTTCTTGATAGATTTGGACAAGGTTCAGGCGAGACTAACCGTTGTTGGATGCTTGGAGAAGCGTAGTGATAATCACTGTAGTTTTGCTGAAAATACGCGTTCTATCCAGAACCAAAATTTTGAGTACTCTAATAATGATTGGAGTTTTGTTGAGATTGATAAAAATTCGGGTTTTGTTCAGGGTAATTATAGTTTGGAACATTCGGGAAGTTACCATAACTGGAATGTTGATTCTGTTGGAACGACGGATGGATAGGAAACTGATTTTTGTTGGATTGATTATTGTGCTGCTTTTGTGCAGAATTGGAGATACCATTCTTCCCTTCACCATGGTTTGACATTGCAAATAAATTGAGCAGTTAATGAAGAAGGAAGAGAAGTGTATTTTTATGTAGAAATGTGGTGTGTTATGATGTACAGAGGTTTGTTGTATATAAAGCCTTCAATCAAACGGTCATTAAGAGCAACGGTCTTATTTACAACGTTTAAACTCCATAACGGCCAGAAATTTAAATAATAATAATAATAATAAACGGTGTAGGTAAAGCCGGTTATGGGGGGAGATTAAATTAATTCCCCCCCTCATGACTGGCTTTAAAGAAACCGGCTAACCCCTAGCTGGTTTCATCGAAGCCGGCCAGGAGTCGGTTGTCGGAGCAACCATTTGGTTACTCCAACAACCTCCAGGGTTGCTGAAGCAACCCTGGCTCACCCCATGACCCAAGCGTTGGGGGTCGGTTGCTTTTCAACCGACCCCGCGTTGGGGATGGCCTAAAGTTGTTAGTAGTCAAAGTAGTTCGTAGTACAAGTGCCAAAGCTTATTTGAAAAGTGATGGCATAGGAAATAAACCTGCTTAAAAAGGTTACATTTCATGTGGGGCTTCTGCTTCCGCAGACAATCCAATTGTTATGCAAGAGGCTCCTATATATATATTAGCACTGCTTTCTTTCTTTTGCTAACAGTTACGGTTCATCAACTATTGATATCCCTGGTCTTCCCGTGTTTCCAGATCACAAAGAACCAGTTAAATGTTGTTTTGGTACTAGCGTCCCTCCTGTCGATCCCATTCCTAGTCCCTGCGATGTTTATCTGAAATCTTGGTCCTCCCTGTTTGACTCTGCCTCGAAATGTTGGTGTTTAATGCACCAAAAAACTTTGATCTCGGACCAGTCAATGCCATTAATATCACACCTCCAGAAGCGGTTGAAAGATGGCATTAATTTTTTGGTTGAACTAGAGGTTTCCCCCTTCTTTCTTGTCCTTTTCCTCTAAAAATAAAAATGAGAATGAAAACACACAAAAAAATGTCTATGGCATAGCATACAATTCGCACATGTTAAGAATCACAATATGACTTGATTGGAGCATCAACTGTCCACATATTATGAGTTGATGCACCTTTCATTTATTCTCAGATCTCTATTTTCAAGGAATCTAATCCATAAAAATCCATTCTGGATTAACAAGTTATATATGTATGTATAACTACAACAAAAAAGGTATTTTACAGCATTAAATAAGTGTTGTTAGAATACATTAACAACATTTTTCATATCGTTGTAATATGCATAGTTGCATAAAATATATATTTTTTACAATACATTTTTAACGTTGTATAGGTAGTTGTAAATAATATGCTTACAACATTTATGTACCATAGCCTAATTCTCATATATCAATTTAAAAACTTTGGATGATGAATTATAAATGTTGTAAAATATAATTTTTACAATACGTTGCAAGCATCGAGGAAATTACTTCTACGTTGATCATAAAATGTTGTATTTTGTTATTTTAATGTTTTCAGTATATTGTAAATATATATTTAAAATATTGTAAAAAGTAGCATATTCAACCTTTAAAATGAGTTATGCTTTTTATTTACAACATTTTTCCAACATTACAAAAAACAACAAACGTATGGTTGATTATTTCAACCATACTTAGCAAACGTTATAAACATACTTATAACAATTTCTCACAATTATTGCAATAAGCAATTTTTACAAATGGCAACACGCATAAAAGTTATCCATAAAACTATCAAAAACATTCTATACAACATTTTACAAACATAAACTATATGCAAAAAAATCACAAATGAGTATAATTTAACATCCACATATATTTGAAAATAATATCACTTTCATAGACTTCTTTTTACAGAAACTTACATTGGAAAATCAACGTAACCACGTAACTCAAACCAACGGCCTATATATCAGTAACACTCACCAATTTTCTGATATATATCAACAGTCTAGTTTACAGTTCATCTTTTTCTCAGTTCATATCAGGCTGATTTCTGTCTTCTAGTTGGGCATGCTTTAGATAATTAGATCAATGCTTCAATTCATCATACTTGCAGTTTTTCACATTTCATGTTGCATTGGAATGAGCAGCCTGCAGTTGTATAGCCTCTGCTTTGCACGCCTACAAACACTAGTTGCAGCAGCTCCATTAAATGCCAATTTGATTTCAAGAACTGCACAGTAAAATTACAAAAAAATTGGGTTCACGTTCTTTTAAAACCAAAAGTATGTGCAAGGTACTCTAACCATTTTCAAAATTCACGGCTGACATTGATCAGGTAAGGAGAATAATCATCCAGATTCAACTAACATTCACCCCTATTGGCTATATAATTAGACCTATCAAATGGGTCGGTCGGATGATAAACGGCCAGGTAAAATTTTACCGACTCATTCAAGAAATAAACAATCCCGACCCATTTAATAAATGGGTGGACCTGACTCGATTATTTAAAGGGTTGGCCCGACCTATTTAACCACAAAAAACACACTAACACCGGGGAAAAAACTGCATTGCATCAAGAATCAAAAACTGCAACAGGAACAATGGGGATATACTTCGTTCAGCATGATCTTCATTAATTTACAGTCATTCAAGGTACAGACTAGGTGTAATATAATATTCGGACAATAGCAGATGAATATTTAAGACCATAATTTTTGAAACAATGGGGAAATACATACCTAATGTTTTCAAGTCTCTGATATTTTCCTTTAATTTGTTAAAAAGTTTGCTGCAACCTGCAAAAATAACAAAACATGTTAGTTTCCATTAGCTAAAATGTTACTTTAACATATTAGTTCAGTTCAATCAGCTCCATGGCTTTCTTTCAACCTGGGAAGTAGAGTAAAAGTTAGAGTTAGCAGTGGAAGAAATACATTGGCATCAATTATTAGGCTTGAAAATACACGAAAACTGTTCCCATAGATCTACTTGAAAGTTTCATTATTTATTTATTAATGAAACTTGCCTAAACCTTATTCAATTTTATAGCTACTTTATCTAAAAATATATGTAACCTGCAGTGCACAAAATGTTCTTAGCAAACCCAAGAAAATTCCAGTACCTTTATTTTGCTTGGTAAATTTTTTTAATTTACCTTTAGTTTTTCATGGTAGATAGTTCATGGGGAAAATCAACCCAAAATTCTATCATAGTTTTAAAGTAGCAATATCAATATCATATTTTAATCGCCTACAACTAAATCAAAGATCAATTAGCCCCATAATGACTGAATATTTGTGGCTGACAAGTTTCTGTCAATTTTTTTTGTTATACTTGCATATAAAGTCATAAGGATTAATGAAGCAAAGGGTATAACGAACGAGAATCAAACCATAATGAAACATAGTCAAAATGAGATTGACATACCAATATTTCTACCATTCCTTTATAGATTTCTTATACAAGCTAGAAAAGGTGCATGTAAACACTCTTAACATAATGGTTTTGATGTTGGCTTTAGAAGAACAACCCACATTCTTAGAACAAAATCACACAAATATTTAAACATCAAAAGGAGAAAAGTAGGAAAACTTTACTTAATTGAACATCAAATAAGTTAAGATGCTTAGGTGAAGTCATGGTCAGGTTATATTTTATATTTGCACTAGTATGTAGCCGTGCCGATGGCATGGATTTAGTTTTTTTATTATTAACATATTTATACTATAATGCATTCGATATTTTCAATGCGATGAAGGTTAAATTTATTCATATTCAGTGGTAAATTTAGCGATCATTTCCGGATCAAAAACAACATGTTAAAAGCTTTTTACATTTTTTACATATACTTTTTTTTACATACGTATAATCTAAAATTTACGTTTAATTTTGAAAAATGAGTATAGAATTTGGAAATGACAATTGTACAAAAAGGAAACATATTGCACATCGAATGTAACTAAGGCAACCAATCAAAAAAGTAAACGACGAACTACTTATTATTGATCGTTAATATTAACTATGAAATAAAAAGTATTAAATATAAATTATAACTTGTTAGTTAAGATTTGGTAATTTTATTATTACAAAGCAAAATACACAACTAATATCATAAGAAAATTAAATATTTAGTTTTAGTGTGCTGCTATTCACACCCTCATTTAGACTTCTGGCCACCTATACTAAAGGCCACCTCTTTTTTATACCTCTCTACTCCTTTACACCACCTAAATTATTCAATTTCTAATCGACTAACACCTCTGCCTTTAATTCTTCATCGTTCAAAAAAAAACGTCTTCTTCCTAAAATTTTCTCTATCGCTCTGCAAGCTTGAAGATTTCCCTAAATTATCAACGCAATTTCAAGCATCCAATCAGCTGATTAACACCATAGAATCGCTCTACAACAGTATTCCACTTTTTCCCTGTTGTTTTACACCAACGAATCAGCGTGTTCTGCGAATCAAATATCCGAAATCACATCGTTTAACAAAAAAAAATTAACATACTTCCAGTTTTACATGAATAATAGTGATTGTGAATT
Source organism: Allium sativum (assembly GCA_030737875.1). Lineage (NCBI taxonomy): Eukaryota > Viridiplantae > Streptophyta > Magnoliopsida > Asparagales > Amaryllidaceae > Allium > Allium sativum. Next base: position 41,669,820 of record JASFAX010000021.1, read on the forward strand.
AAGTACAAACTACGTACTTCATCAGTTGTAAAATGATCTGTCAAATCAACTTTTGTGTCTTCAACGGTATTTGACTGATCGTCTTGCGGCCTATTGCTATCATCCACGTAGTTATCAAGTTTATCGTCAATCACATTATCTTTCTACAAAAATCAAATAAAAATAATTAAACGAAATTTTTTGTAAACTTTGACATATAAAATGTTGTTCTATGAAGAAGACCCTAAAATTCAATAACTTACAATGTCATTCTTTATTACAACGTCATTGAAATTAATGTCTTCCAAACTCGAGGTAGAGAGAAGAGTGAAAGAAAGCTCCTACAAAAATTAATACAAAACCAAAAAAAAAAAGAATTCTATAACAACAGAATAGATTATGCAGCATGATATACAAAACTAACATATTTTTTGTCTTTATCTTCCATCCTCTACTCAGCCAAAAAAATTATTTTTTCTTATGGTTTAGGGTTTGATATTTGAGAATTTACGTTGTTTGAGAAGAGAAGAGACAGTATGATTGTTATTGACTGAGTGAAAAGAAATAAAGTGGTGGTAGAAATTAAGTCAAAAATAATACAATCTATTAATTTTTTAAAGGTGGACAGTAGTCTAAATGGGATGTGAATAGCAGCACACTTATTTTTATATCCAACTTTTAACCACGCTTTAATCAAATAATTTTACGAAATATCAAAATAGATGCGATTTGTTTGGAACTCACCATTATCCAACAAAATTATATGCTACCTTTCTATGCCTGAACACGATAAGATGATTACATCTTCCAATACCCACATATATATTAGTATCTAAATTAGACACATCAAAATTTTTGTCCATGAAGGTAGAACAATTTTATAAACGAGCGTCACGGCATGCGCTTCGCGCGTGGATTTTTATTCCTCATATGTTATGTATTTTACATATCTTTAATAATAGTTGGAAAATATTTTGAAATACGATGACCCAGCAACAAAGGAGGAAACAAATTAGTGTGTATGTAAACAATTTGCGGCAACAAAGGAGGAAACAAGTTAGCGTGTATGTAAACAAATTGCATTTATTATCCTAATTACATATGCGTGGAGGAAATTTATGATATTAGTTTATGGTATAGAGGAAATTTAGGATATTAGTGTGTAAAGGATTTAAAGTCTACTAATAGTGCGTAAAGGAAATAAATTCTAGTATGCTGGTTATGGTATTCTTGGATAAGATAGAGTAATTAAATGAAACAAATTCTAGTATGTTGATTATGGTATTCTTGGATAAGATAGAGTAATTATTGTCGATGCAATATTATGTTAAATTGAATTATTATGTCGCTGATGCAATATATTACGAAGTCAGTATGATTTTTTTCCAAATATTATAAGGTGCATTTTTATTGTAAGGGGCATTTTCGGTAGTTTGCGTATACACCAAAAAAGTGTGACACCAAACCTATTCCAACTATTATTAAAGATAAGTGCAGAGTTAATTCAAATTAATTATATATGAAGAAAAGAAATGTAATTTGATATTCCTTATTAATCATAAATGGCCAATCCAAATGGGCATGTGGTTAATGCATGAGAAAAAAAATAGCACGGAAACTGTTTCTTTTGACATTTGGTTTTGGTCCAGCTTTGCATATTTGGAATATAAAATCAGTCCTAACCACTTTGCTAAATTAAAGGAACATTCAAAGAAATTTCTAGTTATTGCCACATTCAATATTAAGATAATTTTCAATCCGCTAGAATCTTGCATGAAACAAGCATTTAACGCGTTATAAATTGACACCAGATCTGCCTTATATAATATTAAAAAAAATCTGAAACGTCATGTTCCAGAGCACTGGATTAGAAACATTTTACAAAAATTATTTTTGTATTCAAAATCTAAAATGAGTTACTTTTATTAACAAAACTCTAATGATAAAACCATTAGATAGAGCAAGTGAAATTACAAATTAGCAATTGAATGTCTGCTACTAAAATTAGGTTCTTAACAAAAACTTAGGACTTTTCATCTCCTGCCATAAATTTTAGTGACAATCATTCTGCATATATAGGAAATTCTTCTATGTGTTTTTATTTTATTTTCTGTAAACTTAAACAATCTTGCTTCTTTATTTCTTACCCTCACGTCGATCAAGGAGCTGCATGCAAAATACTATTCTTCTGAATAAAAATTAGAAAAGGAATAAAGACTAACATTCTGGTAACTACATTAATATTGTCCTAACTGCTTTTTAAAATAAATAAATAAATAAAGAACCATATATAGAAATTACAAATAGTGTAAGTGGCCACTAACCTAAAAATAATTTTATGCGATAAAATACATGAAAATAGATTTTGGAGAGAAAAATATGTCCCACTACTCAATTCCATGCACCTCAATTTTCATTGTGCGTCATATTATCTCAGGCCAATAGTTTAGAAAAGGGAAATGAAATAGATCGATCTTTTTATAACAACTTTTAATACATGATTAAGTTTCGCTTATGTTGTCCACGATATGCGTAGCCCATAACTTAAGGAAGTTCAATCACCAAAAATTGGATGCAAAAAGGGGGGGGAGGTAAAAAGAAAATGATGAACGTATCATTGGAGGAATGTTGAATAAAATCATAATTATCAAAGAAGCATGAAGACAGCATTTTTGCATATATTTGTTCATGTTTCCCGGCAAATTATGTGGAAGTATGAATGTATATGTTTGTGTATTTATATATACAGATATACATAAATGCAAACATATGCACGTCTCAAGCAATTAGAATGCACACAAATAATGCTTAATCCGGTTGTTTAGTCTATTGCAAGTAGTTATTATTATCTGCTACCCTTTAATAATTTTAAACATTACATACTACACGAATATTAAAAACCATTTAAAGTTGGATAAAAACGTAAAACTTGAAACCAAATTCATCATAACCTTGACTTCTCTGATTATTGCAACTAAAAGAACAAAAATGTTGTATGAATATTGATCTTCTATCCATAAAAACATACCATTCCTCGCAATAGGAAACTTAATTCGAGATAAAGCGGCAGAGCAAGCAATTCCCTATGCACCATTGCTCATGATGAATGTCATTTTCCCGATTAATTTTAATTATAATATGAATACCCAAAGTGGGACGCAAATATCAACCTGAAAAGATGGAACTGACTTTTAACAGCTTGCTATGTAGAAAATATGTAGTTCATTAGTTTCAGTTCCTCAAGTATGATACAGTTTTTATCCGGCATGATTAGAACATGGAAATGGTTTGAGCATAAGAAGATAAGAGATGAAAATAGACAACAGTCATAGACGAAAAAATCCTTTGTAAATGATACTTTTCTAGTCAGTTGCTTTATTTCATATCAGAGAGCTCCCAAATATTTGTCTTCGCCGTGAGCAGAACAACTAAAAAAAAATACCAAGTTTTATATTTCCTTTAATTATGACAATATTAACTAATAGATTTTTTTAACACTGCAGTTGTAATTTGAGCTTACAAAATCAAAAAGAAGAGAAATTAGATCTAAAACCTGATGAACTGAGTCATTTTTAATACCAGTTCCATGATTTGATACTAAATACAAAGTAATTAAAATGATTAGAAGAGAAGACTAACTGGAAACGATGTTCATTTTCTCTGATAAGACTTGTTTGATAACCAAATTAGGGTTAGAACATAAGAAAGTGAAAGAACAACTGATCTGGATTGAAAAAATGTGGTAGATCTGCCAATTTTAGAAATTGATATGGAACTGAAGAAATCGGGCATGAGCAATACTTTGGAAGATTAAAGAGAAGACTGAAAGAATGTGCATATGAAAGAAGCATGGTAAGCAAGGTTTTCACGATGCCAAGTCGAGCCACTACCGTCTAGAAGACTAATCGACAAGTCGCCTGACTAGTCATGGCTAGTCGACAAATCGCCTGACTAGTCGTGACTAGTCAACAAGTCTTTTATATACATATATTTATTAGACTTAAATATATAATATAATTAGATATAATTATAAATTTATAATAAGTTCAAATTTTACCACATCTTTATTGTTCAAGTTTGGCCAAAATGCATACTTCCAACCGAGATCAATTGATTTAGCTTTCCTTTTAGGATCTTTAGCCATCTCATGCCAAGTATTTTCAGTGTTACTTTCCATTTCAACTGCTGTATATCTAATTAAAAACAAATCAATTAATTTTGAATAAAAGTATATATATTAACATATAATTATTAACAGTAAGAAGCTATAATATAGAAATCTTGTCTCATTAAAAATAGGTGATAATTTTTTTTAGTGAAATTAATAAAAGTGAATGTCACACCAACAGCAGTGAGAAATAAAATTGCAGAGTATTATCTAGCTGTCACAATGAATTTGTAGAAACGAATAAAATTCATATGTATAATTTAGTTCCAGTTAATCTAACGATAAATACAGTAAAACATTTGATTGTTGTTTACTAAAGTCTTTCTAACTATTTATTCCTTCAGTAAGAAGGACTAACCCACTATTAAAATATCGATACCTGGCAGCAAGGAACCGCGAGGAGGAGCAGCGAGGAGGAGCCGCGAATAGGCGTCGCGAGGAGAAGCCGAGCAGGAGCCGTGAGGAGGAGCTGTCGATCCAAGAAATTACGGTTTCTCTCCAGGCAAAATATCGATGTCCAGGTAAAATATCGATTAGTAAAACACCGATCTATTTTTACTGCTGTCGATCAAAAATTTAGGGTTTCTGGGCCGATCAAGCCCATTACCGTGGAAATCAATATGTCGATCATCGTCGAAATTCAGAGAGCGACATGTCGACTAGTCGTCGACGTGATAACAATGGTGGTAGGTTGAACAAATGCGTTATTTTAAGCGGCTGCTTCACAGATGTAGTAGAGGCAAATTTGTTTGTCCAGCTAGATTAACTGCAGCCTTTCAGTATGATAGTGAAGAATGAATCGTGACCGCTGTTTGTCTTTTGTTTATGTACCAAGCAATTTTATTATATAGATGACATGTGATGGATTTAGCTAAATGCTTGATTTCACGATTTTACTTTGCATCAATGAAAATGGTCTCTAAACATATGCTAGTTGCAAATGCAAAATTCATAAAGCATGCGCAAATTTCGTACTTGTCCATCCTATATTCAATTATAACAAAATAAAAACACATTTAGATCGGTCAAATGACTTGGTCCATAAATCAACAAATAAGGTGATAAAATATAATTCATCCCATGATTTATATTTTTTTGTAATAATTCATGTATATTTGTTTACAATATCATAGTTTTTATTGAAAAGTATAAACCAATTTCTATTGTTAGTGATAGATTGATTTATATTTCTAAGGAATAAGATGATCAACATAATGTATGGCACAAACAAAAAAGTATATGATATCTATGAAGTTGAATTTGAACAAATCATTAAAAAAAAATCACATATCCTAAGCATGTAGAATAACCTACCAATATTTAATAATGTGTAGATATGATGAGCCAATAAATTGCATGTACCACTTTCTTCAGTGAGGCCGACTAATAAAGTGCAATCACAACTTAGTAAGTCTTCAGTCAAGTATCTCATAGTAGATGATTTCACAAATGAGATATTAGATAAGAATTTTGAGGAATTTTATCCATAAATATGAATTGAAAAAAAAAAACCATCAATGTGACTCGAATTGTTGTCGGTAACAAATATGATTTATTCTTCTCCTATATAATTATTTGCAATGCAGGATATAAAGCAAATGTAAAATGGTGCTAATATTCACACCTCGGTTTACACTTCCGGCCACCTTTTTAAATTTAATACAAATGATTATCTTTTATATTTTTCTGACTACCATATATTGTTCCTTCACTCAGTTATTCACCACCGTACTTCTCCTAAAAAAACACGTACTTCTCTACAATTTCAAACCTAAAACCCTAACAAAAATCGATATTCTTTTGTGTCTAACAGAGATGGAAGATGAAGATAAAAAAGATGTTAGAATTGCTTGATTTTTACTATGTTGTAGAACATGTTGTTAGGTTTTTTTTTTAATGATTAGGGTTTTCCATTGCGTTTTAGGTTATTTTTTCCACTCCATGGGAAATTTCAAGCTTGAAGAACCAGCGCTGATGATCTTCTTTGACCCGCCGCTTGATTGACTGGAGGTTGGCTTCTTCATTGGAGGCAGTGGACATCCCGTAAGTACGGATGGAAGCGTTCGTTTAAATGAAGGTGTCGGTAGCCTGTTTTTTTTTTACGTTATTAATTTAGACGGTGGCCAATAGAGAAAAATTGGAAAATTTGGGGTGCTTTTAGTTTTGGTGGCCGAAAGTCTAAACCGGGGTGTGAATAGTAGCACCCATGTAAAATAAGCATTGCCATAAAAAGGAACATACGATATTCCAACATTTTTAGCTTGGCTAAATCAACTTTGCAAACATATGAAGTATAAACACACTAAAGATTGAATTCATACAAAACTTTATTTCATTCCAAAACTACTATGTTATTTAGAAGTAAGTTGATAAGTGTCACAAAACAAAAATCTTTATACGTTCATTGAAAAGCATTTTAAAAATGGTGCTTGATGAGACTAATATTAATACTGAAGTATGGAATCACAGGGTTTAAAAAATGTATCAACCCCTTTGCATTTAGATCCCTCTCAATTATCATTTTACTCTCACATTTATCATCTATAAATGTGAAAATAAGCAAATATGTTGCTTGACGGCCTTATTGTTGCTGGCATCGAATGCAAAAAAGATACTAAATGAGTTTTGAAATTTTTATTCATTCAAACCTATAAATCAAAATCAGTTGCCAAAGTTTATATACTGAATTTATTTACTTTGTGCTTGCAAAGGAAAATTAGTTCTTCTAAAAGGAAATACAGGAAACAAATCGAATTTGATATCTATGAATTTTGTTGTTGCTATCTCAAAATATAGAAAGCCATAATGGTATACTAGTGTGTAACCCGTGCGTTGCACACGATAGTATTATAAAATATAGTATTTAAAATTTTAATGTCAAAATTTGAATTTTATTATACAATGTACGATGAATCTGGTGAAATAAATATACTGTAAATTATTATTATTCCTATTTATATATGGTATGTGTTATGTAACTTATATTTCTCTAATGTAAAACAACAATTTAATTGTTCTTATTACTATAAGCAAATATTCATGTTGAAAATAACATATTTAATCGTTTTAGATGAACTAACATATATTATTAAACTTATATCTATTAATTATGTTAAATTTAAAATTGTGTAATTAGTTAAAATATATTGAATTAAGAGTGAATAATATGAATGAATTGAGAAGGAATTCGTAAAAAATATAGAGATCTTAATATGAAGTTAAAAATAGAATTTTCCAATGTAGCGTATGATAAATTTATTGTTCATGTACATAAATGATTAACGTTGATTTACAACGTTGTTATTATTGTTTATGTACATTAGTACGTGACGTGTATATCCATATAGCTAAACACAAATTTTTTATTGTATTTTTTTTCGTATGTGTGTATAAATATACAACTGATATATAGATTATTAAATACTTTAAATTTGAGATTTTGTGAGATATATAGATACATGGTCTAAACCTAAAAGATTAGGAAATAGTAGATAAAGTTGTGCATAGCTATAAGAATGTCAAAATATGGATAAAGTTAAAAACTAAATTTTGCAATGCAAATATATTTATTGAGATAAATGAATAATAAATTAGTTTTGTTAATGCAATTCATGTATATTATTTATGATATTTGAATTATATATCTTTACATTTAAACGAATAATCTATTTGACTACTTTTTAAGTATGAATAAGATATACATATTGAAACCGTCACATTTAAAGATTTATTATATAAATAAATGACTACGTATTAGTTAAATTTATTCAAATAAATTAAAACAAATATTACAAGAATAATTAAAGATATGTTGATGTAACTGCATAAAATCATTTGATACTGGATGGATTTTGTAAGCAATCGTAGAAATTTCAAAATATACACTTTGGTTAAAATAAAATATTTACAATGTAATACCATAGTGTACCAATATAGATGAATCATAAACAAAATTTGCAGCCATTGCTTTTGGTATATAATTATGTTATGTGTCAGATGTATTTGTATATCTAAATGAATTTTCAGGATTACGATATGCAAACCATATGCATATAAAGCTTTTGGTAGCGTGAAACCAAATTGCAACCCCAATGGTAGTGCAAGGCAATATTGGTGGAGTGCGCAGTGTACGCGCACGGGATGTTATATACCCATAATTGTCAAATATTATACCAAGAGAGAGCAATTGCAGGAATGTTCTGGATAGAACTATAATGCTAATATATATTCACACTGGAAGCAGTTATTAATATAAATAACTTGGATACAAATAAGACATGGTAAACAGAAAACCAAAATAAACATAGTCCATTCTTTTAAGTATACATTGCTAGAATATGCATTTTCAAACTGACTCCATAATTGGGCAGTTGCATATTTATTCTGAAAGCCCCGTCCATACTCTGACCGACTAAGATCTACAATTGTTTCACTTGTAACAATGGTCCAATGTGTCCCAAAGCCAGATCAAAGAGGAGCAGGTACTTCAGATTCATTATATTTACATATCATTATGAAGAACCGAAGCCATTGAAGATTAAAATTGCAGTAGCTTCAAAATTAAATTTATATATACCTCATGTACATGGAGCTCTACCACTGAGTCACTCAATAATTCTATTATGTTACCCTTCCCTTCATATAATTGTAGATTGTGGGTAGGAGACAGTATTTGTGTGTTATTAGAGCAATGTATATGGACATTTACGGTATGGATGAGTAGGAAAGAAAATAAAAGTAATACTACCCGGCCATGTATAGTTCATCCTATTTGCATTTGCTAGAATTTGTGGAGGGAATCATGGAAAATAATATGGCTATTGTCAAACAAAGCCTCACACAAGGTTAAACGTCGTAGAATTGTAAATACACTTGATACATATGTTGAAAAATAAACATCTGGTAAATTTGAAAAAAGAAAAAGTTTTTTTTTGACAGCCAATGCCTTTCTAAAATAAAACAGCAGTATACGAAACAAATGTATAATTAATGGAAAAGAGATCTACATGAAAAGAAACATTATATCTTGCATCCAAACCAGAAGTACATGTAATAAATGCTTATAATCCTTGAAAACAGACCATTAAGTAAATCATGTAAACACATAACAAACCTTCCACACTGACATGTGTATCACAAACAATTGGAAGTAAATCTACAATTTGTTTAAAATGTACAGATGCTGCTTTGGAAGCCTCCATGACAATAGTATATCCCTTTTTGTTTATTAAGCCAACCTTGAAATGTACCGGCTACAAAAATGTTGATATCGATGAATTTAAGTTAAGAAAAAATTTACGGAAAAATTACACCACCGGACATTGTTTATTATGACATAATTACACTAATATATTTAATTAAATAGTGGTAAATAAACATCACAGTAGGACAACGATCATTATTTAGTGATACTGACTTCAGACGAACAATTTATCGTCCATGACCCACATATGCAGCAGTAGTGGCTCCTCCGCAATGACTTTCATAGTAAGCTATGGTGCGATAAAATGACAAAACCCTTTGTTAACCTCAAAAGGACAACCGAAAGACTCATTACCCACCAGTCATCACTATAACATGAAAACAAAGATGGCAATGATAAGGGCATGGCAATAAAATACACCCAACGTCTAATAGAAAATCACACAGTTTACTTGGACAGTAAACCTGAAGAACGCTAAGCTCAGTAGTCAGTAGTGAAACCATTTTGGTAGTCTATCATCTTAAGCAACATTATCATGCAATCAACGGTTGTCTAAATAATAGAAGACTGAGGAAGCTAAGAAGCAAGCAATTATGGCAATGGAGTTAGTTCAGAAGACAATATGTAAATGAATAAGTGGAGCAGTAAACATAGGAAACTAAATCGGTGGGACCGGACCGGACTGAGGTGTGTTCAATTTCTATCATAAATGAAATCAGAGCGGACCAGACGGATTTATGGTCATACAAATTTAGTTGTCCTAATTCATGTTGTAAATGAAATCGAACGGACACAGGCACACGTTGAATCTCATTTTAAACAAACTCAATCAAATAAATCAAACTCAACAATTATACATTTTATTACAAACAAAATATAACTTCTCAGAAAACTCAAACAAATCTTAAATAAAACAATTTAATCCTCATTTGATCCTGTATGTGTTGAAAAATGTCACCACATCATGAAACCCGCTACTTATGTTAGTAATATTAATGCAAATGTTATTAAAGAAAAAAAATGCGATCAGACACCTACATCAAAGTGCATGAATTCAATTTTCACTTCTCCTAAAGGCAACATACCACTTAATGAGATAGAAACTGTAAGTCGTTTGTTTCATAGCATTAAACTCAATCAAAAACAAAGTAAAGATTTAAAATCTAGCAAAATTAACCCATGAGATTTACTTATAATGTTCAAATTATTATATACCAATGCCATATTCCACCATAAGCTTTATATGCATATGATTTGCATATCGTAATCCTGAATTTTTTTAATTTCTTATATCATAAAAATTTTCTGTGCAGGAGATAAAATCTTTTGTTAGAAACCTAACACAACTCTCATCTAAAAATCAGAATAATGATTAGTAAAGAATAAGTCAAAGTTTTTATAATATAATTTTTGATCAAGCAACATCTGTTAAATCCAAGATTCACAAATATCAAGTGAAAATTTTACATTTTTTCAGTTAAAATCGTATGATTTGACATACAGCTTAGAAGAAGACAATGTAGGAATATCATTAACTTACTGAGCTGGTTTTAATGTTTCTATAATATAATCTTATGCTATATTTTCAATTAAATATCAAATAAATTAATGGAATATGAAAAAATATACAGTACTAACCTATTTTTTATCTTTTGCCATGCCCTCCACGAGCTATGCTATCCTCTCTAGAAATCAACATGGATTCAAGCACTTTAATGGCTATACCATCAAATATATTTGATGGCATAACCAGATAGCTTTAATTGCGAATTGAATTTCTTTTATGGTCTTTTGCTTTCTTTCCATATGCATCAGTGATATCTCTACAAATGTTGTTTAATTAGAGTTCAAAGAACTTACCAACTATATTATTTGTGCCTCATCTATAATGACTGAAACAATCTAAAGTTTATAGATGTGCTAAAAATCTAAGTCATTCATTTGCATTTCGATAAATATTTTTAGTCTAATAGATGGAATAATAGACGTAATAACTTTATCTATTATACATAAGACCAACATGATCATGATGTTTTATATTCTATTAATTCACTAATAATGATGGTATAGCCAAATATTCATGAATTCATTAATTATCCATTTAAATCCATGATCAAATGGTTATGAACTTGTTACATTGTACACAACAATTGCTAGGATTGATCTATCATTACAAAGATGCATTAACATGGCAATTTCTTAAAAAGGGTCAGTGTAAAAAGGTTAGGTATATTTGTTTATAATATTCAAGTCAGAAATAAAAATGTCAAAATCTTGAATATACCATAGTAGGTACTGCTGTACAAAATATAAATTATGCGTCATCACTTCAATCTTGTGAAAAATGACAAATAGAACAAATGAAACAAAAGTATTTTCTTTACAATGTTTCACTAATGAAATAGACTTAAATAAATACCAATGGATTCCACTTTATCAGTAATATATGACTGATATACATTATTTATGTACAAATTGAAAAAAGGAGAAACCGCAAGAGGATAGGACAGAAAAAAATATGATGTTTGTGCACCTTCCGTCAATTTCAAGAACTAATGAAAAGCAAAAGTTTTAGTCACTTGAAATGAGATTAAATTTGGATTGGAAAGCTAACAAACACATGATACACGGATCAAGAACTAAAATTCTACGGTACATCTAAATTTAAAACAAAATAAGATTTAGAAATGGTGGATTTTAGACAAAAAAATATGTAAAAGGGATATTTTTTTTTTTTACCTCAAATGCAAGAAGTTGCCAAATTTCATTGTGGATTAGCTCGTCAACTTGTCATTCAATCTACAAATGGGTTGAAGATATCTATTCAGAAAATAGAAAGTCAATTTTTTCTTGTAACCACAAATGAAAGGCAAAATATTTCCTTTAAATCATGGAGAAAAGAAATCAACCACGAATCGGAGACTTGAGACGCACGAAAATCGTTGCGGAATTAGGGTTCCAAGCACGCTTTCAATCTCAGAGAAGGGAGAGAAGAACGCTAGTTTATCTATAAAGTATTTACCAATTGAATACAAAGGAACAACATCATTAGTAACCGAATCAACAATAATATTAGAGCAATCCAAATATTTCAGTTACCAATAAAGGAAGAAAAACTATAACTGGAATTAAATGAAAATGAGAAAAGAAGTCATACCTGAACTGTCATACTTTAGTTTGATCTATCATACGGAAATCGCTTGACGTCTGCTTCACACGATTTTTTGTATATTTTATCTTGTGTTTGAGAAGTATCAGGAAGAAAGTGAGGAGCAAATCCAAATCAACAATAATACAAAAGCAAATTCAAATATTTTAATTACCATTAGAAGAAGAAAATATATAATTGGAATTAAACGAATGTGAGGAATGAAGCTATACCTGAACTGTCATACTTTAGCTTAGTCTGTCATATGCAAATCGCCTAACGTTTGCTTTGCACCTAATTTCTCTTTTATATTTATCCTGAGATTGAGAAGTATCAGGTAGCGTGAGAAGCAGTTGAGACAAAGAAATAGATCTGCAAATGAAACTGATGAAAGTGGATAAAAACATGGCTGAGATATGGGTAGAAAACTTTTTGGTAATGTGAGAAGACGAATTTAGCCTTATAATTTACCCATCTACTTCCCCATAAGAAAGGGTAGTTTTGATGAATCAAAAAAGACTTCACTTATATATAGGGTGTTGTTATTGACACTCCCACTATTGTTAAGCGGAGGTCACTTTTTAAAAACACTCCACTCTTTGAAAAATTGTTAAGGGGCTACACAAATATATTATTTCACACTACTCAATATTCCTGGATTGCCCCTTTAAATTAGATTAAAAAAACTTATTTGATAAGGGAAACCAAATTAAAATAATCAATTCGTCACCATTGCACGGAATGCAACATGTTATCAATTATATATGTATTCGACAGTGATATGTCGAAAATTGATAATCATTTCATTGCATTGCCTCCGTAATTATAAAATTCGGCATAATTATGTCAACAAAAAAACATTTCGATCATATTTCTCTGAAAACGCTTATTCTTTAGAGTTTAAAAAAATCGATATATGCGAATCGAAAAAAATTACTACACCCTTGTAATATTTGTTAAGGTAAACTTACCATTATTTGTTAAGGGGCTAAATGGTAATAAGGTAAAGTTACTTTTATTTGTTAAGGGGCTACTTTCCTCCTTAGTACTCCACTTAATAATTTTTAAAAGAAAAAAAAATTGACCCCCCTTAACAATATTTGGAGTGTCAATAACAATGCCCTATATATATATAGGGACCGGCCGGCTATTTGAACACAAAATTAAACACAAAGAAAGAGACACAAAACCTCCACCGTTGAATTTGTTTGTCTTTATGTGGACAGTATAATTCATGGGAGGATCCAATGGTTGAGATTTATTGTATGCAATTTTATGTCCTTATTTTATGTCTAAATAGAGTTTCCTATATATATATATATATATATATATATATATATATATATATTTGAACACGTATAAGGAACAGAACAAATTGCATGGTAGGTCCAAAATTTATGTTCTCTAAATGAATGAAAGTTGAGAGGGTAGCAAAATATGTTATCACTTAATGTCTTCGTTAAATTAGCTATTTAAATAAAAGTTATAATCACTTTCCTATTTTTATTAGACATTAAATCATAATTTACAAATGAATATCTAGCTAATACCTCATTCCCTCTTATACTTGGAAAATTTATTGAACATGTATTTATTATCAAGCATATTAAACAGCAAAAATAGTAAGTATTCAAAAGTTCTGGGAAGTATTTTTCTTACGGAATATTTTGGACCCAGAAGAAATTCAAATTTATTAACTGCAATATTGGAGCCTATAGAAGCCTGTAGAAGCAAATTCCAGAAACTATTTTATCAAAAGATATAATACTCAAGGTTACCTCATTTTTCTCCTTCTCGAATCACTACCTCAATAACTAAAAATCAATACTTAATTTCTTTTTTCAAATGCATAACTACACATGAAATCATCTCATTTTAGTATTAACAATAAAAAATGTCTACATTTATTTTTTAAAACCAGGAAACACTTTGAGCTGCATGAAAAAAATACGTTTATTTAGAGAATTAAAGAACCTGTTTTGACATTAAACATTGACAAAATTGTGGAATGTGGCATTGATTTGTTTTTCCAAAGGTAATTGTAAAATAAATGACATTTAAATGAAGGAAAATATGATTGTAAGTAAGAAAAAGGCAGTGTAATTACATTGTTGTTGGAAGCATGTTCTTTTTCTAAAACAGCAAATATGAAATAAAATAATACAAAAAAATTCTTCATTAAATGTCATTAATTATTTAATCCCTTGCAGATTAACAGCATCACCATTTCTTTCGATTAATTGCATGGTTACTAATGTTGTTAATCTTTTCAAGCTTCAAGGATTACAAATTGCATGGCAGGTCCAAAAATTATGTTCTCTAAATGAATGAAAGTTGAGAGGGTAGCAAAATATGTTATCACTTAATGTCTTCATTAAATCAGCTGTTTAAATAAAAGTTGTAATTACTTTCCTATTTTTATTAGACATTAAATCACAATTTACAAATGAATATCTAGCTAATACCTCATGCCCTTTTATACTTGGAAATTTTATTGAAAATATAAATTCAATTTAATCAAAGGAACGAAGATTCACACCAAAAACTAAATGAAGTTTAAGAATCAGGAAAAATAGATGAAAATCAAGGATTCAAAAAATACCTGAAAATCAAGGATTGCTCCGTGAATACTGGTTGATTTGGAGGCAAGCGTTGCAGATTCGTCTGAGTCTCGAAAATTTTCCGAATTGATCAAGGACAGAGCAGCCACCGAATTGGCGTTTTCGATTTCCAACGGAAAAGGGATTTATTTTGGCTTAACTGATGAGAGCGATTAATCATAGAATCCCCTTGGAATGTCAAAATTTAGATAGTTAACCGTGATTTTGAAGCCGAGTACGCACGGTTTGTCCAAGTAAAGAAGTAAATTGAACTGAGGAGAGGAAACGATGTGCGATAAGCAGAGGAGAACCGAGAACGAGGATTAGTTTAACTGAGAAAAGGAAGAACGTGAAAGGCGTGAGTAAAAAGAGGAAGAGGAAATCAAAGCTCACAGGCTGAAAAGAACCGAGAAAAGGGTTCCGCGACCTTTCAGGTTAAAATTGATGGAAAAGCCGGTGGATTCTTTATAGAATGATTTATATTGTTGTACTATTTTGATTTAATAAAAGTATCTTTTAGAGTTTCAAGGAGAATCGAGAGAATTGAGAGAATTAAGGGTAATTGAGAAATGTGAGAGAATTAAGGAGAGAGCTAGAAATTATTCTGCTTTACTATTATTTAATAGATTATATTGTATATGCCAAAAAATACTAACAAAAATATTTGGAAATAATTGCAGTAATTTACATAAGGAATAAGGTTGTTCAGATATCAATATAATTTTTTTAAGGAAATACTGTTAATCAAAGATAAACTCTTTAACAGTCATAAAAAAAGACAATTTGGTTTTACTTGTTAAAATTACCTTTAATCTCTATCAAAGGAAGTCTAAAGTAGAAATTATGCCTGCTTCTTCTTTACGTTTCAGCGATTCAATGCTTCAACACTAATAATTTTTCATCGTCAATTTGAGAGAACTTAAAATCATGAACTACAAAATTGATTCCCATACCTGGAATAATGAGCGGAGCATAGGCTGCTCCAGATCTAAAACCGAAAGTTTTGTTTTATGTTTTGCTCTCATATTTCATTCGTGATAATTAGGAATGAGGAAAAGGTAGGGTTCGGTGAATGGCGAATAAGGAAATCTTTTCACAGTAAATTGAACGATGACAATTCCACGCAAAGAAAAAGGTGTGCTTTCTCTGAATGCCTCAGATCGCTAGTTGGATCATTAGAGATCTAGTGATTGATGCTTTCCCAATATCCGCACGTGGATCAGTGAGGTGGCGGCAAAAATGAATTTGTAAGCAACGCGGAAATGATGATTCGTACCTGTGGTGAATATTTTAAAAGAGAAAAACTAGCGTCAGTCGCGAGTAGACAGTGGTGAATGTGATTGGCTTAATATTAGGCCTTCTGAATTCCAGTGTCCCATTAAATCCAAGCACTCGCGCGAGTAAGAGTTTGAGCGACTGTTGGTAGAACAACTCATTTTAAAAATACATCTCAAAGATTGTTAATGATACAATAAAAAATTTCAAGTAATTTTGAATAAAAATTTCTTTTTTGTTTTGTTCTAAACCTTTTGAATGTCAAATCAAATGGGTTTAATATAATAATTTTTAAAGGTTTGCAAAATTTTCAATACTTCATTGATTTTTTTTTTAATGCAATCTTAAAAGTTAATTTTTTTGTAAGTTCAAATATATACTTTTAAACACATGTCTTTTCTAATTTTCCGTTGCATTGCTTCTAGGATTCAATTCTTTTGAAAGATGCAAAACTTTTATGGTTTCGTTATTTTCACTTATTATTTTTGAAAGGTTGAAATTTTATATTATTTGACTATTTTTGAAAAGATATGTTTTCAAATGCAATGAACATTTGTGAACCATTATCTCTTTACAATGAATAAATTTGATTTTATGGACTTCGATTATATTACATGATGTTTTAAGAAATAAGTATATTTTATAATATAATTTTTCTTTGTTAAACCAAAATTTCATAGCTTAATTAGTATAATTACCACGATATATAGTTTTACGATAATTAAAGTATGTTGTTTGTTTATACAATATAATGACATTGAATAAATGTTGTGGAAGAAAACAATCTTTCACAATGCAAATATTTTGTTATAATAGACATACCTCCATAACGTTTTGAAAATGTAGTCAAGACAGTTTATTCTACAACATTTTTCCTTCAAACGTTGTTTAAGTATGCTTTCCACGACGTTTACGGACTACATGTTGTTAAAGCCCCATGCATTTACCATAGTTCATCAAACTATTGCAGAACGCTAGTTGTAAAAGGGTAATTTTGTTGAAGTGTGTGTGTGTGTATGTGCGATATATATGTCATAACAGTTACTGGAAATTTACTTCAATTATGAGATAAAGTGTTTGATGACCCACACTTAGCACCAAATATTTTGTGTCATCCCTACTTCTATATAGGTATCCCATGTTTTGTGTCCTAAGCAAAATTCAGAAAACTCGCCTTTTAAACTGTAATTTAAATTCCGTACCTTATTTCATCTTGTTTCGAATATCTGATGTATTGAAAAATGAATATGTCGTAAATGATGAAGAGTTGAAGAAAAAGATACTTTTCCATTCATGAATCACAAATATATAAAGTTACAATATACATGCATTTATACACACTGCAACAATTATGGAATAATATCATTAATTATATTTAATAATATCATTAATGGTATTTATTCTATTTCCCCATGGCATACCATTTATAAATAATGCTCCACTTATAGGATAATACCATTAATGATATTTAATAATATCATTGATGATATTTATTCTATTTTCTCATATTATGGCATACCATATATGCAGAGATTGACTTAAATTATGTCAATTCTTATCACGCCCCCTCAAAGCGGACGATCAAGATGAAAGACCGATTTTGCTAACCAATGTTGTGAAGGAGGTACGTGGTAGTGGCTTGGTGAGCGCATCCGCAAGCTGGTCATTAGTGGAGATGTAAGAGACCCTCAAATTTTCACTTTGCACATTTTCTCTGACAAAATGGTAATCCAATCCCAGATGCTTCATTTTAGAATGAAAAACCGGATTAGCACTCACATATGTAGCTCCAGCGTTATCACAATGGATGACTGGCACGAGAGTGAGGTTATGACCAAGCTCCTTAAATAAATTTCCTACCCAAAGAATTTCAGCAGTAGCATTTGTCATTGCCCTGTACTTGGCCTCGGTAGATGATCTAGCTCTTGTACACTGCTTCTTTGACGTTCAGGAGATAGGATTCCTACCCAAATAGACTGTGACGAAAAGGAATTTCACTCGATCCGAATCAGTCGCTAAACCGATCCAGGCCGTTCGAAACGCCCCATCGTTCGAGAACACGACACATCAGAATGCATATAGAAGAACATTTCATTGTATATTACAACAATGCATCAGATTTCAAGAATATACAGAGTATAAATGAATATTACACAGAAATATCAGAGATTTAAATTACATTTAAATACATAGCAGCGGAAAATAATACAATACACAACTAGAAGAGATATACGGATACAAAGCTTTCCGGATATCATTCCAGCTGTAAGCCAGGATCCTGTGAATATAAATCTGCAAAACCAAAACTACTAGCTGCCCGTGTCAAAATAGGGGCACCCAGAGTTTAGGTTAAAACAATAAACTCCAGGTCAGTCATGTGACTGGTGTGAGAACTAAAACAGTTAATCTTTATTTTAAAGTTAGGTAAATCAAGGGACCACGCCGTATAACACGGAACGGGTTTCCTCCCAAGAATACCAGTGCATAAAACAAACAGCGCAATGCTAAATAAAGAAAAATGAAGCTCTTATAAGACCCAGTTCCCATCACACAATGCAACGCAAGCCGGAGGATAGGGTTTTTACCTTATAATAGCCAAGAATGCTTGATACGTTGAAAACAAATCATTTGATACTATTACAAGTGCATAGTGTATAAAACAACTTCAAATCATAAGTATCAATCATAGGCGGCATGAGTGCCCCATCCCACTATGTCACCATACTAGGTTCTACAAATAAAACCGCAAATGTCACGTATTTGGAAATTGGGTTTCCATCTATGAACCGAGGCAAAAGATAGTCCTCAACCGATTCGAGACGCTCTAGCCCGTGTCTCAGGAACAGAACGCATCGTCCCTTAGAGCGACAGGGTCGGTCCACCGATGTGGATTAAAATGCCTGAACACTGCGTTTCCCCGCCCTTTGGGGCGTAGGTGAGCCAACTAAATGACTCCATCGGACCCGGATCGTCCGATCAAACCGAGGCGCCTCGCAACAGCAACAACCACATAAGTCAAACTCGTCAGGGCGTGTAAAACCACTGACGCCACTTCTAACTAGAAAGAAACGCATGCCCTCCCTGAGGTCCGTCTCCCGTTTTTGGTTCACAACCGGGGTGCGAAACTCGCGAAGTAAACGTTACACAAAGCTACGCCACAAAGGCCGTGCTTCGATCATCAACCACAAGACTTTGCTTTCCAACAGAAGCCTCGATCAATTGCCACTTAGGCATGCCACACAGGCAATTCACTCCATGCGTTTGATATCCATCAATATATAACCCCTGAGCTCGTACGTCTCAGAGAAGGGCGTTAAGCAAGAGAATAAATTCTCCGCCGCCAAACAGATATATATTTAATAGAGATCAATCACACGGACTAAAATCCAATGTCAGACACACAGTCCATTTACAAGTCCGTTCTGGGTCTGAACGAAACCGGAGGCACCTAGTACCCCGCATATCCATCGATCTCCAAGTACGTCTGGACGATCACCAACTGTTTCCATCTTCTTGGGTGTACAGCCCAATCAAGATCATCAGTTATCACCCAAACGACGTGAAGACTTCCGGTCTTCGACCATCGTCTTCATCTTCGACTTATCGTCGTATCAGTTATTCAGAATGGGATAAACCCGGTCTTTCCGAATAACTCGCGTATATTTTAAATAAGTGTTACACAAACACAACATACGCCTCATTCCAATCCATTAGTCACTAACCGTAAATTAATCAAGAGAATAATTCCCCAAATATTAACCCCGAAGGCCGAAACCAACATCAGATCAATATCCAGAAAACCATTCTGCTTGGCTAACCGACAGTTAGTTTCTAAATTTCACATTCATAGGGAAAGGTTCCCATTAATTTTATCCAAGATAAATTCCTTGAATTTATTCTTTAATCACCTTTTGAATTTCGATTCAACTAGTCGGGATTAACGAACCTTACCGAAGTAATCATTTGTTTTAATTTCCTAATCCCAACCTATTCATCCCATGAAGTAAAACTGGTGATACTTCATATCTAACACCACGGTGTTATCGGTAAATTCAATTACCACTTCACGTTCAAATCTAATTAAAGATTTAACTATCGCTTGGAGTAAAACTGGTGATACTCCATTTTCGATCTTTTCAATCTAATTAAAGATTCATTAAAACTCCACTTAGTTTTAATCTTTAACTGGGTTAAAGAATCCGTGTCATTTAAAACACGGTTCACGATAAACCCAAAGTCACATTCATTAATTATCGGGTTAAAGAACGAGTGTTCTTTAAAACACTGTTCACGATAAACCCAAAAATCAATATCAATTCAATTCCAATTAAATATTCTTTAATTGGTACACTTCATTAAATCTATATAAAAAGATTTAATCTTTTCTCAACTGGGTTCAAGAACAGTGTTAGTGAAGACACCATTCACGACAAACCCAAATCACATTTGATATTCAATATAAGGCTCTGGATAGAAAATATATCGGCTTATATTCAATATCAAATTCTACGACTAACAAATGTCGTATTGGAAATAACGATATATATATATATATATCTTTCAAATTTCCATAACAACATCTGTATAATCACGAATTCCAACATCGAAATATTCCGAAGACAATTTCGATTCAAATCCACTCCAATGCAATCATTGGAAATTTTGGTTATTTTCAAAACCCTTTTCAAATCCAATTTATTTATTTAAAAATAAATAGAATTATATTTCTAGTTCAAAACTAGTTCATTTCGATAAAAATCTATTTTTATCTTTTCAAATATGGAGTTTTTCATCCCAAATCTTCACAAATCATTTCTTATGATTTTACACAAATTATTACTATTTTTAATAATTTTATCAAGGCCCGTACAGTCGATTTCCATCAACGGCCATCGAACTGCACTTACAGCGACCTTTTTCAAATTTGATTTGGACATAATTCCAAATCCAACCGTTAGATTTCAAATTTCTAATATTCGTTAGAAAGCTCTTTTCGATACGAACCCAACGGTTCCGGTTTTAGGAGAATCCGACGGTCGGATCTCCCGTAACGTCCGTTTGAAATAAATGGTCGAAATTCGCGAACTGCCGCGGTGCGGCGCGTTCTATTCAGGCCATTATATTATATATATAATATATATAATATATATTTCGTCGATTTCTATTTAAAACGAATTATATAAATAGTTTTAAATTCATTTCAAAAGCAATTTCAACTTCCATTTCAAATCAAAATTGAATTCTTCTTTATAAATTCGTTTTAAAATTCACTTCTATTCAATTCAAATTTCAATTCAATTCGAATTCGTTTTCAATCCATTTCATTTCGAAATCGTTTTCAACTCAATTCATTTCGAAATCGTTTTCAATTCAATTCATTTCGAAATCGTTTTCAATTCAATTCATTTCGAAATCGTTTTCAATTCAATTCATTTCGAAATCGTTTTCAATTCATTTCGAAATCGTTTTCAATTCAATTCATTTCGAAATCGTTTTCAATTCAATTCATTTCGAAATCGTTTTCAACTCAATTCATTTCGAAATCGTTTTCAATTCAATTCATTTCGAAATCGTTTTCAATTCAATTCATTTCGAAATCGTTTTCAATTCAATTCATTTCGAAATCGTTTTCAATTCAATTCATTTCGAAATCGTTTTCAATTCAATTCATTTCGAAATCGTTTTCAATTCAATTCATTTCGAAATCGTTTTCAATTCAATTCATTTCGAAATCGTTTCCAACTCAATTCATTTCGAAATCGTTTTCAATTCAATTCATTTCGAAATCGTTTTCAATTCAATTCATTTCGAAATCGTTTTCAATTCAATTCATTTCGAAATCGTTTTCAATTCAATTCATTTCGAAATCGTTTTCAATTCAATTCATTTCGAAATCGTTTTCAATTCAATTCATTTCGAAATCGTTTTCAACTCAATTCATTTCGAAATCGTTTTCAATTCAATTCATTTCGAAATCGTTTTCAATTCAATTCATTTCGAAATCGTTTTCAATTCAATTCATTTCGAAATCGTTTTCAATTCAATTCATTTCGAAATCGTTTTCAATTCAATTCATTTCGAAATCGTTTTCAATTCAATTCATTTCGAAATCGTTTCCAACTCAATTCATTTCGAAATCGTTTTCAATTCAATTCATTTCGAAATCGTTTTCAATTCAATTATAAATATCGTTCATGTCAAAATGGCGTCAATCTAATCAACACGGCTTCATATATTCCTTTATTTTCAAATATTCTATTTCAAATATTTCTTTTTCAAAATATTTCTTTTTCAAATATTTCTTTTTCAAATATTTCTTTTTCAAAACTGGAATGAGGCCCAATCAATTACCATATAAAATTAATTATATGGATTTTCATACAACACATGTATATAATAGCATTGAAAATAATCAACCATCAACCAAAGTGCACTACACTGTATAAGCATCAATTATAGATATTCAACGCTTATAACAGCCTGTCAATCAATCGATCGACATATTTAATCAATCAGGATGAGTGAACTTCAAATTTCATCCCAACACCCGTGTGGGGTTTCAAACAATCAAACACATATTTTATTTGTGCTGTTGGGCGATGTGTAAAATTTATCGACCCAATCAATGTCCTTCAAATAGGTGTACATAAACAAACCGTCTGGTTTGTAAATGAATATTTTATTTTATTCACTTTCACTATATTCATTCTCACGTTAAAAATTATATTTTTAACGATAAAACATTTTATTTCAACACATGAATTTCTATTCAATTCATTTATTCAATAAAATGGCATTTTTATTTTTCTAACTTATTTTAGAAAATTTCGGCGGCATAACGGCACGATACTAGAAACGGGACAAGGCCTAGCCTTATCCCCGGTCTAGTGAAGGCCCACGCCATTCACACATCAATCAAATTCATCAAACAACCAAATTCAAATCAAATCATATAACTAAGCTATGCAACCAAACAAACAAGTCCATGGTCTGTGGACGATTGTGTCGGGTGCTACTAAGCACCGTCTGCATCCTAGTGTATATATGTAATTAGAAAAGAAATTGAAAGGTGAGAAATTCTCGCATATAGCTATCCTAGCTCCACGGCACTTCTTTTGCAGAATTCTTCATCGCTACCGCATCTTCGTCATCTTCGTTGTCCGCTTTCACTACCTATGTAAAAATCGAATTTTTTTTTACTTCGATGTTCAATATATAAAAATCACATTTTTACCTCACTACTCATCTCAAAATATCGTCTTTTATATTTTAAAATATCGTCTTTTATATTTTAAAAAATCACGTCTTTACTATTTTATTTGCATTCATGTAAATGAAAAAAAATCAAATCTTTACTATTTTATTTGCATTCATGTAAATGAAAAAAAATCAAATCTTTACTATTTTATTTGCATTCATGTAAATGAAAAAAAAATCAAATCTTTACTATTTTATTTGCATTCATGTAAATGAAAAAAAATCAAATCTTTACTATTTTATTTGCATTCATGTAAATGAAAAAAAATCAAATCTTTACTATTTTATTTGCATTCATGTAAATGAAAAAAAATCAAATCTTTACTATTTTATTTGCATTCATGTAAATGAAAAAAAATCAAATCTTTACTATTTTATTTGCATTCATGTAAATGAAAAAAAAATCAAATCTTTACTATTTTATTTGCATTCATGTAAATGAAAAAAAATCAAATCTTTACTATTTTATTTGCATTCATGTAAATGAAAAAAAATCAAATCTTTACTATTTTATTTGCATTCATGTAAATGAAAAAAAAATCAAATCTTTACTATTTTATTTGCATTCATGTAAATGAAAAAAAATCAAATCTTTATACATAATAAAAATCAAATCTTTGCATATATAAAAATCCAATCTTTTTATAAGTAAAAATCATATTTTTAGATTATAGAAAATCATATTTTCAGATTATATAAAATCATATTTTCAGATTATATAAAATCATATTTTCAGATTATATAAAATCATATTTTCAGATTATATAAAATCATATTTTCAGATTATATAAACCAAGAAAATCAGTTTTCTATAAAAAGAAAAATCACCTCCACCGTTTCCATCTTCTGACCAAGGGTTTCACGTCGTTCGCCATCCCAGTCGCCGGAGGTGTCGTGGGTTCTTCGATTGGCGATTGCGAGAAAGGGGGCTTCGGACGAGGGGGGGTCTCGGGAGTCGCGCCGCTAAGGGGGGTTTGCAGGCGTCGGAGGTGTCTGTGGCGAGGTTTCTTCGGGTTTGGGTCTTCGTCGAGGGGGTAGAAGAGGAGCGAGAAGATCGAGAGGAGGGAGATGGGGTGGCGCGATGGCCGGAGGAGGGGGGGGGGAGAGGAATCGCCATCGACGGCGGTGGCGGCTTGGAAAGGGTTTTTTTTTTATATATTTATTTTGAAAACTAAATTGAAAATATCGGGGGGGGGGGCTGGTTAAGGAGAAGGGATTTATTATTATTTTTTATTATTATTATTTTTTATTTATTTTTTTGCAAAAAGTTGACCTTTACATACGACCTCAAAACGAGGCCCACCGTCTGTCGTCTATAGTGTTTTACCCCCATTCCGAACTCAATGGGATATGTATCGCAAGCTGATTCGATTGTTCTGATCAGTTTCCGTTGAATTTTCATTTAAATCATTATACTGAATTTTAAACGTACATTCCGAATTAACGGGGTCACATACTAACTCTAACAATTCCAGAAAAATATTTTCTAGCTTCGTATTGACGATACGGTCCTAACAAAACTAGTTTCGTCGAATTCTGAGACCATTTGAAAAATGGCCAATTTCCAGTCGATTAAATTCAATTGAAACTGGTCAAACGCGTTTTCCTTCGCCACGCTCACATATTGATTCGAAAAATTATGAAATTTGGAATCTAGCAATAACTTAACATCACGGACCCAACAAAACTGGTCTCGTCGAAATCCGAGGTCGTTTGCAAAATTGCTATTTTTAAGGGCCTTATATATATAAAAATATATATAAATTCCACAGCGACTATTTCTAATTTTAAACTGGACATATCTTATCATTTCTAAGATGAAATCTCAGTTTGTTAACTTCGTTACAAAGATATAGTTATACAGATTCAAATATTTCTTGTTTCGTTCAATTCTGACTTATATTGAATTCTGTATATTCATTTGAAATTAGAAATCGAATTTTCGAACTACCGCGCCATTTTCAATTCCTTTTATAATTATATATAATTATTATATATTCTAACGACGACGTATATAATATATACGTTCTAATTATATTCAAAATAAATTTCTCGTCGATATTATTTAAAATAATTCATTTTAAATAATCAAAATTCGCCAAAATTGCCAAAATAAAAATTTTAAACTGGCCCAGATTTTCGGGTTGTTACAATCTCCCCCACTTAAAACTTTTCGTCCCCGAAAAGGAACAAAGTCGAAAGTGGTTTGATTAATCAACTCTACGTTCGATCCGGCTTCCATTCTCCAACTTTTCAGTTTCTGAGAATTTTCTAAAATTTCAAAAAATTTGGCTAACACCCTAAATTTTCGAAAAATTTCGCCATAACCTCCCCTGCACCGGGAGCATCGGGGAATTTCAAATAGCTTCCCCGGTCCTTCAGATCTCAAAAAGAAAAAGAAAAAGCCAAGCGGCTAGCCAATAGGCTCATAAAATCATCATCACCCAAACAAAACAGGAAATTATGTAGTAAACATGTACCTATTTGTCGGGCAAACAAATTTTATTCTTTGGCTCTAGCCTCCTTGCTATGACCTGTTCAATGATATACATGTATATGCAAGCAGATGCGACCAATTTTCAATACAATTCAATATGTGATTCAGTTAGGCTAAATGGCTAAAAATTAGCAAACAAATAAACAAACAACACAAACATCAATCAATTAGTGAATTAGAGTTTCAAATTCATAATTTTGATACATATACAAAAATCATGTTTTTGATGCCAATTCACAACAATGTATTCTAGCTATATATAAGTTTCGGTTCTCACACCAGCCTAATGGAAATATATAGAAAATCACACCTTCGAAACACGAACATAAATACTGATGATGTCATGACAATCATCAGTACCATCTCCGGGCGACTAGAATGTGATTCCATATCTATCCAGTATATTAAAACTTTGAATATACGTTTGCAAGGCGTATATGCAAATTCTTTATATACTGAATTGTCCAAAATCAATATAAACAAATAATCAAATACGAATAATTGAATTTAAATTTTCAAAACAAAAATGTTTTCATTTTCAAAAATATACTCTTCACACTCGTTCTAGGATACTACTGATCCCATCTCTAACGAGTCATTCTAATTGGATATTACTAATCCAATATCTGATGAATTCTTCCGTATGGTTCTAATGTGCCTTGTTCTCGAGCTCTGTAAACCAAAGCTCTGATACCAACTGTGACGAAAAGGAATTTCACTCGATCCGAATCAGTCGCTAAACCGATCCAGGCCGTTCGAAACGCCCCATCGTTCGAGAACACGACACATCAGAATGCATACAGAAGAACATTTCATTGTATATTACAACAATGCATCAAATTTCAAGAATATATAGAGTATAAATGAATATTACACAGAAATATCAGAGATTTAAATTACATTTAAATACATAGCAGCGGAAAATAATACAATACACAACTAGAAGAGATATACGGATACAAAGCTTTCCGGATATCATTCCAGCTATAAACCAGGATCCTTTGAATATAAATCTGCAAAACCAAAACTACTAGCTGCCCGTGTCAAAATAGGGGCACCCAGAGTTTAGGTTAAAACAATAAACTCCAGGTCAGTCATGTGACTGGTGTGAGAACTAAAACAGTTAATCTTTATTTTAAAGTTAGGTAAATCAAGGGACCACGCCGTATAACACGGAACGAGTTTCCTCCCAAGAATACCAGTGCATAAAACAAACAGCGCAATGCTAAATAAAGAAAAATGAAGCTCTTATAAGACCCAGTTCCCATCACACAATGCAACGCAAGCCGGAGGATAGGGTTTTTACCTTATAATAGCCAAGAATGCTTGATACGTTGAAAACAAATCATTTGATACTATTACAAGTGCATAGTGTATAAAACAACTTCAAATCATAAGTATCAATCATAGGCGGCATGAGTGCCCCATCCTACTATGTCACCATACTAGGTTCTACAAATAAAACCGCAAATGTCACGTATTTGGAAATTGGGTTTCCATCTATGAACCGAGGCAAAAGATAGTCCTCAACCGATTCGAGACGCTCTAGCCCGTGTCTCAGGAACAGAACGCATCGTCCCTTGGAGCGACAGGGCCGGTCCACCGATGTGGATTAAAATGCCTGAACACTGCGTTTCCCCGCCCTTTGGGGCGTAGGTGAGCCAACTAAATGACTCCATCGGACCCGGATCGTCCGATCAAACCGAGGCGCCTCGCAACAGCAACAACCACATAAGTCAAACTCGTCAGGGCGTGTAAAACCACTGACGCCACTTCTAACTAGAAAGAAACGCATGCCCTCCCTGAGATCCGTCTCCCGTTTTTGGTTCACAACCGGGGTGCGAAACTCGCGAAGTAAACGTTACACAAAGCTACGCCACAAAGGCCGTGCTTCGATCATCAACCACAAGACTTTGCTTTCCAACAGAAGCCTCGATCAATTGCCACTTAGGCATGCCACACAGGCAATTCACTCTATGCGTTTGATATCCATCAATATATAACCCCTGAGCTCGTACGTCTCAGAGAAGGGCGTTAAGCAAGAGAATAAATTCTCCGCCGCCAAACAGATATATATTTAATAGAGATCAATCACACGGACTAAAATCCAATGTCAGACACACAGTCCATTTACAAGTCCGTTCTGGGTCTGAACGAAACCGGAGGCACCTAGTACCCCGCATATCCATCGATCTCCAAGTACGTCTGGACGATCACCAACTGTTTCCATCTTCTTGGGTGTACAGCCCAATCAAGATCATCAGTTATCACCCAAACGACGTGAAGACTTCCGGTCTTCGACCATCGTCTTCATCTTCGACTTATCATCGTATCAGTTATTCAGAATGGGATAAACCCGGTCTTTCCGAATAACTCGCGTATATTTTAAATAAGTGTTACACAAACACAACATACGCCTCATTCCAATCCATTAGTCACTAACCGTAAATTAATCAAGAGAATAATTCCCCAAATATTAACCCCGAAGGCCGAAACCAACATCAGATCAATATCCAGAAAACCATTCTGCTTGGCTAACCGACAGTTAGTTTCTAAATTTCACATTCATAGGGAAAGGTTCCCATTAATTTTATCCAAGATAAATTCCTTGAATTTATTCTTTAATTACCTTTTGAATTTCGATTCAACTAGTCGGGATTAACGAACCTTACCGAAGTAATCATTTGTTTTAATTTCCCAATCCCAACCTATTCATCCCATGAAGTAAAACTGGTGATACTTCATATCTAACACCACGGTGTTATCGGTAAATTCAATTACCACTTCACGTTCAAATCTAATTAAAGATTTAACTATCGCTTGGAGTAAAACTGGTGATACTCCATTTTCGATCTTTTCAATCTAATTAAAGATTCATTAAAACTCCACTTAGTTTTAATCTTTAACTGGGTTAAAGAATCCGTGTCATTTAAAACACGGTTCACGATAAACCCAAAGTCACATTCATTAATTATCGGGTTAAAGAACGAGTGTTCTTTAAAACACTGTTCACGATAAACCCAAAAATCAATATCAATTCAATTCCAATTAAATATTCTTTAATTGGTACACTTCATTAAATCTATATAAAAAGATTTAATCTTTTCTCAACTGGGTTCAAGAACAGTGTTAGTGAAGACACCATTCACGACAAACCCAAATCACATTTGATATTCAATATAAGGCTCTGGATAGAAAATATATCGGCTTATATTCAATATCAAATTCTACGACTAACAAATGTCGTATTGGAAATAACGATATATATATATATATATCTTTCAAATTTCCATAACAACATCTGTATAATCACGAATTCCAACATCGAAATATTCCGAAGACAATTTCGATTCAAATCCACTCCAATGCAATCATTGGAAATTTTGGTTATTTTCAAAACCCTTTTCAAATCCAATTTATTTATTTAAAAATAAATAGAATTATATTTCTAGTTCAAAACTAGTTCATTTCGATAAAAATCTATTTTTATCTTTTCAAATATGGAGTTTTTCATCCCAAATCTTCACAAATCATTTCTTATGATTTTACACAAATTATTACTATTTTTAATAATTTTATCAAGGCCCGTACAGTCGATTTCCATCAACGGCCATCGAACTGCACTTACAGCGACCTTTTTCAAATTTGATTTGGACATAATTCCAAATCCAACCGTTAGATTTCAAATTTCTAATATTCGTTAGAAAGCTCTTTTCGATACGAACCCAACGGTTCCGGTTTTAGGAGAATCCGACGGTCGGATCTCCCGTAACGTCCGTTTGAAATAAATGGTCGAAATTCGCGAACTGCCGCGGCGCGGCGCGTTCTATTCAGGCCATTATATTATATATATAATATATATAATATATATTTCGTCGATTTCTATTTAAAACGAATTATATAAATAGTTTTAAATTCATTTCAAAAGCAATTTCAACTTCCATTTCAATTCAAATCAAAATTGAATTCTTCTTTATAAATTCGTTTTAAAATTCACTTCTATTCAATTCAAATTTCAATTCAATTCGAATTCGTTTTCAATCCATTTCATTTCGAAATCGTTTTCAACTCAATTCATTTCGAAATCGTTTTCAATTCAATTCATTTCGAAATCGTTTTCAATTCAATTCATTTCGAAATCGTTTTCAATTCAATTCATTTCGAAATCGTTTTCAATTCAATTCATTTCGAAATCGTTTTCAATTCAATTCATTTCGAAATCGTTTTCAATTCAATTCATTTCGAAATCGTTTTCAACTCAATTCATTTCGAAATCGTTTTCAATTCAATTCATTTCGAAATCGTTTTCAATTCAATTCATTTCGAAATCGTTTTCAATTCAATTCATTTCGAAATCGTTTTCAATTCAATTCATTTCGAAATCGTTTTCAATTCAATTCATTTCGAAATCGTTTTCAATTCAATTCATTTCGAAATCGTTTTCAACTCAATTCATTTCGAAATCGTTTCCAACTCAATTCATTTCGAAATCGTTTTCAATTCAATTCATTTCGAAATCGTTTTCAATTCAATTCATTTCGAAATCGTTTTCAATTCAATTCATTTCGAAATCGTTTTCAATTCAATTCATTTCGAAATCGTTTTCAATTCAATTCATTTCGAAATCGTTTTCAATTCAATTCATTTCGAAATCGTTTTCAATTCAATTCATTTCGAAATCGTTTTCAACTCAATTCATTACGAAATCGTTTTCAATTCAATTCATTTCGAAATCGTTTTCAATTCAATTCATTTCGAAATCGTTTTCAATTCAATTCATTTCGAAATCGTTTTCAATTCAATTCATTTCGAAATCGTTTTCAATTCAATTCATTTCGAAATCGTTTTCAATTCAATTCATTTCGAAATCGTTTCCAACTCAATTCATTTCGAAATCGTTTTCAATTCAATTCATTTCGAAATCGTTTTCAATTCAATTATAAATATCGTTCATGTCAAAATGGCGTCAATCTAATCAACACGGCTTCATATATTCCTTTATTTTCAAATATTCTATTTCAAATATTTCTTTTTCAAAATATTTCTTTTTCAAATATTTCTTTTTCAAATATTTCTTTTTCAAAACTGGAATGAGGCCCAATCAATTACCATATAAAATTAATTATATGGATTTTCATACAACACATGTATATAATAGCATTGAAAATAATCAACCATCAACCAAAGTGCACTACACTGTATAAGCATCAATTATAGATATTCAACGCTTATAACAGCCTGTCAATCAATCGATCGACATATTTAATCAATCAGGATGAGTGAACTTCAAATTTCATCCCAACACCCGTGTGGGGTTTCAAACAATCAAACACATATTTTATTTGTGCTGTTGGGCGATGTGTAAAATTTATCGACCCAATCAATGTCCTTCAAATAGGTGTACATAAACAAACTGTCTGGTTTGTAAATGAATATTTTATTTTATTCACTTTCACTATATTCATTCTCACGTTAAAAATTATATTTTTAACGATAAAACATTTTATTTCAACACATGAATTTCTATTCAATTCATTTATTCAATAAAATGGCATTTTTATTTTTCTAACTTATTTTAGAAAATTTCGGCGGCATAACGGCACGATACTAGAAACGGGACAAGGCCTAGCCTTATCCCCGGTCTAGTGAAGGCCCACGCCATTCACACATCAATCAAATTCACCAAACAACCAAATTCAAATCAAATCATATAACTAAGCTATGCAACCAAACAAACAAGTCCATGGTCTGTGGACGATTGTGTCGGGTGCTACTAAGCACCGTCTGCATCCTAGTGTATATATGTAATCAGAAAAGAAATTGAAAGGTGAGAAATTCTCACATATAGCTATCCTAGCTCCACGGCACTTCTTTTGCAGAATTCTTCATCGCTACCGCATCTTCGTCATCTTCGTTGTCCGCTTTCACTACCTATGTAAAAATCGAATTTTTTTTTACTTCGATGTTCAATATATAAAAATCACATTTTTACCTCACTACTCATCTCAAAATATCGTCTTTTATATTTTAAAATATCGTCTTTTATATTTTAAAAAATCACGTCTTTACTATTTTATTTGCATTCATGTAAATGAAAAAAAATCAAATCTTTACTATTTTATTTGCATTCATGTAAATGAAAAAAAATCAAATCTTTACTATTTTATTTGCATTCATGTAAATGAAAAAAAATCAAATCTTTACTATTTTATTTGCATTCATGTAAATGAAAAAAAATCAAATCTTTACTATTTTATTTGCATTCATGTAAATGAAAAAAAATCAAATCTTTACTATTTTATTTGCATTCATGTAAATGAAAAAAAATCAAATCTTTACTATTTTATTTGCATTCATGTAAATGAAAAAAAATCAAATCTTTACTATTTTATTTGCATTCATGTAAATGAAAAAAAATCAAATCTTTATACATAATAAAAATCAAATCTTTGCATATATAAAAATCCAATCTTTTTATAAGTAAAAATCATATTTTTAGATTATAGAAAATCATATTTTCAGATTATATAAAATCATATTTTCAGATTATATAAAATCATATTTTCAGATTATATAAAATCATATTTTCAGATTATATAAAATCATATTTTCAGATTATATAAAATCATATTTTCAGATTATATAAAATCATATTTTCAGATTATATAAAATCATATTTTCAGATTATATAAACCAAGAAAATCAGTTTTCTATAAAAAGAAAAATCACCTCCACCGTTTCCATCTTCTGACCAAGGGTTTCACGTCGTTCGCCATCCCAGTCGCCGGAGGTGTCGTGGGTTCTTCGATTGGCGATTGCGAGAAAGGGGGCTTCGGACGAGGGGGGGGTCTCGGGAGTCGCGCCGCTAGGGGGGGTTTGCAATCGTCGGAGGTGTCTGTGGCGAGGTTTCTTCGGGTTTGGGTCTTCGTCGAGGGGGTAGAAGAGGAGCGAGAAGATCGAGAGGAGGGAGATGGGGTGGCGCGATGGCCGGAGGAGGGGGGGAGAGGAATCGCCATCGACGGCGGTGGCGGCTTGGAAAGGGTTTTTTTTTTATATATTTATTTTGAAAACTAAATTGAAAATATCGGGGGGGCCTGGTTAAGGAGAAGGGATTTATTATTATTATTATTTTTATTATTTATTTATTTATTTTTTTGCAAAAAGTTGACCTTTACATACGACCTCAAAACGAGGCCCACCGTCTGTCGTCTATAGTGTTTTACCCCCATTCTGAACTCAATGGGATATGTATCGCAAGCTGATTCGATTGTTCTGATCAGTTTCCGTTGAATTTTCATTTAAATCATTATACTGAATTTTAAACGTACATTCCGAATTACCGGGGTCACATACTAACTCTAACAATTCCAGAAAAATATTTTCTAGCTTCGTATTGACGATACGGTCCTAACAAAACTAGTTTCGTCGAATTCTGAGACCATTTGAAAAATGGCCAATTTCCAGTCGATTAAATTCAACTGAAACTGGTCAAACGCGTTTTCCTTCGCCACGCTCACATATTGATTCGAAAAATTATGAAATTTGGAATCTAGCAATAACTTAACATCACGGACCCAACAAAACTGGTCTCGTTTAAATTCGAGGTCGTTTGCAAAATTGCTATTTTTAAGGGCCTTATATATATAAAAATATATATAAATTCCACAGCGACTATTTCTAATTTTAAACTGGACATATCTTATCATTTCTAAGATGAAATCTCAGTTTGTTAACTTCGTTACAAAGATATAGTTATACAGATTCAAATATTTCTTATTTCGTTCAATTCTGACTTATATTGAATTCTGTATATTCATTTGAAATTAGAAATCGAATTTTCGAACTACCGCGCCATTTTCAATTCCTTTTATAATTATATATAATTATTATATATTCTAACGACGACGTATATAATATATACGTTCTAATTATATTCAAAATAAATTTCTCGTCGATATTATTTAAAATAATTCATTTTAAATAATCAAAATTCGCCAAAATAAAAATTTTAAACTGGCCCAGATTTTCGGGTTGTTACATAGACTATATATGCTGTTGTAGAAATGTAGCCGTCTTTGTCACGAGCCCAATCCACATCAGAATAAGCATGGAGAGTGAGAGGTGAATCTTTGTGTATAATTAAACCCGTATTAGATATACCACTTAAATACCGAAGAAGACGATGTAGAGATTGCATGTGTTTCTTAGTTGGACGCTGCATGTATTGGGCTAACTTGTTCACTGCGAATGCCACGTCAGGCCTTGTAAGACTTAAATATTTTAAACTTCCTATCAAAGTACGATACTCAGTAGGATCGTTGAGAAGATTTCCATGTATAGTTAACGGAGGATGAGTTGCTAATGGTGTTGCAACTGGTTTTGCATCGTCTATATTAGCTTTGGACAAAATATCAGCAATATACCTCTTTTGACTCAAGAAAATACTTTTTGGATAAGGCATTATTTCCACTCCCACGAAGTAAGACAATTCTTCAAGGTCTTTGAGTGAGAAACGTGTCGCCAAATTTTTTATAAAAGTTTCCAGTGCATGGGTTGCATTACTTGTAACAATAATATCATCCACATGAACCAACAGATAAATGATGTCACCATTTTTGTGCAATGTGAATAAGGATGAATTAGAGACCGTGTTCTTGAAACCCAACTCAATTAAATATTGCCATAATTCTTTATAGCGAGCTCTTGGAGCTTGTTTTAACCCATATAATGCCTTATTTAATTTACATACATGTGTTGGATGTATAGGATCTGTGTAGCCAGGAGGTTGTATGGTGTATACATCTTCAGTGAGTGTGCCCTATAGAAAAGTATTGTTTATGTCAAGTTGGCGCAATGACCAACCTTGACTAACGCAAATGAAAGCATAAGCCGAACCGTGGCGGGTTTTACTACAAGGCTAAAAGTCTCACCGTAGTCAATGCCAGCTCTCTGATTAAAACCTCTTGCAACATAGCGAGCCTTATACTAAATAATGTTACCATCCTTATTCTTTTTAATTCGAAAAATCCATTTGCATCCCACTACATTTTGTGACATAGATGAAGGTACAAGATCCTAAGCTCTATTTTTCACCAATGCATTAATCTCTTCATCCATAGCTTTACGCCAAACGGGGCTTTTAAATGCCTAGGTGATATTTTTTGGGATCTTCATTTCATGAACCTCCGCATTTAAATTCAGTTTACTGATTGGTTTCCTAATGCCATGTTGAAGTTTTGTGGTCATTTGAGGAGAATGTATAGGATTGTTGGGTGTTGAATTTGTAGATGTGAATATATCGAGGTTTGACTGAGATGAAGTAGAGGAAAGCCCGGCAGTGGTATTAGGAGGTTGAGATGAGTTTGTTGTGGACATAGGAGATGAAAGGGGTGAAGTGGGGAATGAGGTAGGAGATGTGCTGAAAGGTGAGTTAGTTTGCAATGAATGAGAGGAGGAAGATTGAGTATTTGATAATATAGATAATGTGAGAGGTGCCCATTGTTCCACTAGGTCAGACAAGGAGGCAGTTGAATTTTTAAGTTTAGAAAAAGGAAAAATGTTCTCTTTGAAGTGAACAAGATGAGAAACATAAACATGATTAGTGTTTAATCCGAGACAATAATATGCACTTTGAGTAGTTGAATAACCAACAAAAATACATGGTTGAGATTTGAGTTCAAGTTCGTGAGAATTGCAGGGTTTAAGCCATGGGTAGCAAAGACATCCAAAACTTCGAAGCTTGGAATAATTAGGATGTTAGCCGAATAATTTAAAGTAGAGTGACACATTGTTTAGAGTTGGCGTGGGAAGTCGATTAATCAAGTATACAGCTGTTGAGCAAGCATTTATCCAATATTCAAGGGGCATTTTAGCATGAGTTAAGAAAGATAGAAATGTCTCAACAATGTGTCGATGTCGTCGCTCCAAATAGCCATTGTGTTGAGGGGTGTGGGGGTGGAGTTGTGAGATGCAAAATTTCATCGATGGACAGGTAGTTACGTAGGCTTTCATACTCACCACCGTTGTCCGAGTAGAGATTTTTGAGAGGAAGTTGAAAGTATTTTTCAATTAGAGCTTTATAGCGAATGAATATATGTTTTGCATCTGATTTTCGTTTCAAATTATACAATCAAATGTATTTAGAAAATTGATCAATGAAAATAAGATAATATTTAAAGCCATCATGAGAGTAAATTGGTGATGTCCAAAGATCAGAATAAACATACTTAAGTGGGGCAGTTGACACAATAGAGGAAGTAGATAAAGGAAGTTTATGCCTTTTATTGTAAGCACATGAAGTATAATCTAAAGTGGAGATACTAGGAACATGAAGTTTATTTTTGGAAACAATTTGCCTAAAAACATTACGAGACGGATGCCCTAAACGATGATGTCAATCAAGTGAACTAGTTATGCTTGCGTAAACTGTAGGGGTTGTGGATTTGAGCTGATAAATGCCTGTTGCAACCAGCCCCTGAAATAGAGATTCCCCCGTTTTGAGATCTTTCAGATGAAAAGAGGTGGAAGAAAAGACAATTGAGATATTATTATCATGACAAAGTTGAGAAATAGAAATTATATTTTTAGACATGGCAGGAAAAACTAAGACATTATTTAGTTTGAGTGATGATAAAGAACAAGAACAGACGTGAGTGATTTTAAGGCCTTTGCCATCACCGACGATCAACTCTTCGGTTTCATCATAA
The DNA here is from genome assembly GCA_030737875.1 of Allium sativum. Classification (NCBI taxonomy): domain Eukaryota; kingdom Viridiplantae; phylum Streptophyta; class Magnoliopsida; order Asparagales; family Amaryllidaceae; genus Allium; species Allium sativum. The sequence goes on from JASFAX010000021.1 coordinate 41,706,653, forward strand.
GGAGCATGGAGGGATAGATTGTTCATATCTATCGTGGCGTGGTGGGAAGCACCACTATTGAGAAGCCATGTTGAAGAGGATGAAGAGGCAGAGGAATTTACGTTGTTTGCTTAAGGTTTTTTTGTGAATAGGTTTGACAGAGGTTGAGAATTTGAAGGAGGAGGAATGGCATTAGGAAACTTTTGCTTAAAGAAAGGACAATGAGCAATCACATGTCCTTGTTCTCGGCACCATTGACATTTGCCTAGAAAAGTGTAGGGCTTTGTGGCATCATTGCCATTAAGAATCTGATAGGATGAAGTTTGGTTAATGAAAGCCATTGAAGAAGAGGAAGTTGAACTGTTTTGGATCAAGGCTCTGATACCATGATGAAGAGTTGAAGAGAAGAATACTTTTCCATTCATGAATCACAAATATATAAAGTTATAATATACATGCATTCATACGCACTGCAACAATTATGAAATAATATCATTAATGATATTTATTCTATTTCCTCATGGCATACCATTTATACATAATGCTCCACTTATGGGATAATATCATTAATGATATTTAATAATATCATTGATAATATTTATTCTATTTTCTCATATTATGGCATAGCGTATATGCAAAGATTGACTTAAATTATGTCAATCCTTATCTGTAAAACCACATGTATCGTATCTAGAGAAGCTGTTGCAGAAAAAGATTGCAAGATCTCCTTACCTATTCCTTCTTACATATATAAACTTGAGTAATTGATTGCACATTTTTTTTAATCATAGATTAAATTGCACATTCTTCTTGTGCTTGTAATCCAAGTATACATGAATTTTTTTCTCTGTTTTTTTTTACAGAGAATATTTTCCTGCCATCAGTTCATTTTTTCAATCATTTCTTGTGAATAGTTAATCAATTTTTATATTATCTAGTAGTACTTTTAGCTTGCTTTCTGATGGCTGAAAAAGATATACATGTAAGTTATATGTATAAATGCATAGATGTTGATAAGACGAAATGACTATAAAATGATGAGGATAAAATGTCAGATCCTATCACTTCTGTTATTGTGAGTGCAGAATCTATCCATACAGACCATACTATTCCTCTTAGTTATAATAAGGTAACAGAAGGAGCGTTGATGCTAATTTACTTTATTTTATGAAAATTATCCAACAAGCAATTGGAAATATACTGTAACAATAGTGACGACATAATCATATATATCAATAATTTGCTTGTAGCTTAAAAATAAATTATATTACATTAAAAAAATTAAAATTTCATTAAGAATATTTCTAACAGTGGGCATGAGCAAATTTTCTTAAACCCTGATAGAGTGTTAATTAGCAGAGTATGTTTCCAAATTGAAATATAGCTTTTCCAAGTTAAGATATACAATGTCTTTATTATTGCCACTTAAGGGCCAGCCGACGTCCTAAATGTTGCTCAAATTGTGCTATTTTGTTTGATTCATTGAGGAAAATGCAGACGTATGAATGTGTGTTACAGAAATTTTTAAAAGCATAATAAATATGTCCATAGTAACAACGGGAAGATAATCATGTCTTTTTTTTCTCATCTCCAATTTATAAAAAAAATTATTAAGGAGGTAATAGAATGAATATAAGAGCATACATAATACAGTTTTATTTTGAATGTATAGGGTTACAAAGGTATACTTGTCCTTACAAAACTGGTACGGCTATACAATAATGCAGCATACTAATGCTTTGAAGGGCAGAGCCATTTTCAAATCATTGATTGCATAGAAAGCGAAGTGCACGAGTAGAATATAATAATGATAATAAATCTTAAACAAGAACCGTTTAGAACTTGAATTGTGAATAAGGAAGGAAAAAAGATAACCTGAGATACATTTGTAATAGATTAACTATTGAAATTAAAGGAAGTTGAAAAGATGCTCCTCATGATGCTTGAAGTGCTTTTTCGTTTAATGGATCGCAGCAGCCAGGGAGCAAGAACACTCTCCATCCTGCAATTTGAACTATCGTTACAGAGTTCTTTGTTGGGTAACATTCTTCAAAAATGCAACCAATATATAATTTGTTTGTAATTATGGTATAAGTTGTGTGTTAGTTCTACAATTCTGTTAACCGTAATACAATAACTACTACATTGAAATAACTCGATTTTTCCGGATTTATGAAGAAGATCAATAGATTTCAGTTCAAGTCAAGCTTCAAAAACATGGCCCCAATACCAAAAAGAGACTAAATTGCTTTGGTTTTGAGTGGAGTACATTTTATTGTACATAAGTTTGCACATGTGAACTCAATTTCCATGAAACACAATAGGGTTGGCGAAAGAAACAAAGGGATCAAATGAATAGTAATAATTTTTACCCATTTGACAGCCATAGCTGATCCCAATAGTGTACCAATGTAACATCCGAGATTTTTTACCATTCAAATCGACAATGATCCTCAACGTCAACTTAAATCATTGATCAGTGTAGCTTCTTATTTCATTACCAATTAAATTTTCAATATTTCATTTTTCTTAAATCATTCAATAACCAATAGTTTTAATTATTGATCAGTCGAGTGATAAATGATGAAAATCTAATATTCTTATCAACAAAAATCAAAATTCATAGATTTTCAAATAATAATTTATATATAAAAAATATAATTCAAAACAATATTATGTCAATAAGCCTTATTCGAATGTTTAGAAATCCTTGTCGATGCATTGGCATCCCAAGTACAGACCAGAATTCATAAGTACTCAACAGAACAAATCAACATAATCCAAAATCATTTTATATCAAAATTACAAGTACGCTCTCTCATATACACTCAAACTCATTCTAGGGAATTACTACCCTATCTCTGATGAGTTAATCCCAAATAGAGCCAAGGTTTTCGCTAAAATAAAGCTCTGATACCAAATGTAACATCCGAGATTTTTGACTGTTCAAATCGACAATGATCCTCAATGTCAACTTAAACAAATCAAAAATATAGATAGTTATTGAGATTAAAATAAGAAAAAGAAGAAAGAAGAAAAACATTCGCAGAATCTCAAAGCGGAAGGACAAAATATAATAAATAAAAGTTCATGAAGCTGTTAAAACATACATTGATTTTACATTTACAAAGATTATCTGAGTTAATTAACATACAACATACCAATATAGGCACGGGATAATATAAATGAATACGTCAGTCAGGCTCCATCTTCAACTTCATAACTGTCTTCATTTAAAACCAAACTTAAATCTTGAAACAATTCCAAATTTTAAAATAATTTAAATATTTAAAATAGTTGAAAAAATATAATAAAATAGTTTTTATATATAATTTTGAAAAGGTTTGAAAATAAATAGTTTATATATAAAATAAACTTATCTAAATTTAATAAAATATATAGTTAAAATATTAAAGTAGTTTATAAAATAAGTAGTTGATTATTAAAATAGTTATTAAAGATAATTAATATATATATAAGTTAAAAATAGTTATAAAGTAAAATATTTGTAAAGTAAAATAGTTAACTACAAAAATACTTTATAAAAATGGTTTAAAAATTATATAGTTGGAATTCGAATCGTTTCTTCTAAATTTCAATTAAACTTGAAGTCGTATTTCAAATTTCAACAATCAAAACAATTCAACTTAAATATCTCGATTCGATTCAACATGCAATATAAATTTCAATTCAACTCAAACAATTCAGTTCAAATATTTGAAGCTTCAATTATAATTCTCAATTTGAATTATTTCAGTCTATGAAATCTCGAGTTAAAAATTTAAACATCACTTTAAAATCAAGTTAAACTTAATGTAAATTTCAAATGTGGATAAAACAATTCAATTTCAATAAATCCAATTTTTATTTCATTTTTACTTTAGCTTACAATATTAAAAAATTTCCTTTGGTTTTTATATTTCAAATCCGAAGTTCAAATTCAAAGGAAATCAATTTATAAAACATTGTCTATGTCGTCTTAAAAACAATATTTCAAAATTTACGGTTAAAACAAATTTTATCTAACCAACCGGTGTTCGAATAAAATTTCCTATCCTATGGCCAAATAATACTTAAAATTTAATTTTAGTATTTTGGGAAAGGATATATATTATTTCAATCCAAATCGGGGTCACTGGTATTTATTGTAACGACCCAGAAAATCTGAACCAATTTAAAAATTTTAAATTGGCTAAAATAATGGATTTTAAATATTTAAAATAAATATTTTAAATAATAGCAATGAAAACTGAGTTTGAATCGACAATTGAAAACGAATATAATTAATTCCAATTATAAACAAGGCCGGAAATGGCGCTGCAGTTTCAAAAATTGAATTCAAACTTTGTCGGACTGTATCGGGTGCAAAACAAAACGGATTTGAGTGAAACTAAAAATATTTAAATCTGTTAGTGAATACCTTTCTAACGAATCTGAAAAATCGAAGTTTCATAGCGGAAAGCAAAAGTTATGGCCAAATGAATTTTCAGAAAGGTCGTTATGGAATTTATATAGCCCGTGAAATTGGCCATTTTGCAAACGACCTCGGAATTCGACGAAACCACTTTTGTTGGATCCGGGATGTGAAGATATTGCTAGGTTTCAAATTTCATAATTTTTGAAGCTAGTATGTGAGCGTGGCAAAAGAAAACGTGTTTTGGTCAATTACAGTTAAATTGGATCGACCAGAAATGGCTTTTTGCAAATGGTCTCAGAATTTGACAAAACTAGTTTTGTTGGGACCGTATCGTCAAAACATAGCCAGATTTATTTTTCTGGAATTTTTCGAATCATTTTGTGGCCCTGGCAAATTGAAATGTACGTTCAAATCAAATATTAAATGTTTTATATTTTAATTTGAAGGAAAACTGACTGAAATAGTCGAATGGGCCTTCGAAACATATCCCATTGTGTTCAAAATGGGGGTAAAACGCTAGGGATGACAGTCGTTGGGTTTAGATTGGTGGTCGTGTCAGAAAACCCCTTTTAAAACCCACCGGCCAATCAGATTTTTTATTAAAAAAAAGGGAAAAAACTAATTTTCTCTCTCCCCGATTAAGGCGATATACGGCGGAAACCCTTTCAAACTTTCTCGTCCATTTTCCGATCAATCCACGCCTAATTAGCTCGTGCCACAGTTGAACTTTTTGAAGATCTTCCCGAGCTCTTCAAATCCATACCTGGTTTCGATTTTTTCATTGTGTATTTTGGGAGAACAGACGCCAGGAAGATCTCGACTTCCAACCGCCGCCCCGCCTGATTCTGACCAACGAGCTCGCCGCCGTCAGAGGTGGAGGCGCGCCTCTCCTTCCCCTTCGATGCTGCGAAGGCCGATCGACGAATAGCTACACGGATTTCGAGATAAATCCAAACCTAGTTTTGAACCTTTCAGCTGAGGTACGGCTATATATATTTTCAACAGTTTTAACACCTTTAAATCGTTGCAAACTTGAAAAATCATATCTTTTTCGTTTCTTGACGAAATTCAGTGAAACAAGAGACAGTGGACTCGTGTGGACGTCTTCTACATTCTAGAAGAGACCGCATATTTTTCTGAGCCTTCTGCTATTTTTGGTGGAATGAAACCCAATGTGAGATTTCTAATTTATAAACGATATGGAAAACGACGGTGTATAAATTATATAATCGATGTATGAGTTATATAAGCGTTGTACACCTCTTGTATAAGCGTCGTATAAGTTGTACGTTCGATGTATAAGTTGTATATGCGTTGCAAAAATTACATATGTGTTGAAATAGAAGTGATATGCTATATATAAATATATAGCAATATATATATACGCCCCTCGTCCACAAACCATGGACGATATTTATTGGTTGTGATTGGTGTGAAAACTGATTGATAGCGAATGGTTGATTGGAATTGTTTGTGGTTGATATTGATTGATTGTGGTTGAAAAATACCCGTTTGTGGTTGAGAAATATTTGGTTGAAACCACATAGGATTAGTTTGTGGAAATGAAATAAATATACATGCCGCCTGCGTGCGAACTAGATGCATGATTCCCCATTGTCAAAAACCGCGAGGTTTTAAGGTAGAGCGAGGAGCCGTACTAGGGACGGTCCCGGTTTTAACTACCTTGCCGTTATGCTGCCGAAATTTTGAATAAAATTCATGTGTTCGAATTATTTTCATTTGTTGAAACTGTATTTATTCGTTGAATAGAAAACCTTCATGTGTTGAATCGATATTCATTCGTTGAATGGTATTCGTGTTTTAAATATAAAAATCACATTTTTATCGATATATATAAACTATAGAAAACCTTCATGTGTTGAATCGATATTCATTCGTTGAATTGAAATTCATGTGTTGACTGGTATTCGTGTTTTAAATATAAAAATCACATTTTTATCTATATATAGAAACTATAGAAAACCTTCATGTGTTGAATCGATATTCATTCGTTGAATTGAAATTCATGTGTTGAATGGTATTCGTGTTTTAAATATAAAATCACATTTTTATCGATATATATAAACTATAGAAAACCTTCATGTGTTGAATCGAAATTCATGTGTTGAATGGTATTCATATTTTGAAATAAATTGTTTTATAATAAAAATCACATTTTTATCATCTATATGAACTATATAAAATAATCTTGTTTTGAAAGAAATTGTTTTATAATAAAAATCCTATTTTTATTACCTATATAAGCTATATAAAATTATAGTGTTTTGAAATGAATTGTTTTACAATAAAAATCACATTTTTATTATATACATGAATTGCTAAATATAGTGAAGTTTTGAAATAGAAGACAGTTAGATAAAAATATCATTTTTATCAAATGTATGAAAAGAATATAGCTTTGAAATCAAAGAATCGATATATTTATATAAATAGAATTAAAATATATCGAATAACGACGCTGCAGTTCGTATTTTGAAACCGTGATTTCAAACGATTATACCGGGAGATCCGACCATCGGATTTTCCTGAAATCGCAACCGTTGGGTTCGCTTTGGAAATATCTTTCCAATGGCACCAACTTTGTAAAAATCCAACGGTTGGATTGTCTGGAATGTTTAATTCAAATCTGAAGAAAAACAGCGCCAGAATCGATTATATTTTTATATATATATAAATATAATTATATTTAATCGAATAACGACGCTGCAGTTCGTATTTTGAAATCGAAACTTCAAACGATTGTACCGGAAGATCCGACCGTCGGATTTTCCCGAAACTGGAACCATTGGATTCGTTTTGAAAAGATCTTTCTAATGATGTAAATATTGTGAAGATCCAACGGTTAGATTTTCAGATATGTGTAAATCAAATCTGAAGAAAAACAGCGCCACGGCCGCGTTATGGCCTGAAGCGTCGTTTTGAATAAATTGGCTATTTTAAAATAAATAAAAATAGTGATAAATCGTTATAAAATATTATAAACGATATGGATGTTGAATTTAGAAATTAACTAAAGGTTGGCTAAGTCGAATGGTTTCCTGGGTGTTGATCTGATGTTGGTTTCGGCCTTCGGGGTTAATATTTGGGGAAATCGTTCTCTTACTGATTGACGGTTAGTTACTAATGAATTAAAATGACGCGTGTGTGGGTTAGTGTTGCACTTGTTTATCATATACGCGAGTTGCTCAGAAAGACCGGGTTTATCCCATTCTGAATAACTGAATCGACGATAATGAATCAAATATGAAGACGGTGGTCGAAGACCGGAGATCTTCACCTAGTTTGGATGGTAACCGAGGTCCTGATTGGGAGGCATCCCGAAATATGGATAATGAGTGGTGATCGTCCAGACGTACGTGGTGATCGATGGGTTTGCGAGGTATTTAGTGCCTCCGGTTTCGTTCAGACCCAGAACGGACTTGCAAATGGACAGTGTGTCTGACATTGGAATTTATTCTGTGTGATTGATAGCCATCAGTTGCACGGTATGAATTGCCTGTGTGGCATGCTAAGATGCAGTGATCAGGGCTTCTGTTGAAAAGCAAAGTCTTGTGGTGATGATCAAAGCACCGCCTGCGTGGCGTAGCTTTGGGTATAACGTGAAATCGCGAACCTCACACCCCGGTATGAACCAGAAACGGGAGAGGACATCAGGGAGGGCATGTGTTTCCTTCTAGTTAGAAGTGGCGTCAGTGGTTTTACACGCCCTAACGAGTTTGACTTATGTGGTTGTTGCTGTAGCGAGGCGCCTCGGTTAGATCGGACGATCCGGGTCCGATGGAGTCATTCATTGGCTCGTTTACGCCTCAAAGGGCGGGGAAACGCATTGTTCAGGCATTTTAATCCACATCGGTGGACCGGCCCTGACGATCCAAGGGTCGATGCGCTCTGACCCTGAGACATGGACTAGATTGTCTCGAAGTCGGTAAGGACTATCTTTTGCCTTGGTTCATGACAGAAATCCAATTTCCAAATACGTGACTGTGGGGTTTTGATTGTATACCCATATTTGGCGACATAGTGGCATGGGACGCTCATGTCGTCTATGATTGATAGTTATGATTTGAAATTGTTTTTGAAACATCTAAACACTAGTAATAATATCAAATGCTTTTGTTTTATTTGTATCAATCATATTTTGGCCATTATAAGGTAAAACTCTATCCTCCGGTTTGTGTTGCATTGTGTGATGGGAACTAAGTCTTATAATGGCTTCATTTTTATAAAAAGCATTTCGATGTTTAAAAGAAAGATTTGTTTTTAAAGCACTGGCAATCCAATGGAGTAAACCCGTTCCACGAAAGTGGCGTGGTCCTGTGATTAGCCATATATTAAATGTGTTGAGTAGATTTCTCATACCAGTCCTTGTTGCAGTCATGATGGGGGGTTCTCACCATGTGGTTTGGTGGCGAACAATGGGCTCTTACCCCTACATGTCCCTTGCGGGGCTTCGTTGATGTGTGCTGACAGTCGAGAGACTGGCCGTAAAACAAGTGGTACTGGGGGACCATTGTGAGCCACGGTGGGTTTTACCTGCTATACTGGAGGATGAAGGGATGGTTGCAAAGCCTACCGGATTTTGCGGTAACGTCACAACGTGGTATCAGAGCTTTGGTTAAGCTTAGTGCTGGAATATAACATATTAACGAACTCGTCAGAGATAGAACTAGTAGAGTTCTAGGACGAGTAACTCATTGCAGATAGGATCAGTAATATCCTAGTATGAGTACAGCAGAATCAGAACAACTCGTTAGAGATGGGGTCAGAAGTGCCCCAAAACGAGTCGAGAATAATATGTTTTAAATAACGTATTTGTGATTATGTTTATAGTCTGGTTTTAGAAATATAATTTTTGAATATATAAAAGATATATATTTGAAAAGTAAAGGAAAATATGAATCGATTAGTATATTTTTGAAAAGTTAAAAACAAATTGCTTGTTGTTTGTGTTGTGTGATAGTAAATTGGATTAATTAAATCATAGCAATGATAATTAATTTAATCAACAATAGAATAATGGTAGAATTTATTCATTTAAATCACACATTGAACTGATTAGAAAATAGATAGAAATATATACATGTGCATTATATATGTTTGAACAGGTAATTGGATAGCTGTTGAGTAAAGATTTTATTTGCGTGCCCGACAAATAGGTAAACCTTAATGAGTTGGATGCGAAATATTATTATATCAACTCCTGTGAATGCCATTGGATGCGGAGTGCTGGTTATTCTGTGTGTAAAAATAAATGTCGCCATAGGATAGTAACAATTAATTTTGAACTACATTACATGGCATATTTCTGAAGATAGGCATACTTCATCATATACCACATAAGCATTTGGAGCTTGTGTGACGAGGTGGAAGATTTACCATACGAGCGAGAGGCTTGTATGGCGATGACTATATTTTACAGGTTGAACTGATGACTGATATGGACTATTTAAATTGTAACGATAAAATTGTCAAATTAATAAAAAACCCACACGGGTCTGGAGTTGACAATAACCACGTCTCTCTAGTTATTAGATACGGTAAATGGACTATTTATTTCCCACACGGGACGAGGTGACGAGGAATTATCCTCTGGAGCATTTAAAATACACACTCCCTCAGACTTTGACAGGGTGACGAGAATTTATTCTCTGGAGTTATTATCAATACACGATCCCCTGTAAACACCAGAATATATCACTATAAATATGTGTATTCTTATTAGGATTTATTGGGTACCTAATACGGCCCAATAAATTTCCAAACCTCTCCCCGTACAAAGGAGGTTATGGCGAAATTTTTCGAAAATTCCGGGTGTTAGCCAAATTTTTGAGGAATTTGAAAATTCTCAGAAACTGAAAAGTTGGATAATGGAAGCCAGATTGAACGTAGAGTTGATTAATCAAACCACTTTCGACTTTGTTCCTTTTCGGGGAGGAAAAGTTTTAAGTAGGGGAGATTGTAACGACCCAGAAAATCTGAACCAATTTAAATTTTTTAAATTGGCTAAAATAATGGATTTTAAATATTTAAAATAAATATTTTAAATAATAGCAATGAAAACTGAGTTTGAATCGACAATTGAAAACGAATATAATTAATTCCAATTATAAACAAGGCGTGAAATGGCGATGTAGTTTCAAAAATTGAATTCAAACTTTGTCGGACTGTACTGGGTGCAAAACAAAACGGATTTGAGTGAAACTAAAAATATTTAAATCTGTTAGTGAATACCTTTCTAACGAATCTGAAAAATCGAAGTTTCATAGCGGAAAGCAAAAGTTATGGCCAAATGAATTTTCAGAAAGGTCGCTATGGAATTTATATAGCCCGTGAAATTGGCCATTTTGCAAACGACCTCGGAATTCGACGAAACCACTTTTGTTGGATCCGGGATGTGAAGTTATTGCTAGGTTTCAAATTTCATAATTTTTGAAGCTAGTATGTGAGCGTGGCAAAAGAAAACGTGTTTTGGTCAATTACAGTTAAATTGGATCGACCAGAAATGGGCCTTTTTGCAAACGGTCTCAGAATTCGATGAAACTAGTTTTGTTGGGACCGTATCGTCAAAACATAGCCAAATTTATTTTTCTGGAATTTTTCGAATCAGTTTGTGGCCCTGGCAAATTGTAATGTACGTTCAAATCAAATATTAAATGTTTTATATTTTAATTTGAATGAAAACTGACTGAAACAGTCGAATGGGCCTTCGAAACATATCCCATTGTGTTCGGAATGGGGGTAAAACACTAGGGACGACAGTCGTTGGGTTTAGATTGGTGGTCGTGTCAGAAAACCCCTTTTAAAACCCACCGGCCAATCAGATTTTTTTATAAAAAAATGGGAAAAAACTAATTTTCTCTCTCCCCGATTAAGGCGATATACGGCGGAAACCCTTTCAAACTTTCACGTCCATTTTCCGATCAATCCACGCCGAATTAGCTCGTGCCACAGTTGAACTTTTTGAAGATCTTCCCGAGCTCTTCAAATCCATACCTGGTTTCGATTTTTTCATTGCGTATTTTAGGAGAACGGATGCCAGGAAGATCTCGACTTCCAGCCACCGCCCCGCCTGATTCTGACCACCGAACTCGCAGCCGTCAGAGGTGCAGGCGCGCCTCTCCTTCCCCTTCGACGCTGCGAAGGCCGATCGACGAATAGCTACACGGATTTCGAGATAAATCCAAACCTAGTTTTGAACCTTTCAGCTGAGGTACGGCTATATATATTTTCAACAGTTTTAACACCTTTAAACTGTTGCAAACTTTGAAAAATCATATCTTTTTCGTTTCTTGACGAAATTCAGTGAAACAAGAGACAGTGGACTCGTGTGGACGTCTTCTACATTCTAGAAGAGACCGCATATTTTTCTGAGCCTTCTGCTATTTTTGGTGGAATGGAACCCAATGTGAGATTTCTAATTTATAAACGATATGGAAAGCGACGATGTATAAATTATATAATCGATGTATGAGTTATATAAGCGTTGTACACCTCTTGTATAAGCGTTGTATAAGATGTACGTTCGATGTATAAGTTGTATATGCGTTGTAAAAATTATATATGTGTTGAAATAGAAGTGATATGTTATATATATATATATATATATATATATATATATATATATATATATATATATATATATACGCCCCTCGTCCACAAACCATGGACGATATTTATTGGTTGTGATTGGTGTGAAAATTGATTGATAGCGAATGGTTGATTGGAATTGTTTGCGGTTGATATTGATTGATTGTGGTTGAAAAATACCCGTTTGTGGTTGAGAAGTATTTGGTTGAAACCACATAGGATTAGTTTGTGGAAATGAAATAAATATACATGCCGCCCGCGTGCAAACTAGATGCATGATTCCCCATTGTCAAAAACCGCGAGGTTTTAAGGTAGAGCGAGGAGTCGTACTAGGGACGGTCCCGGTTTTAACTACCCTGCCGTTATGCTGCCGAAATTTTGAATAATATTCATGTGTTTGAATTATTTTCATTTGTTGAAACTATATTTATTCGTTGAATAGAAAACCTTCATGTGTTGAATCGATATTCATTCGTTGAATTGAAATTCATGTGTTGAATGGTATTTGTGTTTTAAATATAAAAATCACATTTTTATTGATATATATAAACTATAGAAAACCTTCATGTGTTGAATCGATATTCATTCGTTGAATTGAAATTCATGTGTTGAATGGTATTTGTGTTTTAAATATAAAAATCACATTTTTATCTATATATAGAAACTATAGAAAACCTTCATGTGTTGAATCGATATTCATTCGTTGAATTGAAATTCATGTGTTGAATGGTATTCGTGTTTTAAATATAAAAATCACATTTTTATCGATATATACAAACTATAGAAAACCTTCATGTGTTGAATCGATATTCATTCGTTGAATTAAAATTCATGTGTTGAATGGTATTCGTGTTTTAAATATAAAAATCACACTTTTATCTATATATAGAAACTATAGAAAACCTTCATGTGTTGAATCGATATTAATTCGTTGAATTGAAATTCATGTGTTGAATGGTATTCCTGTTTTAAATATAAAAATCACATTTTTATAGATATATATAAACTATAGAAAACCTTCATGTGTTGAATCGAAATTCATTCGTTGAATTGAAATTCATGTGTTGAATGGTATTCATATTTTGAAATAAATTGTTTTATAATAAAAATCACATTTTTATCATCTATATGAACTATATAAAATAACCTTGTTTCGAAAGAAATTGTTTTATAATAAAAATCCTATTTTTATTACCTATATAAACTATATAAAATAATAGTGTTTTGAAATGAATTGTTTTACAATAAAAATCACATTTTTATTATATACATGAATTGCTAAATATAGTGAAGTGTTGAAATAGAAGACAGTTAGATAAAAATATCATTTTTATCAAATGTGTGAAAAGAATATAGCTTTGAAATCGAAGAATCGATATATTTATATAAATAGAATTAAAATATATCGAATAACGACGCTGCAGTTCGTATTTTGAAACCGTGATTTAAAACGATTATACCGGGAGATTCGACCATCGGATTTTCCTGAAATCGCAACCGTTGGGTTCGCTTTGGAAATATCTTTCCAACGGCACCAACTTTGTAAAAATCCAACGGTTGGATTGTCTGGAATGTTTAATTCAAATCTGAAGAAAAACAGCGCCAGAATTGATTATATTTATATATACAAATAAATATAATTATATTTAATCGAATAACGACGCTGCAGTTCATATTTTGAAATCGAAACTTCAAACGATTGTACCGGAAGATCCGACCGTCGGATTTTCCCGAAACTGGAACCATTGGATTCGTTTTGAAAAGATCTTTCTAATGATGTAAATTTTGTGAAGATCCAACAGTTAGATTTTCATATATGTGTAAATCAAATCTGAAGAAAAACAGCGTCACGGCCGTGTTATGGCCCGAAGCATCGTTTTGAATAAATTGGCTATTTTAAAATAAATAAAAATAGCGATAAATCGTTATAAAATATTATAAACGATATGGATGTTGAATTTAGAAATTAACTGAAGGTTGGCTAAGTCGAATGGTTTCCTAGGTGTTGATCTGATGTTGGTTTCGGCCTTTGGGGTTAATATTTGGGGAAATCGTTCTCTTACTGATTGACGGTTAGTGACTAATGAATTGAAATGACGCGTTTGTATGTTAGTGTTGCACTTGTTTATCATATACGCGAGTTGCTCAGAAAGACCGGGTTTATCCCATTCTGAATAACTGAATCGACGATAATGAATCGAAGATGAAGACGGTGGTCGAAGACCGGAGATCTTCACCTCGTTTGGATGGTAACCGAGGTCCTGATTGGGAGGCATCCCGAAATATGGATAATGAGTGGTGATCGTCCAGACGTACGTGGTGATCGATGGGTTTGCGAGGTATTTAGTGCCTCCGGTTTCGTTCAGACCCAGAACGGACTTGCAAATGGACAGTGTGTCTGACATTGGAATTTATTCTGTGTGATTGATAGCCATCAGTTGCACAGTGTGAATTGCCTATGTGGCATGCTAAGATGCAGTGATCAGGGCTTCTGTTGAAAAGCAAAGTCTTGTGGTGATGATCAAAGCACCGCCTGCGTGGCGTAGCTTTGGGTATAACGTGAAATCGCGAACCTCACACCCCGGTATGAACCAGAAACGGGAGAGGACATCAGGGAGGGCATGCGTTTCCTTCTAGTTAGAAGTGGCGTCAGTGGTTTTACACGCCCTGACGAGTTTGACTTATGTGGTTGTTGCTGTAGCGAGGCGCCTCGGTTAGATCGGACGATGCGGGTCCGATGGAGTCATTCGTTGGCTCGTTTACGCCCCAAAGGGCGGGGAAACGCATTGTTCAGGCATTTTAATCCACATCGGTGGACCGGCCCTGACGATCCAAGGGTCGATGCGCTCTGACCCTGAGACATGGACTAGATTGTCTCGAAGTCGGTAAGGACTATCTTTTGCCTTGGTTCATGACGGAAATCCAATTTCCAAATACGTGACTGTGCGGTTTTGATTGTATACCCATATTTGGCGACATAGTGGCATGGGACGCTCATGTCGTCTATGATTGATAGTTATGATTTGAAATTGTTTTTGAAACATATAAACACTAGTAATAATATCAAATGCTTTTGTTTTATTTGTATCAATCATATTTTGGCCATTATAAGGTAAAACTCTATCCTCCGGTTTGCGTTGCATTGTGTGATGGGAACTGAGTCTTATAATGACTTCATTTTTATAAAATGCATTGCGATGTTTAAAAGAAAGATTTGTTTTTAAAGCACTGGCAATCCAATGGAGTAAACCCGTTCCACGAAAGTGACGTGGTCCTGTGATTAGCCATATATTAAATGTGTTGAGTAGATTTCTCATACCAGTCCCATGACTGACTCGTAGTTTGTTTCACTTTCAAACTCGGGTGCCCCTTTTTCTACACGGGCAACCTTGTATTCAGGTTTAGCTGGCTCTTTCTGGATAGCTGGAGTTGAAGATGGATTCTATTGTTTATCTCTTTTTATGCTGTTCAGCTCCTATTGTACATATTTTGTTTGTTTCCCCTGTAGACATTTATGTATAGCTGAACTGTATTTGTACTAAGTATGATCCTGTATACTGTGTAACTCTGATGATTACGTTTATCCAGTGTATTCTATTGTACATTATCTGGTGTATTTATTTAATTTTGTTCTGCTGTTATCTGTTTATGTGTTATATTCCAAAGATTACCCTTGTCTCCGTCTGTACGGGAAATGGGGTCGTCACATTTATCATTTCTACCTATGTTCTTAATTCATTTTAATGATTAATCCCGAGTTTATTTGATGCCCATAACATCTAGGGTAAATGGTTGGGATTAATCAATACAAACACTGGTCATATAAAATCAAGGTGAATAACAGGTAAATTCACATAAATAAACATTAATATGTAAACATATCAAAATCAACCCATACATCACATCAATACATTCAAATAGTTCATAAATTTACTAGTTATCAGATGTCGGGTGGTTTTAAACTAACAACTATATCAAATTTTAACTTAACTGAAAATTTCATACTAATAGTCAAATTAAATTAAATTATCGGTGTTAGTCAACATAAATATGCAATTATAACTATCAAACAGTAAACAATACAATTATATCATGACATGATATTAATTAAACTAATATTAGAATATTTTAGTTAGATGTAAGTGGGTTTAATTACTCACCTTTGGTTCCGAACGCGTTTGAAATCCAAATAAGCCTCAAAATTCAACTCTCTTAGAATCTATCCAAATCAATGACCTCGTGAAGAGCTCATCGATACAATTCTGACACAACAAACCGCGTGTCAGTTGGAGCTCGTATGAAAAAGTTATTGATGTTATAACGTTTGATATTCAAATTATAAAAATAAATAAAATAATTCTCTCACCCAACAGTCAATCACCACGTCACCTTCCTCTCTCCCCGGCCATCTTCTTCGTTCCAGTAAAACCCATAATCAAAGAAAACCGAAAACCACGTTAAAATCCAAAATCATGCACCATCCTAGAAGCCACCGAAATCCGATCAGAAAGCACCACTGAGATCGCCTCCAAGAACTCCATCAATGGCCAGAGAATGGCTCCACTCGGCTGCGCCCATCGTCATGACCTCATAATGTTTAGATCGGTAGAAAATTACAACCCTAGCTCGTCCCTACGATGGAATGTAACGAACCTCGAAGCAAGAAAATCCAAAACGAAGAGTACAGAAATGTAGATCTCGGCCTCACGAGTTCAACGAATCAAAAATTGTTTGATTTCATTGGGTTTTAGTTTTTTCTTTTTAATAATTTGCCAAAGAATCAACAATGACGACAATGAATATTTCGGCTACAGGAATTAGAAAATGAATCAGTGAGGTTAAGATGGAATAGGGGTTAGTGATTAGGATTATTTATGGGAAAATTTTCAATGGTTAATTAATTAGATACCATATTCAATACTTCGTTTATTCATCTATAATTCAATTGCCAATTGACACAAATCTGGGCCTATACAAGATAGGGTTTATATTTCGTTATATTTATCAATTACACATAATAAAATCTCAATTTAAGTTTTTCAACAAATTTTAGTTGAACATTATATTTATATATATACACACACACACAAAATTCATTTTAAGTATTAACAATTCACTATAAATTCCCAATTCATATAATTACCTTTAACTAAATTTCAAAAACAAATCAACTTTATTCACATCAAAATAAATTTTATTTCAACTTAGTAAATCAAAACTTATTCCAATTAAATTCCAATTTTGATTATTTATAAAAATTCAATTTTAATTCCAATTATTAATTTAGTCAATTTCATTGAAATACTTAAATTTTAGTTTTAATACTTATTAAAACAAACCAAATTTTAATTCCAATTATAATCAATAAAGCTATAATTGTTCAAGCAAGTCGAATTTCATTATTTACAAATTCGAATTTTATTTTAGTTATTAACTACACCAATCAATCTCATTAAATATACTAATATTAATTTCCGACTTTCACTGTTAATCAATGTAAACAAATCACAAGTTCATTTGCAATCTATATCAGTCACTACCTAACAAATATGTTGCATTAAATTACCTAAGAAATTTACCTGAATTTCTATCATACCATTTTTCACAGTTAGATCATTAAAGTATTAGCATAAGTTTAATTCCAAATATTAATCCATATCCAAACTAGGACTTATATTAGTTATAAGGCTAATTTACATGTAGCGTAAATTCTCTTCAAAGATTTTTCAGCAAATTAAGTTAAGCAATTAAATTTAAAATAACTAATTCATTTTATGCCTTAATTAACTTGTTATTAATTCCCAAATACATTTCTAAACAATTTAAACCACTTCTTCCAAATAAAAATTTAATCTCGATTTGATTACAAAACATGTTAATTTTACACAAATCAAAATAAAATTTAACTAACTTTGCAAGTTGATTTTATTTGTATTTAATTCCAACATTGATTTTTTTTAATTCAATTGAATTTCAACTATAAATTCTTTAACTCAATTCCATTCTTATTCTTTTAGATTTCGAATTTCAATTTTAATTACTACAAACAAGAATCAAAGTCAAGTTTACCATCAATGCAACTTATTAGTGTTATAACAAGTTGAAATTTATTACCTAATTCTCCTTAATTAAGTTCACACATCAAAACTTATATAATTAAATGTTAGTTATAACAACAAAAAAATATTCAAAAATCATATTAAATTTAGTAATCTAAAATGTCGAAAAATAGGGGTTATTACACTCTCCCCTACTTAAATTTTTCGTCCTAAAAAAGGCACAGTAAGGAAGTTTCAATTTATATAACAGATCATATATATATATATATATATATATATATATATATATATATATATATATATTATAGTAAACAATATATGCAGAAATTTATATAAGGCTTAACAAATGCACCTAACAAACTTCTAACTAGTATTCATCCAAAAATTGAACAAAATTTTCATTCACACTCTCTAATATCAATATTTAATCTATTACACTACCATTTCATACCAATGTACAATTGATTAACATTTATTGGTAGTATTCACTTTATTGCACATTAGTTGTCTTTATTCTCTTCTAATTTGATTTATTTAAACTTTATTAGGTTTATATACATTTATTTTCTTACAGAGAATTCATATTCAATCAATGCATATTACCTTATATCCAATTGACTCATTTACAGTCATCTATGCTCACTATTTTTGTTTCACTTCACAAGTTAGATTCATTACCATATTACATCAATTCCATTTCATTTGGCTTATTTTACCAATTTAGTCCTTTCCAAATTTATTTATTTTCATTAATCTCCATAAATTAAATAAATTTAATAATCCGTACACTAGTTTTAATTTATTTACTTTTCTTAGTTGAATTCAATTCCACAACATGACTAAGTATATCAATTATTATCAGAATTTACATTTTATTGACATGTATAACAAACCAATTTAATTTTACCTTCATTATTCATACATACCTTGTATATTATTCAATTGATTATTCATATAACACTTTAGCTTCTTATATATTTTGGTAAGTTATGTATGCTATAGAAAAGGATTGATTGTTATACAAGTTCAAAGGTTTAAATTCATTTCAATTCATTATTTCCAATTCTTAAACCATTTTGCTTTAATTATAACCCTCTTAGGTTCATTCTCTTATTTCACAATTTAGAAGTTTCTAAAATATCAAGTTTTGATCATTTCAATAATTTGAACATTATTAATTATTCGAGAATTTAAGAATTCAAACCTCGGGTTCATTTCCAAAACAATTTTCAAAATAATATATACAATACTTCAAACCATAATTTAAAAGATTTAATTGAACCTAATTTTCAAACAAAATATCAAAGTTTCTAAGTATTCACTGCACTCAAATTCTCAAAAATAACGTCGATGATGCGTGCACTCATCACCGAAATCATTTCCCGAAGATAAGAGGGGAATATACACTTAGTTCAAAAATTCATTTGAAAATAATTTATATATACGTAACAACTTATATATATATATATATATATATATATATTATTCCAAAACCATTTTTAAATCAATATTACAAAATCACACGAAATTAAATTCTCAAATTCATATTTAACTTCTTATTTCATTACCAATTGAATTTTCAATATTTCATTTTTCTTAAATCATTCAATAACCAATAGTTTTAATTATTCGTCAGTCCAATGATAAATGATGAAAATCTAATATTATTATCAACAAAAATCAAAATTCATAAATTTTGAAATAATTCTTTATATATATAAAATATATTTCAAAACAATATTATGTTAATGAGCCATATTCGAGTGTTAAGAAATCTTTGTCGATGCCTAGGCGTCCTAAGTACCGATCAGAATTCATAAATACTCAACAGAACAAACCAACATAATGCAAAATCGTTTTATATTGAAATTACAAGTACGCTCTCTCATATACACTCAAACTCATACTAGGGTATTACTACCCTATCTCTAATGAGTTAATCCCAAATAGAGCCAGGGTTTTCTCTAAACCAAAGATCTGATACCAAATGTAACATCCAAGATTTTTGACCATTCAAATCGACAATGATCCTCAATGTCAACTTAAACAAATCAAAAATACAGATAGTTATTGGGATTAAAATAAGAAAAAGAAGAAAGAAGAAAAACAATCACAGAATCTCATAGCGGAAGGACAAAATATAATAAATAAATAACAGTTCATGAAGCTGTTAAAACATACATTGATTTTACATTTACAAAGATTATCAGAGTTAATTAACATACAACATGCCAATATATGCAGCGAGATAATATAATTGAATATGTCAGTCAGGCTCCATTTCCATCTTCGTAACTGTGTCTTCGTTAATTGAAAACTCAGGCTGACCCAAGCATAAATGAAAAGAAAAAAACACTTGGATCAGAACTAAAATATTCTCATATCAGTTAAATCAATTTCATGTGATAATATGAGTGCAATAACTTAAGAGATGTTACGGGAAATTTCATTTCTTAAGGATCCGTCAAACTAGATACTATATAATATAATATGCTATTATAATAGTGTCTATGGTTAAATATAAAATATATTAAAGTAGTGTAAGCGGGATTTCCATTATTACCCTTACACCGTTCATACCGTTGCCGTACAGTTTGCATATAACACACTAGTACATCGGTGGATAGGGATGCGCCGTGATACGACAACGTTAAATCAAAATCGTAGGGGGCTCGATCAGGATAATATGACAAGGCACACGAGGAATGCCCGGAGTATGAATATACTAGTTGCACGCCCGGACTGGTGGTAACGCATAACCGTGACTACCGCCCACCTCGAACAACACTCCGAAATCACGGACGTGCATCAAATCAAATCGATCAAACCGAGGGACTATAGTAATAAAGGAAGAAGTGTTGCCGATAGAGATAGCTAACCCCACTTGGTCACAGTATAGCCTTGTTTTAGTCATTTTAATTATGACCCGAAGGTTAAGGACATCCATCATTGTTCTCTTTCTTCAAATCCAGTAATTGCCTCCAAATCAACCTACTTCATTCTGGAACTCCACCGCGTACACAGTTGTTAAAGTGGTTTTCGGTATTGGCAGAGAGCATGACAATATCCGATCTCGGTCTCTTTAACAACCAAACGTTTATATTTTTCACGTCGGTCGGTTGTTTTACATTTCAAAGGGGTTCATAATTCATATCAAAATATCATATTTTGCTTTAAACTCATCTCAATGGTCGAGATAGAATATTTCATAATAAAATCTCCATTTAAAACCAAACTTAAATCTTGAAATAATTCCAACTTTTAAAATAATTTAAATATTTAAAATAGTTGAAAAAATATAATAAAATAGTTTTTATATATAATTTTGAAATGGTTTGAAAATAAATAATTTATATATAAAATAAAATTATCTAAATTTAAAAAAAATCTATAGTTAAAATATTAAAGTAGTTTATAAAATAAGTAGTTGATTATTAAAATAGTTATTAAAGATAATTAATATTTATAAGTTAAAAATAGTTATAAAGTAAAATAGTTAACTACAAAAATACTTTATAAAAATGGTTTAAAAATAATATAGTTGGAATTCAAATCGTTTCTTCTAAATTTCAATTAAACTTGAAGTCATATTTCAAATTTCAACAATCAAAACAATTCAACTTAAATATCTCAATTCGATTCAACAATCAATATAAATTTCAATTCAACTCAAACAATTCGGTTCAAATATTTGAAACTTCAATTATAATTCTCAATTTGAATTATTTCAGTTTATGAAATCTTGAGTTAAAAATTTAAACATCACTTTAAAATCAAGTTAAACTTAAAGTAAATTTCAAACGTGGATAAAACAATTCAATTTCAATAAATCCAATTTTTTATTTCATTTTTACTTTAGCTCGCAATATTAAACAATTTCCTTTGGTTTTTATATTACAAATCCAAAGTTCAAATTCAAAGGAAATCAATTTATAAAACATTGTCTATGTCGTCATTAAAACAATATTTCAAAATTCACGGTTAAAAAAATATTTAACCAACCGGTGTCCGTATAAAATTTCTTACCCTATGGCTAAATAATACTTAAAATTTAATTTTAGTATTTTGGAAAAAGATATATATCATTTCAACCCAAATCAGGGTCATAGGTATTTATCATTTCAACCTATGTTCTTAATTCATTTTAATGATTATCCCGCTTTTATTTGATGCCCGTAACATCTAGGGTAAATGGTTGGGATTAATCAATACAAACACTGGTCATATAAAATCAAGGTCAATAACAGGTAAATTCACATAAGTAAACATTAATATGTAAACATATCAAAATCAATCCATACATCATATCAATACATTCAAACAGTTCATAAATTTACTAGTTATCAGATGTCAATGGTTTTAAACTAGCAACTATATCAAATTTTAACTTAACTGAAAATTTCATACTAACAGTCAAATTAAATTATCGGTGTCAGTCAACATAAATATGCAATTATTACTATTAAATAGCAAACAAAACAATTATATCATGACATGATATTAATTTAACTAATATTAGAATATTAGTTAGATGTAAGTGGGTTTAATCACTCACCTTTGGTTCTGAACGCGTTTGAAATCCAAATAAGCCTCAAAATTTAACTATCTCAGAATTTATCCAAATCAATGCTATCGTGAAGAGCTCGTCGATATGATTCTGACCCAACAAGCCGCGTGTCAATTGGAGCTCGTATGAAAAAGTTATTGATGTTATAACGTTTGAAATTCAAATTATAAAAATAAATAAAATAATTCTCTCACCCGACAGTCAACCGCCATGTCACCTTCCTCTCTCCCTAGCAATCTTCTTCATTCCAGAAAAACCAGTAATCAAAGAAAACCCAAAACCACGTTAAAATCCAAAATCACGCACCATCCTAGAAGCCACCGAAATCCGATCAGAAAGCACCACTGCGATTGCCTCCATGAACTCCATCAATGACTAGAGAATAGCTCCACTCGGCTGCGCCCATCGTCATGACCACAAGATGTTTAGATCGGTAGAAAATTACTGCCCTAGCTTGTCGCTGCAATGAAATGGAACAAACCCCAAAGCAAGAAAATCCAAAACAAAGAGTATAGAAATGTAGATCTCGGCCTCACGAGTTCAACAAATCAAAAATCGTTTGATTTCGTTGAGTATTAGTTTTTTTTATAACTTGCTGAAGAATTAACAATGACGACCATGAATATTTCAGCTACAAGAATTAGAAAATGAATTGGTGAGGTTAAGATGGAATAGGGATTAGTGATTAGGATTATTTATGGGAAAATTTTCAATGGTTAATTAATTAGATACCATATTCAAAACTTCGTTTATTCATCTATAATTCAATTGCAAATTGACACAAATCTGGGCCTATACAAGATATGGTTTATATTTGGTTATATTTATCAATTACACATAATAAAATCTCAATTTAAGTTTTTCAACAAATTTTAGTTGAACACACATACACACACACACACATAATTCACTTTAAGTATTAACAATTCGCTATAAATTCCCAATTCATATAATTATCTTTAATTAAATTTCAAATGCAAAATCAACTTTATTCACATCAAAATAAATTTTATTTCAACTAAGTAAATCAAATTTTATTCCTATTAAATTCCAATTTTGGTTATTTATAAAAATTCAATTTTAATTCGAATTATTAACTTGTTCAATTTCATTGAAATACTTAAATATAAATTTTAATACTTATCAAAACAAACCAAATTTTAATTCCAGTTATAATCAATAAAGCTACAATTGTTCAAGCAAGTCGAATTTCATTATTTGTAAATTCAAATTTTATTTTAATTATTAATTACACCAATCAATCTCATTAAATATACTAATATTAATTTTCGACTTTCACTGTTAGTCAATATAAACAAATCACAAGTACATTTGCAATCTATATCAGTCACTACCTGTCAAATATGTTGCATTAAATTACCTAAGCAATTTACCTGAGTTTCTACCATACCATTTTTCACAATTAGATCATTAAAGTATCAACATAAATTTAATACCAAATATTAATTCATATCCAAACTAGGACTTATATTAGTTATAAGGGTAATTTACATGTAGCATAAATTCTCTTCAAAGATTTTTCAGCAAATTAAATTAAGCAATTAAACTTAAAATAATTAATTCATTTTCTGCCTTAATTAACTTGCTATCAATTCCCAAATACATTTCTAAATAATTTAAACCACTTCTTCCAAATAAACATTTAATCTCAATTTGATTACAAAACATGTTAATTTTACACAAATCAAAATAAAATTCAACTAACTTTGTCAGTCAATTTTATTTGTATTTAATTCCAACATTGATTTTTGTTTTCAGTTCTATTGAATTTCAACTATAAATTCTTTAACTCAATTCCATTCTTATTCTTTAAGATTTCAAATTTCAATATTAATTACTATAAACAAGAATCAAAGTTAAGTTTACCATCAATGCAACTTATTATTGTTATAACAAGTTGAAATTTATTACCTAATTCTCCTTAATTAAGTTCACACATCAAAACTTATATAATTAAATCATTAAATTTTAGTTATAACAAAAAATATATTCAAAAATCATATTAAATTTAATAATCTAAATTGTTGGAAAATAGGGGTTGTTACAACCATGGTTACCTGGGTCCTGTCATACAATTAAAATCATTGTGAGAAAAGGGAAGGAAGATAAAAGAAGTTATATTTCATATAAACATATTTTATCCAGTTAACATAATCATTAGCTTCGTAGTTGTATTGATATGCTTATGTGATGCGCAGGCCTTGTTTTTGTATCCTCTAGACGTCATTTACAAATTTTTATTTTCGTTTTTATTTTAAAACAAAAGGCTACATTCTGCACCATGATGCCTTAGTTATAAGATTATAAGTAAGACAACATGGTTCGAGATAATACTACAAGAACATGGTTCACTTTTTTTTACCACATATGGACTCTTCGTGGCCAATGATATTTATATATATTATAGAGTAACAATTCCTATGCAAAACGTATATTTTTGCAATGTGATATAAAACACTATACGAAAAGAAAAAATAATAATAGGGTATCTCCATAATCTGCGAAAACAGAGAAGCTTAAAGCATATATGACAATTGAAATTATTCAAACCATCGATAAAATCACAGGAGTATTCACAATCAATCTTGTATCCATTTCGATTCATTAATATGTTGAACATGATGAATAGTGAATATTGTACACCAAATTCATAACAAACAAGCTCATGTAGAATATATTGCCATAATAAAACAATCTGCCATATTAAGCTGAACAACAAAAGAAAGTATGATTTAATTATTTTTATAGTCATTTGACTAGAAACTATTATAACCTCGTTGGGGACATAAGACCAGGCAATAAAAAAGACAATATAGGATAATCCTAAACCATTGCAAAAAGTAATCGGTGAATGTAGCATGAGCAGTAGTCAATAAAAAATTGAACACACTTGAATTCCATCGAACACTAATACTCTATGAGGAGGCACAAAGAAACAGCAATTGGCTTCTTCGACTTGATTTGCATCCACATCATGGAAGCTCTTATGTAATCTCATAATAGTTATTCCTTCCGTTGAGTCTATAAATTGCATACCAGAAAAATTTCTTCATTACATTAGGCCTAACATGCATAATTGAAGTACAGAAATCATCCAATTCTCTAGGACTCTCTACCCCATCTAACAAAAGCAAACATTCGACTATTGAAGGTCCATTTTTACACAACTCTTAATATTTGCAGATCTCCGTGCATACGCAATATAACTCCAAAATTTGTAGCCATATAACACATATCAAATAGGAAAGGTGTATATATTTTGGATTGTTACACATCTTAAATGTGTTTACAATTTCCATCAAGAAATTCTCTCTCGGCCCTCAGAGAGAAAGCTAAAATATTGGTAGATAGTAATCCAGGTATGTTCAGACAAGTTATTGAAGAAGTTACCTTCGTGGGAGGTAGTAGCAGCAGTGCCATTCTCCCTCAAGTTGAAGAAGAGAATGAGTCAAGCCCTATTGTCAAATGAAACGAGTAAAGAAATGTCGAAAAGCTAAAAACAAAAGATAATGATGGAAAATATTATATTTAGAAATAATGATTCTAAAGAGGATGAAGCTCCAAATTTTGACTTGTGGTAATAACTATCGGAATCGGCTTACAAGTAGCTGATCGGGTATTGGTGGATAATGGAAGTACAATCAGTATTCTTCTCAGAAGAACATTTGACAAAATGGAGATTAGTAAGGACATTATTACCTGTAAGACTATGATTCAATGGTTCATGAATGGGGTTTAAAAAAACACTAATATTTCTGTAAACATATATGAAACACTACTAATAATTGTTAATCTAGAAAAAGAAGAAACAAAAATAAAAATACCTTAGCTCTTGTCCGAAAAGCTATCATAACAACAAGATGTTGGGTAAACTAATCGAGCATTACAAATCGCACGTCAAAGTTGCAGCTTCTTCCGAAGCTAATGAAAATGCTTGTTCATCAGATAATGCATTTAAGAGTGGGGATGCTGATTTTGTTCAACTCATTGTTCTACTCTTTGTGCTCTTTCCTGCTATGGTATAAAAGGATTCATTATCAAATGTTTTGACTTGAGCTTAATTAAAGGCACATGTAAGTATGGTAAAAATTAGACTAGCTGTTTACCAAGAATTTGGCAGCACTACCAGCACCAAGGGTGTAAACTACCTCCCCAACTAAACCGCTTCCAAGCTCATCAACGTACAAACATATGTCATTGTTTCTGTTCATGATTTTCCTTATAAGTGCTACCTGTTCAAATAATATATATTATGTATACCCACGCAAAAGCCAGTTTATACATCAGTTATGTTATAATACCGATGCAAAAATAGCAATAAAAACCTCTTAGATAAACACAAACACAAAATGGCAAAATAGCAACAAAAATATTGAAAGAAGCAAACTTCTGTTGATAATTCTACAATATATAGATCCTTCTTATGAAATCATTTTCATTTAATTTTTCAAAACTATTCAGAAATATTAATAGTATTATTATTAAATCAAAATATTTGATTTATATATATAGTAGGAAAAATGATTGCATACTAACTATGATTGTAAGTATGCTCTTAAACCTTACTGAATGAAAAGATTCTTACCTTTACTTATCATGAAAAGTTCAACATACTTGAGTTCAACTGAGAGTTGAACCTGAATAAACAATATCAAGAGCTATTATTTTCTAATCTTTTCTATATTCCCTGTATGGTTATATGAGTGCCTACAATGGAGCTAACACAAGAATTTAATATGATAGATGGAGGGCTCTTGAAGTATCTGAAAAATCTTGTTTACAAATGGGGATAAGAACCTAATGCATACATGTAATTGTATATATTAAAGGACAAAAACAATAGGAAATGTACATGGTTTCTCTTTCTATGCAAATGAAAGGGAATTACTCACCTGAGTAATTCTTGGCATTGAATGGTCATAAATCATAGAGCATGCTGTATAGACCGTAGACTATAGTACAACTTAAAAAAAGGATATTTTGCTGATAAAGGCATGATAAAAAACTACATGCTTGCTTTCACCATGAATATTCAGATAGAGCTGTAAACTTAAACTAGCAACCAAAAAATGATACTTAATAATTAAAATCAACATAAATACTTACTGATAACTACCAGAGAGTGGATAAAATCCTCGATTTTGGTTGCTACTGCACTCAAAGTAGCTACACCGTGATCGCTGCTGATGAGCATCAATATACACCTATCGAATTTATAAAGATGGAGATTTGAATAGGTAATCAACAATTAATTATCGCTGAAAATTATCGTCGAAAATTAGGGATCGCATCTTATGTTTTCCAAACCAAACGCCAACTTTTGTTCTGATTGCTAGAACTTTTAGGCATTCAGCACTAATTCAACTAAACCAAACGAAGCCAAAATCAAGGCCATATCTGTATATGCATTTCAAACATGAGAAATACCGATGAAGGGTGAAATCGAAGATAGGAGTTAGGGTTTCATATTTAATTAGGGTTATTTGGTTGGAGATATAATTGGGAGGGCATACGAAAATGAATGTGTTTAGGAGAGGGATAGACGGGTAAATTGATATGTTGGAGGAAATACAAATTTTTTGGAGTGAAGAGCGTTACACAACAAAATGAGTTGAAAAACAAATGTTTAACCATAAACAATAACACCTTAGATTAACGCATTATTAAATGGCGCTATTAATAACGTATTTTCTTGTAGTGGTTAGTAGATATGAGACATTTAAAATTTGATAATGAAATTCAAGTTTTTATAAAATCTCTTAAACCAAAAGTACAGATACCTACATAGCATTTTATTACTTTAGGATGTATTATTTCTATGATAGTAAAAAATAGTGAAGAAAACTCAAGTTCAGATAAATTAAAAAGATCACAATCTTATAATTGATTATCTGAAGTTGAACTAACATCTGACATTCTAAAAGGAATAAATAATCGTATGAGTTTTGGACAAGAAAATCCAATGAAAGGAAGGACCATGCGAATACTTGGTAAACAAAAAGAACAAGAACCTAACTGAATGGTGATAAAGGTTACCTCCGAAAATATAAAGCAAATATGATTAGATATCTCGGTCTTTAAAGGAAAGCCTAATTACATATACATATTTTATTAATAATATGTATTCCTGTTTATCAAGAATTTACAATACATGCTTTATTGGATTCTAGTGTAGAAGCCAGCCTACTACAAGAAATATTTATTCTCCAACAACTTTGGGAACCTTTAGATAAAAAAGGAATGTTAAATGATTTTATGGGAAGACAAGTCCCTGTAAATCACAAAATCAAAAAACTACGTGTAACATCCCGTATTTTTACGATATAATAATTAATTAATTTAATTATTTAAATAATGATTTAGAGATTTAAATGGTTGTTTAATTGAATTATATTGAACATTTAATTAATATAAATAATAGGACAATATATTTATTTCCGAAATAGTCGGAAATAGTTGAATTCGCAATATTGTGTGAATTCGATTATTTATCAGATTTAATTCAGTTTAGAATTGAATTATAATAACGAATATATTATTTAGACGAACGTTGAACGTATTAATAATAATATAATTATAATCGAGCCCGTGATGGCGCGGCAGTTCGTAATTTGACGATTCGAACTATAAACGAATATACATAATCCGTTTTAAGTCAGATTTCTATGAAACAAGAAATGTTCGAATCTGTTGAACGATATTTTTATAATGAAAGAGAAAAATCAGGATTTCGTCGTATACATTGAGAGTTATGGCCAAATCAAATTTCTAAAAAGTCGTTATGGTATCGTTTATAAGCCATAACAGTTATTTAATTGTAATTAAATATTGGTTTCGTATTTGGACAAGATTTCAGAGACGTAGTTATAATTTAATTTTTAGAATTTTACTGAAATTTTTATTTTGAAAAATAAGCACTTTTTATTTTGAAGTATTTTACACCCTATATCAGCATTTTGGGGTTCCACAGAATAAGTTAACTAGTCTATATTATTATATTTTTGGGATCGTGACACATTGCTTGTCACAGCGGTATTTTTATTTTTGTCTGTAGCAACTCGTGTGTGGTGGTGTTTGTACGTTACTTCAGTGTAAGAACCGTTTATATTAAAAGAAAAGAAAAGAATAAAATACATATAAAATCGGTTGTCTTGATTGTCAAGAATGTGCATTTCCTCTCTTTCTTTCAACCCGCAGTCCTATAGCTACAAACCAGGGTACGCTAAATGGTCGTATATTCTTTAGGCTACAGTGTATACGTATGTCATGTTTCCTGAGCCTTAGCAACTAAGAAAGTAAAGCTGATATAAATATATATAATTCTCGTTGCCTTCACCACTAAGAATTAGTACAGGATATTTACGTAGTGTCACCCATCATAGATGTAACGACCCGGAATTTTCGACTCCGAAAATCGATACAAAACCCAACGTCGACTGTTCGGACATCGAAAATACCGGATCATTAATAGAAAAAAATTAGAAGGTGAGATAGAAAGATAGAACTAATAGAATAGAAGAAGAAGAAAAACACAACTGAGCAGAATCAGAGTAAACACGAATCTCACAGCGGAACGAATAAAATATATTATATAACATAACTTTGATATACAAAGCTGTTTTGTATATACATACCATATCAGAGTACAACATAACATTTTATACAGCGGAAATAACTCTAAATAACCAACAGTGAAGCCTCTTGCTTCAAGCTCCTCCAAGTGTATCTGTAAAGCCTGAAACACTTGACTGCCCATACAAATTTGGGCACCCAAGAGTTTAGGGAAAACAAACAAAATAAACTCTGGGTCAGTCATGGGACTGGTGTGAGTAAATTCCAACCATACGGTTTACCTTTGAAAATCCTTTTGAAACAAAAGGATAATAGTAAGACCAACCCACACATAAACATGGACGGTTTTTACCTTACTATAATCCAAAACACTTTGATATCAAAATCCAGTGATATTATAATAATGTCTAATCAAGTAAATAACCAAATAGTAGAACGCTTGCATCTCACGCTCTACATATATAGTATAAAATCAAAAACCGCAGGGCGCTTATTGGAGATTGGATTCCAACTATGACAAGGTATGGGACCACCTGCCGATGATGTATCTCTAGAGGCAAATACACCTGGGTTCAACAAGAACGTCTTGCAACCCGGCCCACACATGACCGACCACTCATTTCGCTTGAGTGTATCGAATGTATATCACCAACGGTTGGACTCAAACCACCGTTTCCCGAATGGGCAGAATCGATAGATTTAGAAACAAAAGGAATTTCTCTAGATAGGTGATTATACACCCTAATGGGAGCGACCCACATAGCCATGCTGCCTGCCCGATTTTTGTCATTTCCCGGTTGTGAGGCTAGAGGCTACGTCTACCTTTCAGAACATCTGGCCATCATACACTTTGAATGCCACATCGTCAAACCCGTCAAGTCACTAGTTGATATTCCCAAAATATTACGGGTATAAAAGCTAAGAGAAACGAATTTCTCCGCCACCAGACGCAATACCTTGAAAAGATCGTCTTATGTGACCGTTAGGAATACTCTGTCAGACATTAGTCCATACAAGCTGTCCTGGGACTGGACAAACAGAAATCACCATTCTGAAACAGGACGACCCTTGCATTTCACTCCGTCTTCAATTTTCTTCAGCATAATCAAATTCGCAGCGCTTATGCCTATACGGAGTGGTTATCGATAATATATCCAACCGGTCTCTCCGTATTGACAACGATGGTCAAAACACTTCGATAGTCGGTTATTTAACTATCGAAGTAAAACAAACATTCAATCAAATGTATAACTATCATCACACTACCATGGGCACTTTTATTTAACATTCATCATCATCGAATTATAGTTCCCATTTCTAATAGTGTTATTTAACTCTAATCATATTTCAAACACCGAAATGATGTCATCATTTTCTGAAACGATTCTCCACACCTCGTTCTTATATTTCTTTAGACAATCATCGCTACTTATTACTTTAGAATAAGTGGATTTCAAAACAAACTGTTTACATTCCCTCGGGAGTAATGCTATATAAAAATCATGCTTAAGCTTAGCCAACAGCGTTAATTTAACGTTATAGTTCAAAACTCGTCATTCGCTTTGTCTTCTTTAGACAAATCCCTTATACTTTAAAATCTTATTTAAACTAAATCCACTATTCGTTAATTTATTACATTAGATTAATCAGCCCAATCTAATTTAATTAAATAACCAATTATTGATCAAAACAGTTTGCTTGTTAAATATTTAGCCATGATTAACCCACTAATCAATTCTAACAAATCTTTTCATTTTGAATAAATAACATTAATTAATCCAAATAAATTCACTTGTATCGATTACTATAAAAATAATAATTTATTTCTAAATAATCTCATCTACTATTAAATAAACAATAATCGATTCTAACTAAACTTACTTAATATGAAATCATCCATAATCTATTTTTAAATATCTCATTTAATTGTTCTTAAAACAATAAATACTTGTTATTAATCATCAAGTTAATCTCTGCCTACTTACTTATTAATCTTATTAATATAAGAATCCACTTTACCAAATCATTTAGTAAGTATGGTGAAACACGTGCTTCGCACACGGTGGGATTTTGGTAAAACAATAGCGGTTAGAACAAATGATACATTTATGGTTGGTTGTTGCCACTCTCTTAATCGATATCATCTATTGATTAAATCAAAATAACGTTTGAATTTTCATTCAATGCTAATATCAACATAAGGTTCCAAAAGTCATTTGGGTTCAAACAATGCATCTATATAAAACAAACAGTGCATATAAATATTGAGGAATCCGGTTAGATTCCTCCAACCGGTTTCCGCATCCACAGATGTTAGTCAACAATTATCACTGATTTCACACCAGGAAATATTATAATCGATGGAATCAGTCCAACCAATGATGTGTATATATATGCAACGATATATAATTCAACCAATTTAACCATAATCTGCCTAAACAACCATCACACAGCATTCAACCAATATTTAAAATATAATTAAAATATTTTAAATAAAAAGAGAGTTAGTGAATTTACTCACCTTGGCGCGTTAACCGTTAAATAACGATTTGCGTCAGTTGATTTAACCAGACGTTCAATTCTGCCATAAATTCAAACCAGCTCCAAATGGTTCTGGTCTAGCTTCATAACGCAGTATGCTTCCGTACGGTTCCGATGTGACGGACCGTTCGTACTTCTGATTGCATATATGTCCGTCCGATCCGATATAAAATCCGCATCCAAATTTACGGTGCCTTCGTCATCCTTTAAAACCGCATACTCCAATTCCCTTTAACCAGCGCCCTTCCCTTTTGATTTTTCCTGACCATTTCAATTTTATTTTCATTCCCTACAACGCAACTGTCAGCTCCAACACCCTCACGCCCCTGAACAAAGCTGTTTGCATACAACTTCCACTTCCGAACTGTCCATGCACAGTACCACATCCCTTGCCATATCAAACTCCCCTGCATGCTTGTTACTAAGCCTTCCTTCACTCCAGTACTTACGTGCCCACCTTCCCAAAAGTTTTGTCTCCATTCTTCGAGTATTACTTTGTAAACCATACTTCACTTGAATGGAAACTCAACACGCCACTTTCCAGAAAAACATTTCTCACCATTCATGATAACCGCCCCCTACAGTTCACGTCAAACCCCCCTACATGCGGCTCCACCACCATACCAACCCCCTGTTCACAACAGTCCCTTGCCTCTCCTCTTCAATGTATTGTGAAAACCTCAATGCCGAAATAAACACCTTTCCTCCTCATTCCATCATGCAACACACAAATACGGCTTCTTACTGCACTACAACGCTGCTTCGCCAAAATCCCGAGGTACGCTCATGTATTGCAACCCAAAACTGCATTGCCGATACTTCAGACTGCATGCGCAAGTTGCTTTACACATTTATTTTGAAGTTTTCGGACGTGAGGGAAAATAGCTGAGAGTTTCAGTACATGGTTTATAATTCTTTTTCGCGGAGTATATTTTTAATGGTTTCAAAGGCCATTTGTTTCTCTCCATTGACAAACAGTCCCCGTTTTCCAATCAAGACGTGAGATGTATATTTATACTGTTAAGTTCCTTTATGGCCAAGGCATATATTATTTATGTATATTCGAAACCGTGCTTGCCAAGGCGTTGTAGTACAACCAGACATTGGTTGTAGCTGCTAAATATATCCTAGGTTGGCTACGAGATAAGTGACAATCCAAGGCATATATATTTTAGCTTATATTTTAAATGTACATAGGCAATAGGCTGTATCGAAAGGTGAGGTAGACAGGTCAAGCTTTGTTATATACGTCCGTAGGGATAAGATTTCTTTATTATATGCTTGTTGTTTCAGTACGAGTACACTGTCGGCTATTAGGTAGGTTGGCTGTCATGACATTTCCTTTCATGCAGCAAGCTGAGAAGAAATTTCATTTCTTGAGTAGCCATTTGATTGAAAACATGGCTAAATAGGTTTGCAGTGTAAAAGAAGACTCATTTTAGTGTAGCTGATCTTTTGCATTTAACTATAGGGTACAGGCATGGCAGCGGTTGATTATGAAGGTATAGGCTAGCTAATTAATCAATTAAAACTTGCTTAGTTTTTACTTAAAGTTTGATTAACAAGTTAACTACTTTCTCACCATTTCTTGTTTTACAGTTAGTGTTTTCTTTACGTAAGCATATCTTGACCATTCACATATTTCCAATATTTATGCACATAATAATATTTGGTACAGAATCTTGCTTTTAGTCAGAATATAGAGCTAAAATTAGAACGAAAATAGTCAGGAAAAACGAAAATTAACTGAAGCATTTGTGTTTGTATCATGGCAAACAAATACATATGGATCCATGTCCTTTCCATGACTTGCTGCTGTAAATATAGGTAGTACATATGCATCTTGGTTTTGCTTTAGAGTACAAATAGGTTTTGAAAATATTAAAGGGAAAAGACGCTTGTGTGTGACTGAATTTACATCAAACACTACTTTTTAGTTAAGAAATAATGTACCCTGCTACGTAGATCTCCATTTATGTATAAGTCGCTACGGACAAAAATAAAAATACAGCCGTGCCGAGCAATGTGTCACGATCCAAAAAATATAATAATACCGGTAGGTTGACTCGTATTTTTAAATTCCAAAATGTTGGTTAAGGGTGCAAAATACTCCAAATAAAAAGTTGCGTATTAAATTAATTAAAAATTACAGTAAAATTCTAAAAATTAAATTATCACTACGTCTCAACAGAACCTTGTCTAAATTCGAAACCGATAAGAAGTTATTTCAAATAAACCGTTATGGTCGATATACGATTTCATAGCGACTTTCTGAATATTTGATTTTGACATATCTTGCAATCTATACGACGAAATCTCAATATTTCACTTCTGTCAGAAAGATACAGTTCAACAGATTCCAATATTTCTTGTTTTGCAGAAATCCGATTTAAAACGAGTTCTGTACACTCAGTTGAAGTTTAGAACGTTAAATTACGAACTGCAGCGTCGTTATGAGCTCGATTATAATTAATATATATTTTTATACGTTCAACTTTGTTTTAATTAAAATATAAATTCACTTATATTACGAATTCAATATTTAAACTATTTTAAATATTCAAATACAAATCGATAAAAATGCGGGACATTACATTCCTTCCCCCTTAAAATAATTTCGTCCTCGAAATTGCTAAGATGGGGAAAATGCTACAATTTTTATTGTAAACAGGTAAAAAAAAAAATCCTTTTGGGTTACTTCATAATTTTAGTTTCAACTGAACTGATCAAAATATTAATTCCCTTCTTTGTAACGAAAATTTTCAAAATTCGGAAAATTTTCTAACACTTTAATTTTCAGAGAATCTCATCAGTCTCTCTGTTGCACGGTTCATTTGGTACTATTACCACACGCCACTCTGGCCTTCTCCCTTTATCGGGCATCCAACTTTCTCGTTTCCATTTGCAATCCATTCAGCATACCCAAATGCATCTCCAACTGATCTCCAGTCAGTTTACTCTCAATCAATAATTCTCTTACATCCCAACTCAAATTTCTTTTTCAAAATCCAGTTCAATTCCAATTCCAAATAATCAAATTTCCAAACCAAGTTCGGTTCCATTCCTAATCTCAATTCACAACTCAACTATTTTGCCAAGTCAAATCCTTATTCTAGTACGTTTTCCCCTTACTTGGCTTTGATTCAACTCCACTTTTATTTGACTTATTTAAATTCTCTGTTTATTTACTTCATAAGTAAATTTTAAATTTCAGAATTCAAGTTCCTAGGGTTTTCATTTTAAATCAGTTTGAAATCATATATATATTCATAACATAGCAATTCAAAATATTTGAATTCCCGAACAACTCATTTCAAAATAAAATCTTTGGTAGTAATCTGTCACTTAGAAACTCAAAAATGAACACTGATAATGCGGCCGTCATCATCAGGATTTATTTTCCAGTGATCAAAGTGAGTTCAATACTATATCACTTCAATACTTGTTTTCAAACATTTGTATTTTGAAATTTTCTTTCAAATATCTTTCACAGCACTTAGAAAACAATTTCAAATCCCCCAGGATTTTAAAATTCCCATATATTTAATCCAAATATTACTTATAAAACCTTTCTAGTTTTATTTCAGTTCTGGTTTTAAATTCAGATTCAGTTTATCTGATTTTGCAAATTATACTTATATAATATTTCGATTGGTTATTTATATAACCAACTCAATTATAAACCTTATTCGATCATAATAATGATCAACACTATAATAATCTCAAAATATATGCTCCTTTTTACATCAAAATATAGTTTGGGCAAAATTATTTCATTTATCCTTTTTTTTCAAAACATACTGTGTCGAATTACTCTGTTCAAGAGTTTAGTAACACCTATCGATACAGTTTGCATTACTGTTTCGACCAGAATTCATAAACCACTCGCCAAACCAACCAACACAATATAAACAGCTTTTATATCAAATTACAAATACGCACTCATATATATACACTCAAACTCAATCTAGAGTATTACTAACTCCATCTCTATTGAGTCACGCCACAGAGCCAAGGTAATCACTTAACCTATAGCTCTGATACCACTGTAACGACCCGGAATTTTCGACTCCGAAAATCGATACAAAACCCAACGTCGACTGTTCGGACATCGAAAATACCGGATCATTAATAGAAAGAAATTAGAAGGTGAGATAGAAAGATAGAACTAATAGAATAGAAGAAGAAGAAAAACACAACTGAGCAGAATCAGAGTAAACACGAATCTCACAGCGGAACGAATAAAATATATTATATAACATAACTTTGATATACAAAGCTGTTTTGTATATACATACCATATCAGAGTACAACATAACATTTTATACAGCGGAAATAACTCTAAATAACCAACAGTGAAGCCTCTTGCTTCAAGCTCCTCCAAGTGTATCTGTAAAGCCTGAAACACTTGACTGCCCATACAAATTTGGGCACCCAAGAGTTTAGGGAAAACAAACAAAATAAACTCTGGGTCAGTCATGGGACTGGTGTGAGTAAATTCCAACCATACGGTTTACCTTTGAAAATCCTTTTGAAACAAAAGGATAATAGTAAGACCAACCCACACATAAACATGGACGGTTTTTACCTTACTATAATCCAAAACACTTTGATATCAAAATCCAGTGATATTATAATAATGTCTAATCAAGTAAATAACCAAATAGTAGAACGCTTGCATCTCACGCTCTACATATATAGTATAAAATCAAAAACCGCAGGGCGCTTATTGGAGATTGGATTCCAACTATGACAAGGTATGGGACCACCTGCCGATGATGTATCTCTAGAGGCAAATACACCTGGGTTCAACAAGAACGTCTTGCAACCCGGCCCACACATGACCGACCACTCATTTCGCTTGAGTGTATCGAATGTATATCACCAACGGTTGGACTCAAACCACCGTTTCCCGAATGGGCAGAATCGATAGATTTAGAAACAAAAGGAATTTCTCTAGATAGGTGATTATACACCCTAATGGGAGCGACCCACATAGCCATGCTGCCTGCCCGATTTTTGTCATTTCCCGGTTGTGAGGCTAGAGGCTACGTCTACCTTTCAGAACATCTGGCCATCATACACTTTGAATGCCACATCGTCAAACCCGTCAAGTCACTAGTTGATATTCCCAAAATATTACGGGTATAAAAGCTAAGAGAAACGAATTTCTCCGCCA
This sequence comes from Allium sativum, assembly GCA_030737875.1. Classification (NCBI taxonomy): domain Eukaryota; kingdom Viridiplantae; phylum Streptophyta; class Magnoliopsida; order Asparagales; family Amaryllidaceae; genus Allium; species Allium sativum. The sequence continues at coordinate 41,744,596 of JASFAX010000021.1, forward strand.
CCAGACGCAATACCTTGAAAAGATCGTCTTATGTGACCGTTAGGAATACTCTGTCAGACATTTGTCCATACAAGCTGTCCTGGGACTGGACAAACAGAAATCACCATTCTGAAACAGGACGACCCTTGCATTTCACTCCGTCTTCAATTTTCTTCAGCATAATCAAATTCGCAGCGCTTATGCCTATAAGGAGTGGTTATCGATAATATATCCAACCGGTCTCTCCGTATTGACAACGATGGTCAAAACACTTCGATAGTCGGTTATTTAACTATCGAAGTAAAACAAACATTCAATCAAATGTATAACTATCATCACACTACCATGGGCACTTTTATTTAACATTCATCATCATCGAATTATAGTTCCCATTTCTAATAGTGTTATTTAACTCTAATCATATTTCAAACACCGAAATGATGTCATCATTTTCTGAAACGATTCTCCACACCTCGTTCTTATATTTCTTTAGACAATCATCGCTACTTATTACTTTAGAATAAGTGGATTTCAAAACAAACTGTTTACATTCCCTCGGGAGTAATGCTATATAAAAATCATGCTTAAGCTTAGCCAACAGCGTTAATTTAACGTTATAGTTCAAAACTCGTCATTCGCTTTGTCTTCTTTAGACAAATCCCTTATACTTTAAAATCTTATTTAAACTAAATCCACTATTCGTTAATTTATTACATTAGATTAATCAGCCCAATCTAATTTAATTAAATAACCAATTATTGATCAAAACAGTTTGCTTGTTAAATATTTAGCCATGATTAACCCACTAATCAATTCTAACAAATCTTTTCATTTTGAATAAATAACATTAATTAATCCAAATAAATTCACTTGTATCGATTACTATAAAAATAATAATTTATTTCTAAATAATCTCATCTACTATTAAATAAACAATAATCGATTCTAACTAAACTTACTTAATATGAAATCATCCATAATCTATTTTTAAATATCTCATTTAATTGTTCTTAAAACAATAAATACTTGTTATTAATCATCAAGTTAATCTCTGCCTACTTACTTATTAATCTTATTAATATAAGAATCCACTTTACCAAATCATTTAGTAAGTATGGTGAAACACGTGCTTCGCACACGGTGGGATTTTGGTAAAACAATAGCGGTTAGAACAAATGATACATTTATGGTTGGTTGTTGCCACTCTCTTAATCGATATCATCTATTGATTAAATCAAAATAACGTTTGAATTTTCATTCAATGCTAATATCAACATAAGGTTCCAAAAGTCATTTGGGTTCAAACAATGCATCTATATAAAACAAACAGTGCATATAAATATTGAGGAATCCGGTTAGATTCCTCCAACCGGTTTCCGCATCCACAGATGTTAGTCAACAATTATCACTGATTTCACACCAGGAAATATTATAATCGATGGAATCAGTCCAACCAATGATGTGTATATATATGCAACGATATATAATTCAACCAATTTAACCATAATCTGCCTAAACAACCATCACACAACATTCAACCAATATTTAAAATATAATTAAAATATTTTAAATAAAAAGAGAGTTAGTGAATTTACTCACCTTGGCGCGTTAACCGTTAAATAACGATTTGCGTCAGTTGATTTAACCAGACGTTCAATTCTGCCATAAATTCAAACCAGCTCCAAATGGTTCTGGTCTAGCTTCATAACGCAGTATGCTTCCGTACGGTTCCGATGTGACGGACCGTTCGTACTTCTGATTGCATATATGTCCGTCCGATCCGATATAAAATCCGCATCCAAATTTACGGTGCCTTCGTCATCCTTTAAAACCGCATACTCCAATTCCCTTTAACCAGCGCCCTTCCCTTTTGATTTTTCCTGACCATTTCAATTTTATTTTCATTCCCTACAACGCAACTGTCAGCTCCAACACCCTCACGCCCCTGAACAAAGCTGTTTGCATACAACTTCCACTTCCGAACTGTCCATGCACAGTACCACATCCCTTGCCATATCAAACTCCCCTGCATGCTTGTTACTAAGCCTTCCTTCACTCCAGTACTTACGTGCCCACCTTCCCAAAAGTTTTGTCTCCATTCTTCGAGTATTACTTTGTAAACCATACTTCACTTGAATGGAAACTCAACACGCCACTTTCCAGAAAAACATTTCTCACCATTCATGATAACCGCCCCCTACAGTTCACGTCAAACCCCCCTACATGCGGCTCCACCACCATACCAACCCCCTGTTCACAACAGTCCCTTGCCTCTCCTCTTCAATGTATTGTGCAAACCTCAATGCCGAAATAAACACCTTTCCTCCTCATTCCATCATGCAACACACAAATACGGCTTCTTACTGCACTACAACGCTGCTTCGCCAAAATCCCGAGGTACGCTCATGTATTGCAACCCAAAACTGCATTGCCAATACTTCAGACTGCATGCGCAAGTTGCTTTACACATTTATTTTGAAGTTTTCGGACGTGAGGGAAAATAGCTGAGAGTTTCAGTACATGGTTTATAATTCTTTTTCGCGGAGTATATTTTTAATGGTTTCAAAGGCCATTTGTTTCTCTCCATTGACAAACAGTCCCCGTTTTCCAATCAAGACGTGAGATGTATATTTATACTGTTAAGTTCCTTTATGGCCAAGGCATATATTATTTATGTATATTCGAAACCGTGCTTGCCAAGGCGTTGTAGTACAACTAGACATTGGTTGTAGCTGCTAAATATATCCTAGGTTGGCTACGTGATAAGTGACAATCCAAGGCATATATATTTTAGCTTATATTTTAAATGTACATAGGCAATAGGCTGTATCGAAAGGTGAGGTAGACAGGTCAAGCTTTGTTATATACGTCCGTAGGGATAAGATTTCTTTATTATATGCTTGCTGTTTCAGTACGAGTACACTGTCGGCTATTAGGTAGGTTGGCTGTCATGACATTTCCTTTCATGCAGCAAGCTGAGAAGAAATTTCATTTCTTGAGTAGCCATTTGATTGAAAACATGGCTAAATAGGTTTGCAGTGTAAAAGAAGACTCATTTTAGTGTAGCTGATCTTTTGCATTTAACTATAGGGTACAGGCATGGCAGCGGTTGATTATGAAGGTATAGGCTAGCTAATTAATCAATTAAAACTTGCTTAGTTTTTACTTAAAGTTTGATTAACAAGTTAACTACTTTCTCACCATTTCTTGTTTTACAGTTAGTGTTTTCTTTATGTAAGCATATCTTGACCATTCACATATTTCCAATATTTATGCACATAATAATATTTGGTACAGAATCTTGCTTTTAGTCAGAATATAGAGCTAAAATTAGAACGAAAATAGTCAGGAAAAACGAAAATTAACTGAAGCATTTGTGTTTGTATCATGGCAAACAAATACATATGGATCCATGTCCTTTCCATGACTTGCTGCTGTAAATATAGGTAGTACATATGCATCTTGGTTTTGCTTTAGAGTACAAATAGGTTTTGAAAATATTAAAGGGAAAAGACGCTTGTGTGTGACTGAATTTACATCAAACACTACTTTTTAGTTAAGAAATAATGTACCCTGCTACGTAGATCTCCATTTACGTATAAGTCGCTACGGACAAAAATAAAAATACAGCCGTGCCGAGCAATGTGTCACGATCCAAAAAATATAATAATACCGGTAGGTTGACTCGTATTTTTAAATTCCAAAATGTTGGTTAAGGGTGCAAAATACTCCAAATAAAAAGTTGCGTATTAAATTAATTAAAAATTACAGTAAAATTCTAAAAATTAAATTATCACTACGTCTCAACAGAACCTTGTCTAAATTCGAAACCGATAAGAAGTTATTTCAAATAAACCGTTATGGTCGATATACGATTTCATAGCGACTTTCTGAATATTTGATTTTGACATATCTTGCAATCTATACGACGAAATCTCAATATTTCACTTCTGTCAGAAAGATACAGTTCAACAGATTCCAATATTTCTTGTTTTGCAGAAATCCGATTTAAAACGAGTTCTGTACACCCAGTTGAAGTTTAGAACGTTAAATTACGAACTGCAGCGTCGTTATGAGCTCGATTATAATTAATATATATTTTTATACGTTCAACTTTGTTTTAATTAAAATATAAATTCACTTATATTACGAATTCAATATTTAAACTATTTTAAATATTCAAATACAAATCGATAAAAATGCGGGACATTACAATAGATGCCATAGCCCTGCTGTATTTTAAATACTTAGCTATTAAGCAAGGACAGTTTATATATATTCTCTTTACACGCAAGCATCAACTCATATCCTTTCACTTAACATAGCCTAACATCAACATCTCTGCTAGCTTGTCCTTCGTTTCCTTAGCATAGAAGTAAACGGGTTACTTAGTCATGAAGAGTTCTAAAAGATATAAATACATCACGCGAGCATCAGATTGTTTTTATCTAGAAATGAAAACATCGAAGTCTTCTATGGCAATGAAAATTTAATCAAACAAATACATCACGTGGAATGTTTAAAACAAATATATTGAAAACCCTCTAGGTTTTCTCTAACACTGATACAACTTTACACAACTCCACGGATATATTTCAGAACTCGACTTTCAACAGCAACAGCCTAAGGTTCCGTTCGTGAGCACTGTAAGAGGTTAAGCGAGATGAGGATGAACATGACCGTTTGGGTTTCGAACTTGAGTTAGTTTGGAGATGAGAAAATCGAGTGATACGTAGGTGATATGGTGGAGATTTGATATGTGCGAGCTGAACTTATGGAAACATGGGTGTGCGGTTTGAGGTGAGGTTGTTTAAATGGATACAGGGTGAAGGTGAGTGTTTGCGGGAAGTAATGCATACTGGTGATGGGTTTAAGAGAAGCGTGTATGAACAGGGGGAGCAGTGGAGAATAACGGTGATGTTGGCGAAAAGCTCGATGATAAAACAAGGAAGATGGACGGCTTAAAAGGGATGGTCATGGCTTTATTGCTTGTAGTGGGGAAAAGGATGGATGAACGATGGGAGAAGGCCAAGCGGGTGGTGTTTTGAGAGTTTGGGTATGGGCCGATGTAGGTTGGTAAGGCCCAGTTTTAAAAGAAAGTAGTCTACTTTAATTTAAATAATGTTTCGGTGATTGTTTGAAAGGGTAGCAAATGGAGTTTTCTGTGCGTGTTTACCAGGAGGTCACAACATACTTTATTGGTTGAGAGAAAGACGGTGGATGGCGGGTTTATAGGGTAGTGGGTTTTCAACGTTAAATGGAGATTGGTGTTTGTGATAGTGGGATGAACGGCGGGAGATGGAGGCACTGAATGGAATGGAAGCCTGGTTCAAGATGGTGTACAGAGAAGCATGAAGATAATTAGGAGATAGTCATCAGCTTTAACCGTGATTAAGATTTTATAAAAAAGGGCAATTAAGGATTTTTAATTAATTAAATTATTAGTGTTAATAATAAGTAAATATATATATAAACTTGTAAAAATGATAACATCTTCGTATGTTAACCGAATTCAGTGAAACAAGATCCATTGGGACCGTATGGATGACGACTACATAATGGAAGTGACTGGGAGTGAATTGGAGCTCGTTACAATTTATAGTGAAATAAATTGTCTGTCCGAATCAACCGACAATTATCGTTATTTAACGATGATCGTCCAATGTGAGTAAATCACACTAACTCTGTACAGTTTATATTTTTATAAATATAATCTAGTATTGATTGTTGTGTGTTGATTGTTTGGTTGAATTGCTGATTGATTGGTTGAAATTATAGATAACGATATATATATAAATCGTTAATCAAATATTGATTCTGTTTATCAGAGTATTTCATATTGAAATGAAATCGATGTTATTTATATTGTTTAACATCTGTGGATGTAGGGAAACAGGTTGGAGGGATCCAACTGGATTCCTCAATATTTATAATACTGTTTGTTTTCATATATTGTGATATATGATGTGATATAAAACCTGTGACTGATTATGATGACATTGGTCTGCTTAATTGGTATTTTAAATACCATAAGAAATAATGGAACGTAAAAAGGGAATTTTCAAAGTGTATTTTGAAAATGAAATATTTATAGGAAATAAATATGATATTATAAATGAAATATTTATAGGAAATAAATAGGATATTATACATGAAATATTCATTTGGAAAATAAATATAATTATAAAAGGAATATTTATTTGGAAAGTAAATAGAATTATAAAAGGAAATATTTGGAAAAATGAATAGAATTTTATAAAAAAGAGAATTTTACATTAGGAAGGTTTAGACCCATGCTTCGCACACGGGTGTAACATGATATTGATTTAAAGAAAATATTTAATAGAAATCTGTTTTAACAGATAAATTGAGGAGGATAATTTATAAACGATGTTTATAAATTAAGGAAATATTTATCATTTGATAAATTGAATATAAAAATTCGAATTTATATAGAGAAGTAAAATCGGTTTTAACACCGATAACTGAAATGGAATGTGAACCTAGTAGTTATAAAGGAAATTTGCAATGAGATTGGAAATGAAATAAGATTTGTCTGAATAATTTTGCAAATAAAAATATAAATAGAATTTGGGTCTGAGATATTGTTTTTAAATACAAAACCAAACTGTTTTGATTATATAAAGAAATATTATTCACATTCTATGTGAAAAAATAGATTAAAGTAAATATTTGGCAAATAAAATATTATAAAGGAATTTGGGGTTTGAATTGAGAATTTAAATGGAATTACTGAAATTAGAAACTGATTGGAAATTAGTTGAGTTGAATGGCTTCCTAGGTATCGATCTGGTGTTGGTTTCGGCGTTCGGGATTTATACTTAGGAAGTTGTTCTCTTACTAGTTTACAGTTAGAGACTGATAGAGGTGGGCAGATATTGATGCGTGAATCGAAATGGAAACGTTTTCCAAAGTTAATAACATATATTTTCTCATTTTAGAAAATAAGGGATTTATGAATATATGGAAACGATAAATGGGAAATTGGGAAATGAAACGATGATTGATCGGTAAGATTTCCATTTGGGAATATGGTCGTTGTTTGTACACATGTTTTCCTTTGATAGTTAAATAACCGACTATCAAAGTTTTGACCATTTCCGTTGTCAATACGAGAGACCGGGATCAGATTGATTATCTGAAAACCACTTTGTATGGGCATTATCATTTTGAATCAAATATATCGAAGACAATTGAAGACCGAGTTTATGTAAGGTTTATTCTTGCGATCCTAGGTAGAAATTGCCTAAGATGGATTTACAGAATAATTCCTTCGGATTGTCCAGTCCTAGGACAACTTTAGTGGACGAGTGTCTGACAGAGGATATCTGATGGATCGCGTAAGTTGATCGTTTCAAACGTATTTACGTTGGTAGCGGAGGAATTCGTTTCTCTTAGCTTATACCCATGGTATTTTTGGGAAAATCAATTTGTAATTTGACAGGTATGACGATGTGGCATTCAAAGTAAATGAAGGAGTGATCTGTTAAAAGATACGTTATGACTTCAAGTCTCATCAACTGGGAAATGACAGAAATCGGGCAGACAACATGGCTAAGTGGGTCGCACCCAAGTAGGGTATATTGTCTCCATCTAGAGAATATTCATATTTGTTACTTCTTTCAATTCTGTATCTCCCTGGAACGGTTATGTTGGTATACCAACAGTAAGGTGACAATATATTCAGAATATTCAAGCGAATCGAATGGCCGGTTATGTATGGCTGAGTTACAAGATGTTCTTATTGAATCTCACTGTATCGCTTCTAGAGTACACTGATCGGAAGGTGGTTCCATACCTTGTCAGAGTTGGAAATCCATTACCCAATAAGAGCCTGCGGTTTTTGATTGTATATTATATATGTAGAACGTGAGATGGAAGGTTCTACTAGATTGTTATTTACTTGATTTTGACATTATTATAATATCAGAAGAGTTGTGATATAAAGAATATTTTGAGTAGTCGTAAGGTAAAAACCATCCGTGTTTATGTGTGGATCGGTCTTACGATTTTCCTTTCTTTTAAAATAATTTTAAAAGTTAAACAAATGGTTGGAGTTTACTCACACCAGTCACATGACTGACCCAGAGTTTATTTTGTTTTGTTTTCCCTAAACTCTTGGGTGTCCAATTTTGTACGGGCAGTCAAGTAATCGGGATTTTACAGATGTATTTGGAGAGCTTGGAGTATGAGGCTTCAGGAATTTATAGCAATTGTTTATTTCCACTTCGTTGTAAATGTTGTACTTTGATAATGATATGTATATTCAAGTACAGATTTATATTTCAGAGCTATGTTATATAGTATATTTTATTCGTTCCGCTGTGAGATCCGTGTTACTCTGATTCTGTTGTATCTTCTTCTTCTATTCTAATTTTCTATCTTATCTATTCTCACCCTCTAACTTCTTTCATTAACTATCTGGTATTTCCGATGCTTGAATAGTTGACATTTAGTTTATGTCGATTACCAAGATCGCAAATCCCCTGGGTCCTCACAGCGGTATTAGAGTGAAAGGTTAAGTAATTACCTTGGCTCTGTGGCGTAACTCAATAGAGATGGGATTAGTAATATCGTAGACTAAGTTTGAGTGTATATATATATAAACGAGTGAACGTATTTGTAGATTATACAAAAGTGATTTTATATTGTGGAGATTTATTGATTGAGCGGCTTATGAATTTTGGTCGATAGTGGGGCACCACAAGATCGATAGGGTTTTCTAAACATTCGAATACGATAAACCGGCACAATATGCTTTGAAAAGAGGGTAAATGAAATAATTTACCCAAAATATATTTTGGTATAAAGAAGTATATATATTGGAGTTATTACAATATATTGGATGTGTTGGTTGTTATTATAATCGAATAAGATTATAAAATTTAAATGGTTATAAAAAACCAATCAGAATTCGTATAAGAGCAATACATGAAATCAGATGGGTTAAATCTGAAATTAAAATCAGATTTGGAATTAAAATTCCTAAAATTTGGAAAAGAGTTTGTAAATGAATTTGGATTAGATATAAGGAAATTTTTAAATCCTGGGAGATTTTAAATTGTTTTACGACATTGTGAATGATATTTTGAAATAATTTCAAAATAGAAATGATTAAGAAATGGTTTTGAAAAGTGATATAGTATTAAACTCATTTTGATCGCTGGGAAATAATTCTGACGATGCTGGCCACATCATCAGTGTTCATTTTCGAGTTCTAAGTGAATGATTACTACTAGAGATATTCATTTTGAATTGATTTGAGAAAAAACAAGATGTTTGATTCCGAAAAAGGGATATTTATTTTTTGAAAAGCTAAGCTATTTAAAAACTTCTAGAAACAGATTGTATAAAATTAAAACAAATCAAAAATGGATATGTGAAAACAAATTGAAAATGAGTTAAAGCTAGTAAGGTGGAAACTGTATTGAAATGGAGTAATATCGAGAAAAATTGGAATTTGGTATATAATTGGACTTGGTTGAGTAAATGGATTGATTTTTGAAATAAAAATCAGAATTGTGATTTTGGGATGAAGATAACTGATTAGAGGAATTAATTAGTTAATGAAACAAGCGGATAGAACTTAACGAGGTTAAGTAAGTTGAATTGATGAGTTAGGAGTTTGGAATCGAGAATGGAACTCGAGTTTGAAATGGAATTTGGTTGTGGTATAAGCGAATAATTTTGTTGAGAATGAATTGCTTGGAGATTGATTGGGATGGCATTAATATATGCTGGATGGATGGTAGATGGAAGTGATAGAACTGAATGCCCGACAAAAAGGTACAAGTTTATATTTTATATGAATATGAGATTTATGAGCCGATTTGGCAAGCCGTTTGGCTATTTGATTTTCTTTTGGGTTGGAGAAGGCCTAGAGAGGCGAGTTGTAGTTGTACCGATTGCGTCGTACAAAGGAGGTGCGGGCGAAATTTTCCGAAAATTTAAGGTGTTAGAAATGTTTTAGAATTTTTGAAAATTTTAGTTACTTGGAATGAATTAGTATTTAATTGAAATTAATTGGTATAGTGAAACTGGAGATAATAAATAAACAAATAATTTTTAACCCAGTTAATAGGGTTTATTTTCTACCTTAGCAATTTCGAGGACGAAATTATTTTAAGGGGAGAAGAATGTAACATCCCGTATTTTTACGATATAATAATTAATTAATTAATTTAAATAGTGATTTAGAGATTTAAATGGTTATTTAATTAAATTATATTGAATATATAATTAATATAAATAATAGGATAATATATTTATTTCCGAAATAGTCGGAAATAGTGGAATTCGCAATATTATGTGAATTGGATTATTTATAAGATTTAATTTGGTTTAGAATTGAATTATAATAACGAATATATTATTTAAACGAACGTTGAATGTATTAATTATAATATAATTATAATCGAGCCCGTGATGGCGCGGCAGTTCGTAATTTAACGATTCAAACTTTAAACGAATATACAGAATCCGTTTTAAGTCGGATTTCTATAAAACAAGAAATGTTCGAATCTGTTGAACGATATTTTTCTAATGAAAGAGAAAAATCAGGATTTCGTCGTATACATTGAGAGTTATAACCAAATCAAATTTCCGAAAAGTCGCTATGGAATCGTTTATAAGCCATAATAGTTATTTAATTATAATTAAATATTGGTTTCGTATTTGGACAAGATTTAAGAGATGTAGTTATAATTTAATTTTTAGAATTTTACTGAAATTTTTATTTTGAAAACTAAGCACTTTTTATTTTGAAGTATTTTACACCCTATATCAGCATTTTGGGGTTCCATAGAATAAGTTAACTAGTCTATATTATTATATTTTTGGGATCGTGGCACATTGCTTGTCACAGCGGTTTTTTTATTTTTGTCTGTAGCAACTCGTATGTGGTGGTGTTTGCACGTTACTTTAGTGTAAGAACCGTTTAAATTAAAAGAAAATAATAAAATACATATAAAATCGGTTGTCTTGATTGTCAAGAATGTGCATTTCCTTTCTTTCTTTCAACCCGCAGTCCTACAGCTACAAACCAGGGTACTCTAAATGCCCGTACATTCTTTAGGCTATAGTGTATACGTATGTCCTGTTTCCTGAGCCTTAGCAACTAAAAAAGTAAAGCTGATATAAATATAAATATATATAATTCTCGTTGCCTTCACCACTAAGAATTGGTACAGGCTATTTGCGTAGTGTCACCAATCATAGATGCCATAGCCGTGCTGTATTTTAAATACTTAGCTATTAAGCAAGGATAGTTTATATATATTCTCTTTACATGCAAGCATCAACTCATATCCGTTCACTTAACACAACCTGGCATCTACATCTCTGTCAGCTTGTCCTTCGTTACCTTAGCATAGAAGTAAACGGGTGTACTTAGTCATGAAGTGTTCTAAAAGATATAAATACATCACGCGAGCATCAGATCGTTTTTTTCCAGAAATGAAAACATCGAAGTCTTCTATGGCAATAAAAATTTAATCAAACAAATACATCACGTGGAATGTTTAAAACCAATATATTGAAAACCCTCAAGGTTTTCTCTAACATTGATACAACTTTACACAACTCCACAGATATATTTCAGAACTCGACTTTCAACAGCAACAACCTAGGGTTCCGTTCGTAAGCACTGTAAGAGGTTGAGGGGGACGAGGATGAACACGGCCGTCTGGGTTTCGAAATTGAGTTAGTTTGGAGATGAGAAAATCGAGTGATACGTAGGTGATATGGTGGAGAGTTGATATGTGTGAGTTGAACCTGTGGCAACAAGGGTGTGCGGTTTGAGGTGAGGTTGTTTAAATGGATACAGGGTAAAGGTGAGTATTTGCAGGAAGTAATGAATACTGGTGGTGAGTTTCAGAGAGACGTGTATGAACAGGGGGAGCAGTGGAGAATAACGGTGATGTTGGCGAAAAGCTCGGTGATAAAACGAGGAAGATGGACGGCTTAAAAGGGATGACCATGGCTTTATTGCCTGTAGCGGGAAAAAGGATGGATGAACGATGGGAGAAGGCCAAGCGGGTGGTGTTTTGAGAGTTTCGGTATGGGCCGATGTAGGTTGGTAAGGCCCAGTTACAAAAGAAAGTAGTCTAATTTAATTTAAATAATGTTTCGATGATTGTTTGAAAAGGTAGCAAATGGAATTTACTGTGCGTATTTACCTGGAGGTCACGACATACTTTATTGTTGGAGAGAAAGACGGTGGATGGCGGGTTTATAGGGTAGTTGGTTATCAACGTGATTAAGGGTGGAGTTAATGGAGATTGGTGTTTGCGATAGTGGGATGAACGACGGAAGATGGAGGCGCTGAAAGGAATAGAAGCCTGGTTCAAATTGGTGTACGGAGAAGCATGAAGATAATGAGGAGATGGTCATCAGCTTTAACCGTGATTAAGATTTACAAAAAAGGGTAATTAAGGATTTTTAATTAGTTAAATTATTAGTGTTAATAATAAGTAAATATATATATAAACTTGTAAAAATGATAACATCTTCATATGTTAACCGAATTCAGTGAAACAAGATCCATTGGGACCGTATGGACGGCAACTACACAATGGAATTGACTGGGAGTGAATTGGAGCTCGTTACAATATATAGCAAAATAAATTGTCTGTCCAAATCAACCAACAGTTATCGTTATTTAACGATGATCGTCCAATGTGAGTAAATCTCACTAACTCTGTATAGTTTATATTTTTATAAATATAATCTAGTATTGATAAATGTTGATCGATTGCTGTGTGTTGATTATTTGGTTGAATTGCTGATTGGTTGGTTGAAATTATAGATAACGATATATATATAAATCATTAATCAAATATTGATTCTATTTATCAGAGTATTTCATATTGAAATGAAATCGATGTTATTTATATTGTTTAACATCTGTGGATGCAGGGAAACAGGTTGGAAGGATCCAACTGGATTCCTCAATATTTATAATACTGCTATGATGTGATGTAAAACCTGCGATTGATTATGATGACACTGGTCTGCTTAATTGGTATTTTAAATACCATAAGAAATGATGGAACATAAAAATGGAATTTTCAAAGTGTATTTTGAAAATGAAATATTTATAGGAAATAAATATGATATTATAAATGAAATATTTATAGGAAATAAATAGGATATTATACATGAAATATTCATTTGGAAAATAAATATAATTATAAAAGGAATATTTATTTGGAAAGTAAATAGAATTATAAAAGGAAATATTTGGAAAAATGAATAGAATTTTATAAAAAGAACATTAGGAAGGTTTAGACTCGTGCTTCGCACACGGGTGTAACATGATATTGATTTAAAGAAAATATTTAATAGAAATCTGTTTTAACAGATAAATTGAGGAGGATAATTTATAAACGATGTTTACAAATTAAGGAAATATCTATCATTTGATAAATTGAATATATAAATTTGAATTTATATAGAGAAGTAAAATCGGTTTTAACACCGATAACTAAAATGGAATGTAAACGTAGTAGTTATAAAGGAAATTTGCAGTGAGATTATAAATATTGGAAATGAAATAAGATTTGTATGAATAATTCTGCAAATAAAAATAAAAATATAAATAGAATTTGGGTTTGAGATATTGTTTTTAAATACGAAATCAAACTGTTTTGATTATATAAAGAAATATTATTCACATTCTATGTGAAAAATTAGATTAAAGTAAATATTTTGCAAATTAAATATTATAAAGGAATTTGGGGTTTGAATTAGGAATTTAAATGGAATTACTGAAATTAGAAACTGATTGGAAATTAGTTGAGTTGAATGGCTTCCTTGGTATCGATCTGATGTTGATTTCGGCCTTCGGGGTTTATACTTGGGAAGTTGTTCTTTTACTAGTTTACAGTTAGAGACTGATATAAGTGGGAAGATATTGATGCGTGCATCAGAAACGGAAACGTTTTCCAAAGGTAATAACGTATACTTTCTCATTTTAGAAAATAAGGAATTTATAAATATATGGAAACGATAAATGGGAAATTGGGAAATGAAACGATGATTGATCGGTAAGATTTCCATTTGGGAATACGGTCGTTGTTTGTACACATGTTTTCCTTTAATGGTTAAATAACCGACTATCAAAGTTTTGACCATTTCCGTTGTCAATACGGAGAGATCGGGATCAGATTGATTATCTGAAAATCACTCTGTATGGGCATTATCGTTTTGAATCAAATATATCGAAGACAATTGAAGACCGAGTTTATGCAAGGTTATTCTGGCGATCCTAGGTAGAAATTGCCTAAGATGGATTTACAAAATGATTCATTTGGATTGTCCAGTCCTAGGACAACTTTAGTGGACGAGTGTCTGACAGAGGATATCTGGTGGATCGCGTAAGTTGATCGTTTAAAACGTATTTACGTTGGTGGCGGAGGAATTCGTTTCTCTTAGCTTATACCCATAGTATTTTTGGGAAAATCAATTTGTAATTTGACAGGTATGACGATGTGGCATTCAATGTAAATGAAGGAGTGATCTGTTAAAAGATACGTTATGACTTTAAGCCTCATCAACTGGGAAATGACAGAAATCGGGCAGGCAACATGGCTAAGTGGGTCGCACCCAAGTAGGGTATATTGTCACCATCTAGAGAATATTCATATTTGTTACTTCTTTCAATTCTGTATCTCCCGGGAACGGTTATGTTGGTATACCAACCGTAAGGTGACAATATATTCGGAACATTCAAGCGAAATGAATGGCTGGTTATGTATGGCTGAGTTACACGATGTTCTTATTGAACCCCAGTGTATCGCTTCTAGAGTACAATGATCGGAAGGTGGTTCCATACCTTATCAGAGTTGGAAATCCATTACCCAATAAGAGCCCGCGGTTTTTGATTGTATATTATATATGTAGAACGTGAGAAGGAAGCGTTCTACTAAATTGTTATTTACTTGATTTAGACATTATTATAATATCAGAAGAGTTGTGATATAAAGAATATTTTGAGTAGTCGTAAGGTAAAAACCATCCGTGTTTATGTGTGGATCGGTCTTACGATTTTCCTTTCTTTTAAAAGAATTTTAAAAGTTAAACAAATGGTTGGAGTTTACTCACACCAGTCACATGACTGACCCAGAGTTTGTTTTGTTTTCCCTAAACTCTTAGGTGCCCAATTTTGTACGGGCAGTCAAGTAGTCGGGATTTTACAGATGTATTTGGAGAGCCTGGAGCAGGAGGCTTCAGAAATTTATAGCAATTGTTTATTTCAGCTGTGTTGTAAGTGCTGTACTTTGATAATGATATGTATATTCAAGTACAGATTTATATTTCAAAGTTATGTTATATAGTATATTTTATTCTTCCGCTGTGAGATTCGTGTTACTCTGATTCTGTTGTATGTTCTTCTTCTTCTTCTGTTCTAATTTTCTATCTTATTTATTCTCACCCTCTAACTTTTTTCATTAACTATCCTATAACAACCCGTATTTTCAATAAACTGTTATAACATAAATCGAGGCAGAATGTAATTCAAAAATCAGAATCAGGGGAAACGGGCTATGCCATTGCGATCGTCTCGGAAAAATACGCGAAATAGAGTCCGAGTTTTTGAAAATCGGAGTCCGTATGACCCAGTTAAGGCCCATTGAAGTTTTCAGAAATTTCTATGCTAAAGACAGATTTAAAATTCAAATTAAACAAAATGGATTAGGGCTAATCAGGGTTAGGCGGGAAAATTCCCGCCAGGGGGCCCATGTCGACAGGCATGTCGACAGGGCACCCAGGGGGTCGACTGCCCTGTCGACAGCCCTGTCGACAGGGGGTGCCCAGGCAGTTCAGCCTGGTGCACCATTTCTGATTTGGGTTGGGTCAAGTGGCTTGGTTCTGGAGAATTCTAAGATCTGACGGGCCAAACCTAATCTAGGGTTAATCCTAGGGCCTAAAACACTCTAATTCTCTATAAATATACCCCTAATCCTACCCTAAAGCCTCATTAATCAATCTTGCAACTAAACTATGCCAAATTGAAACCTCAAATGGCCTCCATCTAAAATCCCTAGCCTCCACCTTCCTCAAAGTTTAATCCTATGATGATATGATGATCATACAACCTTTTCTATGTTGTATGAATGCTTAATAACTTGCATACTTCATTAAGATGCAAGTTTGATTTGCTAAAGTTTGTGTTTTTGGGATTTTGCAAAAGGGTTTTCTTATTTGAGGCTTTGTTTCGGTTTTTAAAAGGGCTTCTTCATCTTATTTGGTGGATTTGTGGCTTGTTTATATTTGTAAGCCCTCTTACCTTCACTTTACAAACTTTAAAGTTAATGTTTGGTGAAAGTTGAGATTTATGTGAGTTTAGTTGATTATGCATGCTTATGCGAACTCACTATGATATGTTTTATATGATTCATAAGTTATGCATGCATATGCGAGATTTCTATGCCATGTTATGCATGTTTATGCAAGATCACCTTACCATGTTATGCAAGTTTAATGGATTATGCATGTTCATCTTACCATGTTATGCAAGTTTAATGGATTATGCATGCTTATGCAAGCTCATCTTACCATGTTATGCAAGTTTAATGGATTATGCATGTTCACCTTACCATGTTATGCATATTTAATAAGCTATGCATGTTTATGCGAATTCACCATGACATGATTTGCAAGTTTAACATGTATGCATGTTTATTATGACATGTGAAGTTCACCATGTATGTTATGCCAAGTTACCTTTTTATACCCTTATACGTTATGACGAATATGTAAGCGAGATAATGACGTTGGGAGGGTTTGGGTAAACTTAAAAATACATGAAACTAAAAGAGTGGGAATTTACCTATTAAGTTAGGTCTACCCCTTGGGAATTTACCTATTAAGTTAGGTCTACCCAAGTATATGTTAACTTGTAAATATGTTTTGAAGTGGACATGACATTAGATAACATGATATGGCCAACTCGAGGTTAGACCTAGTTGTGGTGTAAATCTTCCCAGGTAACCACAACGTGGGGTCTAATGTGGGTAGTTGGTCATGTTGCGCCATAAGACCCGAGGTTAGACCTAGACGTGGTGTAAATCTTCCCAGGTAACCACGGATGTCTAATGTGAGAGGTTGGGTGCGTTAAGTAATTAATGCCTCATGATTAGGGTTAAGTCATGGCCCACTAATACTTAACCAATAATGGGGATGCGAGGATTAGATGGGGATAAGTGGTTACACTTAGCTAATCTAATCCGGGATTAGTGAGGGGTTAAAACCACATTTAACCCTCTTAGAAACCCTAGCAACGTGGTCTGTTCCAGCAGTAATCCCAGTTTGGTATCACTACAACCCTACAGCTAGGTTAGGGCGGGGCACGATTACTGGACTGATGTAAGCGACCAAAGCGACGGCTGAGTGGTACAGCGGTGCGGGTCCGGCGGGCTACGGACGTGCACGTAGTCCGATGTTGGACAAACTCGAGGCACGGGTACCAGTAGGCTTAGACTGTGCATTATTGCTTAGGTGTCTGGGGTTGACACCTTAGGGCTTGATACACCCGAAGGTGGACCCAGCACAGTCTGACTACATCCATGTGGGCCGTATGGACACCAACACTCGACGTGTTAGGTTTATAGGGAGCCGATCGACTAGACCGTTGGGCTGGGCCTTATACTAAGGTCACTTCATGTTATTGGGCCAAAGTTTGGGCTAAGGGATCAAAGATCTGTTTTGTGGGTTTGCTAGTACACTGTGGTGCAAAGTTTAATCTCGTCTATGTGATGCCACCTTTATCTGTTGCCAGTATGTTCATCTCAGTTTCCATCATACTGTTAACTTTATTAGTTTATAGATTGATCGTAGTAGGGCTTACCAGTCTTTTCGACTGACCTGTTTTCTTTCGCTTCTTTTCTTCCGTTTCCCCCCCCCCCCCCCCACAGGTTCTCAGGGAGGGACTACATCTGCTTAGTGGATCTTTGACTTGCTTGTTGGATAGCTCATGTATGGATCTGAGCTAGCTGTGGCTTATCTTTTATTTCTGGGGATTAGTACTGATGTTTACTATGTATTTTGTTATCACGTATCTAGACTGGAGTTGTATTTTGGATCATGACATTTTGGATATTATGTACTTGACTATGTGGGTTTTCTGAGATGATGATGATGGGTTTTTTTATCTGCTACCGCTGCTTTACTTATATTTATTTTTATATACTCTGTCTTGCTATATCTCTGTGCATGTTTACCTTCACAATAACGCCTCTCCAAAGCTAGTACATTCTAAGGAGTGATCCTAGTGGAGGTGGGGTGTTACATTTGGTATCAGAGCACAAGGTTTACAAGATTGAACAAAACTTTTGAAAAAAAAAAAAAAAAAACCCTTTTTAAAACTATTTTCCAAAAACCTACTAAGTATTTTCCAAAATAAAGTCTAGATTATTTTAAGGCTAATCCCCAAAAAGCCATCAGCGTTATCCTTCGTTCCCTTGACCTAATCTTATCTTATCTTTTGTTTCAGTATGGCTGAGAATCTTGACATCCCAGATGGAGTGAACGTACCACTCTGGTATAGGAGACTCCTAGAAGCTAGGGCGGCAGCTGGTCCCGCCAACCCTACTCCCACTCCTCCTCCTGTAGTTGAAAATCCTATCCCTAATATCCCTCCTCCGGTGGTCCCTGTTCCCCCTCCTCCAGCAGTTAATATTCCCCCTCCCGTTGCTAATGTTCCCCCTCCTGTTGCTGAGGCTCCTCTTCCTCCTCCTCCCCCTCAGCATCCTCAGATTGAGTTTACAAAGGTGTGTAAAGACTTCAAGGCAATGGGGGGCAAGAACTTCCTAGGCACAGAATCTTTCGTTGAAGCTAGGAATTGGCTGAAGGACACGGAGGACTTGTTTGCCATCTTTGGGATAGATGACGAGAGGAAGATCTTGTTGACCATATGGCTTCTGAAGGATGAGGCGGCCTATTGGTGGGAGGTCACCAATGGGACGAGGCCCGTTGAGACCTGGGCCGATTTGAGGGCTAGATTTGTAACTAAGTTTCTATCTTCAGCTGAAGCAAATTTACAAATGGAGAAGTTCCTTGCTCTAAAGCAAGGGGATATGTCTGTCAAGGAGTATGTGAACAAGTTCAATCAGCTGGCCCGTTTTGGTTTGGATATAGTAAACACCCCGGAGAAGAAGGCTCTTCGATTTGCCAGAGGATTGAATGAGCCGCTACAGGGCTTGGCGATGTCACATATTCCGCATGGAGCCACTTTCGAGAGTTTGGTCAATATGGCTCTGCTCCAAGGGGAGGGAAAGAAGGAAGTCAAGTCGGGCGATACTCAAGCAAAGAAGGCGGATTCTCAAGGCAAAGGCAACCAAGGTCAAAGCAGTCAAGGAAATCAGAATAAGAACAAGAAGGGCAACAACAAAGGCAAGGGGAAGTGCAATTACTGTGGCATAGCTGGGCATTTTGCTAAAGATTGCAGGAAGAAGAAAAGGAAGCTTAGTGGTGGATGCTTTTCTTGTGGAGAGACTGGGCACTTCAGCAAAGACTGCCCAAAGAAGAAAGGACAGGCTGGATCTTCAGGAGGGCAAGTTCATGCTCTCAATGCCGCTTCGGTTCCCGAGAGAGGTAGTGTTTCTGTTGAGAACCTTGTTTATATCTCTGATCTTCCAGTACGTACCTTGTTTGATTCCGGTGCATCACATAGCTTTATTTCATCTGATCTTGTTGATAGTTTGCACCTCAGTACTAGCTTAGTGGATGATCCCGTTTGTGTTTCGAATCCCATTGGGGGTTCTGCTCATCTATCTATGATATGTGAGGATCTAAGGATCTCTATACTCAGCGTTGAGTTCTTGTGTAGTGCATATGTTCTAGGTTTCAGGGGATACGGATTGATCTTGGGCATGGATTGGCTGTCTAGATATGGAGCCATTCTAGATTGTGAGCATAGGGTTGTAAGGCTTGTGACTCGCCTGGGCAACACCTTAGAGATTTCATGCAATCCGAAGAATCCCGTCATGTTATGCTATCTAGAATCTCTCGACTCATCAGAGGATGCCCTTCAGTCTGTAAGGGTGGTCCGAGATTATCCAGATGTGTTTGAAGAAGTTAAGGGGTTGCCCCCTAAACGAGAGATTGACTTTCGCATCTATCTAGTAGACAATGCTAAGCCTGTTTCTTTGCCCGTTCGGCATATGGCTCCGCGTGAGAGACGGGAGCTGAGCAAACAAGTGAAAGAATTGCTTGAGAAGGGCTTCATCAGAAGGAGTATATCCGAATGGGGAGCGCCTGTGGTATTTGCAACTAAGGCAGATGGCTCTCTTCGACTCTGCGTGGATTATAGAGAATTGAATAAGCTGACTAAGAAGAACCGACACCCGTTACCAAGGATCGATGATCTCTTTGATCAACTTGTTGGTGCCTCTGTTTTCTCTCAGCTTGACCTTGCTACGGGTTTTCATCAGCTCAGAGTGGCTGAAGACAGTATAGACAAGACTGCATTCAGAACTCCAGACGGATTCTTTGAATGGCTTGTTATGCCGTTCGGTTTGACGAATGCACCCGCGTATTTTGTGGATTTGATGAGTAGGGTGTTTCGGGAGTTCTTGAATAAGTTTGTCGTGGTCTTTGTTGATGATATTCTGGTCTTCTCCAAGGATGAGGAAGAGCATGCGAGGCACCTAGTAGAGGTGATGGATACACTCAGAGCACACCAGTTAAAAGCCAAGTTCTCCAAGTGCCACTTTTGGAGAAGGGAAGTCAGATTTCTTGGGCATATCGTATCCAAGCAAGGCTTAGCGGTGGATCCCGCTAAGGTGGTTGCAGTTCAGGATTGGAAGACTCCAAGGAATGCAACCGAGGTGAGAAGCTTTCTGGGTCTTGCGGGTTTCTATCGGAAGTTCATTAAAGACTTCGCAAAGATATCCGCTCCTCTTACTAAGTTGACGAAGAAGAACTTAGTCTTTGCTTGGGATATGGATTGTGAGCTTGCTTTTCAGAGACTCAAAAGAGCCCTTACCTCCGCACCAGTTCTAGCCTTACCCGATGGTGGTAAGATATTTACCGTGTACACTGACGCTTGTGGCACGGGATTGGGTGCCGTTCTGATGCAAGAGGGCAGAGTTATATGCTTTGGTGGAAGGCAACTTAAGGTGCATGAGAGGAATTATCCCACTCATGATCTAGAGCTAGCAGCGATTGTATATGCACTCAAAGCATGGCGTCATTATCTTCTGGGAGAGAGATTCGAGCTATATACCGATCATAAGTCTTTGAAGTATCTCTTTTCGCAGAAAGATCTGAACTTAAGACAGCAGAGATGGATGGAATTTTTGGCTTCCTATGATTTTGAGATATCCTATACCCCTGGCAAGGGGAATGTTGTAGCGGATGCGTTGAGTAGGAAAAGGTTGACACTAAGTCCTCTGTTTGTTGAGATGAAGAATTTAGAGTTCTTAGCGACCTTTGATTTCTCTTTGGCAATGGAGTCGGTGACCGGTTCCTTGGCATCTTTAGAGCTCAGGCCTACCCTCCTAGATCGAGTTGGGACTTCGCAAAAGGAAGACCCTCAGATAATTGAGATCTTGGATAAGCTGGTTCGAGGGGAGACATCTAGTCACCTTGCTCGATATTCTATAGACGATAAGGGTTGGCTGAGGAGAGATGGAAGGCTTTGCGTCCCGATGGTAGAAGACTTGGTGAGGAAAGTTCTGGAGGAAGCACATCGCTCCAAGATGACCATACATCCAGGGGGTGATAAGATGTATAAGGACATGAAGCGCGTTTTCTTCTGGCCCGGAATGAAAAAGGATGTGGCGGAGTTTGTCTCGAGATGTGTTACTTGTCAGAGAGTAAAAGCTGAGTCGAAGAAGCCCGGTGGGCTATTACATCCGCTAGAGGTCCCGCTATGGAAGTGGGAGAGCATTTCTATGGACTTTATTGATGGGCTTCCAAGGTCCAGGAAGGGGAACACGAGCATATGGGTCATTGTGGATAGGCTCACGAAGAGTGCTCACTTTATTCCAGTAAAAAGCAAAAGGACCGCATCTGGACTAGCATCAGTATATCTTCGTGAGATAGTGCGACTACATGGAGTCCCTTCCAGCATAGTCAGTGACCGGGACCCCATCTTTACTAGTCAGTTCTGGAACAGCTTGCAGGAGGCTATGGGCACGAAATTGAACCTGAGTACGGCCTATCACCCACAAACAGACGGCCAGACCGAAAGGGTGAATAGGGTACTTGAGGACTTGTTGAGGCTTTGCATTCTAGATTTTGGTGGTGCTTGGGAAGACCATCTCCCTCTTGTCGAGTTTGCATACAACAACAGTTATCAGGCGAGCATAGGGATGGCACCCTTTGAGGCTTTATATGGGAGGCCGTGCAAGTCACCTACATGTTGGTGGGAATCCACGGATAAGCTTATACTTGGACCCGACATGATTAGGGATACATCCGAGAAGGTTGAGTTGATTAGAAGACGGATGAAAGCGGCCCAAGACCGGCAGAAATCCTATGCTGACAAGCGAAGGTCCGAATTGGAGTTTGAGGTTGGGGACAAGGTTTTCGTGAAGGTTTCTCCTTTGCGGAATGTGGTCCGATGTGGAGCTGTTGGGAAGCTAGCACCGAGATTTGTTGGACCCTTCCCCATCATTGAGAGAATTGGGAAGATGGCTTATAGAGTGCAATTGCCCGAGAAGTTGTCCGGAGTGCATAATGTCTTTCATGTCTCGCATCTCCGAAAGTGCCTGCATGAGTCCGCTGAGGTGGTTGAGCCTAGCATGCTTGAAGACGTGGAGGTAGAGAAAGAAGCAACTTTAAGGAAAGCTCCGATTCGTATCTTGGGGACAGAGACCAAGAAGCTAAGGAATCGCGAGGTCAGGTTAGTGAAAGTTCAATGGGGTGAAGCCGAAGAGGACGCAACTTGGGAAACCGAGGAGAAGATGCGTGGGCTTTATCCATTCCTGTTTGAGGGTACACTCTCAATCTCTTCCCTTTGTTAGCATATCTTTCTCTTTGCTAATCCATATTTATCTAGTTATCGTACTAAGCTTGTCATGAGAACCTTAGGAAGAAACCCTTTGGATGAAACATGTGCTTGAGACATGTTATGGTTGATGGTTGCAAGTGGTTGCAAGTGTTTGCAAGTGGTCACTCGTGGAAGCATGATACACATTAGGCACTAGATCGGCTCACACACTCCTCATATTGCATGTGCATGAGTGTTTATGCTTATTCTTGGATGAAATTTGTATGCAATCACATGGATGTTGCATATGGATGTATGATTGAGCACGCATATAGAGATTATACATTTTGTTAGGGATTTGCATACATGTGGATACATTTCACTAACATATTTTGCATTGATCATTGCATTAGATAAGTACATATACACACACTTTTGCATATGTTCATACAGCATTTAGAATCTTTTAAGGACAATGGCTGCTCGTGGATGGTGTTTTGAGTAGATGGATGTTGGATGGTAGGATATGTTCTTCCTAACTTGAAGATTTCGGGGACGAAATCCTTTAAGGAGGGGAGAATATAACAACCCGTATTTTCAATAAACTGTTATAACATAAATCGAGGCAGAATGTAATTCAAAAATCAGAATCAGGGGAAACGGGCTATGCCATTGCGATCGTCTCGGAAAAATACGCGAAATAGAGTCCGAGTTTTTGAAAATCGGAGTCCGTATGACCCAGTTAAGGCCCATTGAAGTTTTCAGAAATTTCTATGCTAAAGACAGATTTAAAATTCAAATTAAACAAAATGGATTAGGGCTAATCAGGGTTAGGCGGGAAAATTCCCGCCAGGGGGCCCATGTCGACAGGCATGTCGACAGGGCACCCAGGGGGTCGACTGCCCTGTCGACAGCCCTGTCGACAGGGGGTGCCCAGGCAGTTCAGCCTGGTGCACCATTTCTGATTTGGGTTGGGTCAAGTGGCTTGGTTCTGGAGAATTCTAAGATCTGACGGGCCAAACCTAATCTAGGGTTAATCCTAGGGCCTAAAACACTCTAATTCTCTATAAATATACCCCTAATCCTACCCTAAAGCCTCATTAATCAATCTTGCAACTAAACTATGCCAAATTGAAACCTCAAATGGCCTCCATCTAAAATCCCTAGCCTCCACCTTCCTCAAAGTTTAATCCTATGATGATATGATGATCATACAACCTTTTCTATGTTGTATGAATGCTTAATAACTTGCATACTTCATTAAGATGCAAGTTTGATTTGCTAAAGTTTGTGTTTTTGGGATTTTGCAAAAGGGTTTTCTTATTTGAGGCTTTGTTTCGGTTTTTAAAAGGGCTTCTTCATCTTATTTGGTGGATTTGTGGCTTGTTTATATTTGTAAGCCCTCTTACCTTCACTTTACAAACTTTAAAGTTAATGTTTGGTGAAAGTTGAGATTTATGTGAGTTTAGTTGATTATGCATGCTTATGCGAACTCACTATGATATGTTTTATATGATTCATAAGTTATGCATGCATATGCGAGATTTCTATGCCATGTTATGCATGTTTATGCAAGATCACCTTACCATGTTATGCAAGTTTAATGGATTATGCATGTTCATCTTACCCTGTTATGCAAGTTTAATGGATTATGCATGCTTATGCAAGCTCATCTTACCATGTTATGCAAGTTTAATGGATTATGCATGTTCACCTTACCATGTTATGCATATTTAATAAGCTATGCATGTTTATGCGAATTCACCATGACATGATTTGCAAGTTTAACATGTATGCATGTTTATTATGACATGTGAAGTTCACCATGTATGTTATGCCAAGTTACCTTTTTATACCCTTATACGTTATGACGAATATGTAAGCGAGATAATGACGTTGGGAGGGTTTGGGTAAACTTAAAAATACATGAAACTAAAAGAGTGGGAATTTACCTATTAAGTTAGGTCTACCCCTTGGGAATTTACCTATTAAGTTAGGTCTACCCAAGTATATGTTAACTTGTAAATATGTTTTGAAGTGGACATGACATTAGATAACATGATATGGCCAACTCGAGGTTAGACCTAGTTGTGGTGTAAATCTTCCCAGGTAACCACAACGTGGGGTCTAATGTGGGTAGTTGGTCATGTTGCGCCATAAGACCCGAGGTTAGACCTAGACGTGGTGTAAATCTTCCCAGGTAACCACGGATGTCTAATGTGAGAGGTTGGGTGCGTTAAGTAATTAATGCCTCATGATTAGGGTTAAGTCATGGCCCACTAATACTTAACCAATAATGGGGATGCGAGGATTAGATGGGGATAAGTGGTTACACTTAGCTAATCTAATCCGGGATTAGTGAGGGGTTAAAACCACATTTAACCCTCTTAGAAACCCTAGCAACGTGGTCTGTTCCAGCAGTAATCCCAGTTTGGTATCACTACAACCCTACAGCTAGGTTAGGGCGGGGCACGATTACTGGACTGATGTAAGCGACCAAAGCGACGGCTGAGTGGTACAGCGGTGCGGGTCCGGCGGGCTACGGACGTGCACGTAGTCCGATGTTGGACAAACTCGAGGCACGGGTACCAGTAGGCTTAGACTGTGCATTATTGCTTAGGTGTCTGGGGTTGACACCTTAGGGCTTGATACACCCGAAGGTGGACCCAGCACAGTCTGACTACATCCATGTGGGCCGTATGGACACCAACACTCGACGTGTTAGGTTTATAGGGAGCCGATCGACTAGACCGTTGGGCTGGGCCTTATACTAAGGTCACTTCATGTTATTGGGCCAAAGTTTGGGCTAAGGGATCAAAGATCTGTTTTGTGGGTTTGCTAGTACACTGTGGTGCAAAGTTTAATCTCGTCTATGTGATGCCACCTTTATCTGTTGCCAGTATGTTCATCTCAGTTTCCATCATACTGTTAACTTTATTAGTTTATAGATTGATCGTAGTAGGGCTTACCAGTCTTTTCGACTGACCTGTTTTCTTTCGCTTCTTTTCTTCCGTTTCCCCCCCCCCCCCACAGGTTCTCAGGGAGGGACTACATCTGCTTAGTGGATCTTTGACTTGCTTGTTGGATAGCTCATGTATGGATCTGAGCTAGCTGTGGCTTATCTTTTATTTCTGGGGATTAGTACTGATGTTTACTATGTATTTTGTTATCACGTATCTAGACTGGAGTTGTATTTTGGATCATGACATTTTGGATATTATGTACTTGACTATGTGGGTTTTCTGAGATGATGATGATGGGTTTTTTTATCTGCTACCGCTGCTTTACTTATATTTATTTTTATATACTCTGTCTTGCTATATCTCTGTGCATGTTTACCTTCACAATAACGCCTCTCCAAAGCTAGTACATTCTAAGGAGTGATCCTAGTGGAGGTGGGGTGTTACATATCCGGTATTTCTGATGCTTGAATAGTCAACATTTAATTTATGTCGATTACCAAGATCGCAAATCCCCCGAGTCGTTGCACTACGGGTACAAATACCTTGTTTACATGGAAACATCAAATATTATAGTTTTGATTCGTTTTACTTCAAAAGGAATTTGATATTGATTGTATCTTTGGAATGAACAATCTTCGTCATCTTCCTCCATTTGATAAACACTATTTTGAGCTTGATGGAGCCTTAGTTCCAAGAATTCCTTTACCTGCAACAATTGCAGCCCATTATACGCCGGTAGCACAGCATGGTGATAAATCTATAACTCTGATAAAAAGTGTAAAAATTTCTACTTTGGTGCAGCCAAAAATTTGCACTTACAATATAAAGACATCTAATGAATTCGAAATATTAATTCATAATATGCTTGAACCTTTGTATTCAGACTAAAATGGTTTGATAAAGCACCAAGGTATTGCAAAATAGAATTAACTGAACAATATAAAAATGTCAAAATTCGTGTAAACAGCTTTATGGTTTCACCAACAGATAAAGACGAATCTGCAAAGCAAATAAAAGACCATTTAGATTTAAAACTTATACAAAATAGTTTTAGTACTCATTCATCTCCAGCATTTCTTGTTAAAAATCATGTTGAAATAAAAAAGAGGAAAAGACGATAATTGTAATAAATTACAGAAAACTTAATAGTCATACAAATTTTGATGGTATTTTATTTCATATGCTGAGCATTTAACTAAGCAAATTCAAGGAGCATAATATTATAGCAAATTTGATGCTAAATCTGGATTTTGACAATTAAAACTTGCTGATAAACAATTTATTGAATTAACAGCTTTCAGTTGCCTTCAAGGACATTTTGAATGGCTAGTTACGACTTTTGGATTAAAAAATGCATCCCAAGTATTTCAAAAATGGATGAATTCTATGTTTGGACATTTACCTTTTACGCTTGTATATATTTTAGTATTTTTTAACAGTGCTTAAGAACATAAAGAAGACTAAATTCTAGGACTACGCAAGAGATTTTTAGACATTTTCGCCATTCTCTAGTTAAAAACATCAACAACAAAAAAATTGTTTTTTTTTAATTCTCTTATTTAATCCCAAAAAGTTGCAGTACGTTATAAGTTTGTTCGGACTAAATTTTAGGGCTTTGTTGGAATTTATTAGAATATTTTCAGCCATTCTCTAGCCAAAAAAAAACATTTCCAAAAAATCAAGAAAAATATGAAAAACAGACCCAAAAAAATATTGAGACGAATGTAAGAGCATCTTCAATGCAAATGTGATTGTGTTAAAAAGTGGATTACACATAAGCAATTAACAATGTGTTTTAATTTTATCCTTCCAATGCAATTGTGATTTCAATGTATAATATGATGTGTCAAAAAAAATATTCCACATTGTCAAACAAAATGTCTAGTTTCAGACATTCTATTTGACATTGTGATTACCTATTTTTTCTCACTCACTGCCCATGATTGGTCTCTCTCTAACAACATGCTTTTTTATAGGTGTATTTACTGTCACGATCTTATCAAAACTGTTAGCCTGTTTTGCCGCATAGGCTAATTTTATCTTTCCATGATTTTTGCATTGGAGCCTGTTTGTATTTTCATTGTCATCTATTTGATGTCTATGCTTCACATTGTCAAAGGACTGCTTCCACGTAGGTTTAGACATGACATTACTTTGCTTAAGATTGGAGATGCTCTAACAAGAATTACCTCAAAAATCGCCTAGACGATAGCGGTTAGCACAAAATCGTCTCTATGGAAACTCACTAAAAATAATCTGAAACGTGCCTTAGGCCATTAGCTTATCTAATCCAAACCCGGTAAATCATAACCACGTCGACTCAAATACACCCCCGCACTCCATCTTCTTCACTTTAACCGTCCAATAAAAATCTCGTATAGAAGTCATGGCTACTAAAGATGTCGAAATGAAAGACCAGCCTCAACAACCGCCCCAGCCTCCGTCCGATCCGTCTCCTTCTCCTTCAGTCTCAACTCTCCAGCGTACAGTTTCCCTTAATCCCATCCCAAACTTTACCTACTTTTTTGTGCTTTTGAATTGTTGTATTTCTTGATATGTCAGATCTGAAGGAGATCGCGAGTTTGATCGAGACAGGAGCGTATTCAAAAGAGGTGAGGAGAATCGCTCGTGCGGTTCGACATACGCTCGTGCTACGTCGTAAGCTGACGTCATCAATCGTGGCGGGTTTCCTGTCGTCCGTCTTGTCTCCGGGATCTGAGGCTTTTGTCAAGTTGTCTTCTTATGTTCCGAAGGTCTGTTTTTTCAATCCCTTACTTTTTAGGACCTGCGATGGGTTGAAGTTTTTCGTGAATGTTTGATTTAATGGATCTATGTTTATGAGTGAAAGAGTTTACGAACCTTCCTAGCAAAATTGGGTTCTGCTCTACTACAAGAAAACAGAAGAAATGATTTTGTGCGCTTGTGATAGTTGTCAAACTCGGTTATAGAACCATCCTCCCATCTAAGCAGCTTTCGAAATGAAATCATTTATTGTTTAGTAGGAAACAAGTTCTTGCCAAATGATCCCTATATGGTGTCATCTGCTGAATTTTTATTTATTTAGGATAGTTATATTGACACTCCGGTTCTGAATAAGCAGCATCAAATTTTGTGAGCACTTCATATGAAATTAAACTGTCATGAGGAGTACACATGCTATTAGTAAAGTTTATATCTTCGCCTCTGTTGTCTCGTAGATAAAAACATTGAAACTTTGAACTAGCTGTGGTAAAACCCTTAACTGTCGATGCCTAATGTATTATTTACATTTTTTTGAAAATATTATGGTAGCAGGTTAATGGTAGGTACAATTCGGCAGCAACATACTAAACTAAAATGTATAACTCGGCGGCACACTGTCGAAGTAAAATGCATATTTTGGCATGCGTCTACCAGACCAAACTAAAACAATTTGTTTGGCAAGCCTCCCTCCCCCCAACTCCGATTTTTTGTTAACCAAAATCTCTACTGGATGACCAAAAATGCATCATTCTTAGCTCTACAAAGCCTTAAATTATTTGAGAATGTCAAATATCTGATTTATTTTTCTTAAGTGTAGTTAGATGAAGTTGAATCCTTCATCATTCGATGATTAATGAAAAACTATGCTAAATAAAACGAAGGACAATTAGGTTAATGTGGTGATAATTTTATGAGGAGATTAATTTGAGTAGTGCCTCTTGTAGTAAAAAAAGAAAAAGAATGTCCTGTTCGTATCCAAAACTGGAGTGTCAGTAACAATATCCTTTATTTATATTGACTGCATATTAATTTATCAATTCATGAGATGGCTCATATTGACTACATGAACTAGGATAGAGTTGAAGTCTTCGTAGTAGTCTCCCAATTTTTATTAGACATTAGTGCATCTCAAGCAAAATGTGGTAGTGTTGAATTTAATGTTGCATAGGATGTTTTTAGAGTAAATAATTTTCTTTGCAGTGTTCTTAGTTAAATTTAAAGAGAACATGACCAAACTTGAATCGAAAACTTAAAGAGAATTTAAAGAGAACACGACCAAAGAAACACAATGGAATTGGAACAAGGACATAAATATAATCAAAGTTGTTAAAGCGTAAGGCTTGCGCATGGTTTGAAATCATAAATCATAAAGTTCACACGTTAAATCGAAATGGCATTCAAATTGTAAATCGTAGTTTAAAATAATAATAATATTGCGCATGGTTTGAAATTGATCTTGATGTTTGAATTTCCACAAGTAAACATAAAACTCAATGTTCTTTCTTATTTCCCTTCTATTTTGTTTTGAAAACGTTATAATTAGAATTGTGGATCTAAATAAATATTAAATATGTTAACATAAGTTCAACGTTTTTTTTTTATTTGTGATTTGATCAAACTTGAATCGAAATGTAAATCAAATCATTGAGGGAGAGATCCAATTATGTTCTACTTTATATTCATTGCTTCATTACGAAGAAGTGATTTCATATCATATCAACATTTTCTTCTTCAATTAAAATAAAATAACATATAGCATAAAACTATTCTACAGTTTGTATATACTCTATTCTTTTCTGTAATCGTTGTGGGTTACTCACATTCACGTGGAGTCACCAACTTAGTTGAACAAGGAATGAAGTTCTCGTTTGACAGATAAAGGGCAGAACTAGAACATGAGTATATTTTATTTATGTAAACTATTGTAAATTGCATGTATGCGCATTTAAGCTAAATTTATTTACTTCTATTAGATAAATGTGGATGTGTATATGAGCAAAAGTTTTTGTGGTCACAACACTTTTACTTCAAGCAATTTTATTGGTGGTGTTAAAATGCAAATCAATACTGAATTTTTGTTGATAGGTGCCAGGAAGGGGTGATGGTAGGTGCTGCAAGACATTGAGATTGCATTGATGCAGCTAGGGCTGTTAGGTTACCATTACCATTTAACAAATACTGTTACCGTACCGTTTTTACTGGTAATCAAAATTGCTTACCGTTACCGATCGACTGGTATACCAAAGACTGGTATACCGATAATCTGGTAATCGTTACACTGGTAACGGTAAATTACCGTTTGTCAATCAAAGTTTGTATCTTGATATGTTTTACACGATGCGTTTTTATTATACTATATGCAGTGTTGGTTAATAAAAAAACATAAATGAGAAAGAAAATAAGTACATTTGAAATTATTTCACCTTTTATTAAACTAAATTTAATAATTTATTTGGTTCTAAACGCATGTTATACAACATGTCAGATGAATATACATATGTTTTAAATTAATTGATAAAATTACCGATACTGCTGGTATTGAAGAAAAGTTACCAATAATTACCGTTAAGAATGGTAAATTTACCGTTACCATATCGTTTTAACTGGTATATCAGTTTCAATCAAAAACGATTACCGATCAACTGGTAATGGTATGGTAAATTTGCCGTTAACATAACATCCCTAGATGCAACGTTATGGAGGGCTACCATTTAGAGTATTTTTGGAATTTCAAAGGAACACGATGGAAATCTTATTGATTTTCATTATTAATATATAGTATAGTACAAAGTTATCACGACGCCAAGTCGAGCCACTACCGTCTAGAAGACTAGTCGACAAGTCGTGACTAGTCGACAAGTCTTTTATATACATATATTTATTTGACTTGAATATATAATATAATTAGATGTAATTATAAATTTATAATAAGTTGAAATTCAACAAAGATAACATAATAAATTAATAATAGGTTCAAATTCAACAAATATCCAAAATAGATCCTAGTCACAAGATAATAATACCCATAATATCCATAATATATCATAAAATGAGTATGAACTCAAGCAAAATCATCTATCTCAATATCATCTCCATCTCCTTCTTAACATTGGCATTGCTTGGATCGGGTAATGGTACACCATTATCATCCTCTACTTCTTCATCATCAAGAGGAATAGCTTCATCATCAACTAATCCAAATGTTGAACTAGTGTTACGACGAGTGTAGACCAACATCTCACTAGTAGAACCAATTTGAGATCTCCTTGGAAGATTGCGTTCCTCAAGCGCATGTGATGCACCTTGAGCTTCATCCACAGCACTCCAAAAATTATCCTCTTCATTGCTAATCCACTCATTATTCCACTTGAAGTCATCAAGTACAAGTGGATCAAAATTCCTTCCAAGTTCAAGCCTTTTTTTGAATCTTGAATCTATTTTTCGCTTGTATTGGACATACACCAAGTCATTTAAACGTTGATGTTCCAATCTATTCCTCTTTTTTGTATGAATTTAAAAATATAAAATGCAATTAGATCTAAAACATAAATAGTGTAATTTTGAAAACAAATATCTTAATAGATATGAGAACTTACAAACTCAAATGTACTCCACTTGCGATCACAACCGGAAGATGAACAACAAAGACCAACAATACGCTTCGCAAATGATTGAAGCTCAAATGCACGACCTCCATAAGCATTCCACCAATCAACTAACATTAATAAATATAATTGTGTTTTAGTACTACTTGCGAGGATACAATTGCGCCAAGCGTAAAAATATAAGAAACTTACGAGGATTTTTTTGCTTTCTATGCTCAAATGCCATCTCTCTTGCAAATGCTTCCCTTGAATTTTTATAGTCATCGGCATAATTACATATCTTGTTCCTTGTACCCCGATCTATGATCATCTTCTCAAGCACATCATTAAAGGCGTCTCTTAACCGAGAGGCATAAGCATGATCATTTTCTAGAACATCAAAGTATTTACCTAGATTAAGAAATAAAGCAGCCCCGTATAATGGTTTTCCCATTTGGTTCTTCCAGCGATCATCAATGATTTTAATCAATTTACTCAACAATGCTCGTTTCTTCTCGAATGACACTTTGATTTTATTTTTGCAAAGTCCATAGCATATGCAATCTCTGCCAAAGCTGGTCTCTCATCCCCATCAACAATCCGTAACACCACAAGAAAAGGTTGTGATGCTTGAATGCACTCTTCAACACTATTCCAAAAAAGTGATGGAAACACAATGTCACAAACTTTCTTGCCATTTTCTGTTTTTGCTAACTTAGACCTACTCCAATCCTCAGCACAAAACAAAAAACGCAACGACTCACGATTCTTGTACAAATTTTGCAATGTGAGAAAAACAATGGCAAAACTCGTAGCTCCAGCCCTCACTAAATCTCTCCCATTAGTCTTGTCCCTCAATGCATCAAGTATACGCCCATGTCTATAAATGAATGTAGTACATCTTCTTGCTTGATTAATTGTTTTTTTAAAAGCTTGACGACTTGCCTATGTCCTCCAACATCAAATCAAGACAATGGGCAACACATGGAGTCCAAAATAAAGTAGGAAATCTAGCCTCTAAGAGCTCACCTACTGCCTTGTAATTTGCACCATTATCTGTCACCATTTGCACAACAATTTTCTCACCTATTTCCTTGATCTTGCTGCCAAGTAAATTAGCCAGCATTGATGCATCATGTGATTCACTAGAAGCATTAACCGAATCCAAGAAAAAAGTACCTTCGGGACTGTTGGCAAGAAAGTTTATAAGATGTCTTCCTCGTCTGTCCGTCCACCCATCCGACATAAGTGTGCATCCATACATTTTCCAAGATTTTTCATGCTTCTCCTTCTGCTTTTCTGTTTCTTCTTTTGTATTTTTAAGTAGAGACACCCTTAATTCATGAAATGTAGGGGGCTTCAAACCCGGTTCGTATTGGCCTATGGATTCAACCACGACCTTATAACTCCTAGAGTTGGCAGCATTAAAAGGTATTCTACACTCGTAAAAAAAGTTGGCAATGTGCATACGAGCTCTTTCTTTCTCTTCTTGTGTTCTGAGGCGACTTACCAAGGTTGTTTGACTCGTACCTTTGGAATGTCTATCTTCAATAACTTGTTTCGGTGTCCTCATAAGCATCGAACCAACTGATTTTGAAGCTTTAGGTTGGACTTTCTGAAATTCAAATGTTTTTTTTTTTTTTTTGGAACAGTGTTGGAGGTTGCAGTAGAATCGATTTCTTGAACCTCATCATTATCACAATCATCATGATCAAGCTGCACCCTTTTAATCTTCTTCTTACTTCACATAAAATCACTCTTTTCTTTGGCAATTTCTTTAGTTGTCTTTGGACATTTATGAATATTCAGAAAACCACCAATCAAATGTTGCTTAAATCTGTTAATGCCGACATGATTTTCATTTCCGCAAAGACATCATTTAACCACATATTTATTGTTCAAGTTTGGCCAAAATGCATACTTTCAACCGGGATCATTTGATTTAGCTTTCCTTTTAGGATCTTTAGCCATCTCATGCCAAGTATTTTCAGTGTTACTTTCCATTTCAACTGCATGTAATTAAAAACAAATCAGTTAATTTTGAATATATATATATATATATATATATATTAAACATAATTATTAACAGTGAGAAGCTATAATATAGAAAGGAATAAAATTCATATGTATTATTTATTTTCAGTTAATCTACGATAAATACAGTAAAACATTTACTGTTGTTTACTAAAGTGACAAAGTCTTTCTATTTATTCTAAGGACCAACCCACTTATAAAATATCGATACCTGGCAGGAAAGGAACCGCGAGGAGCAACGAAGAGGCGCCGCGAGGAGGAGCCGAGCATGAGCCGCGAGAAGGAGCCGAGCATGAGCCGCGAGAAGGAGCGGCTGTCGATCGAAGAAATTAGGGTTTCTCTCCAGGCCCAATATCGATATCGAGGTAAAACATCGATATTTTACTGCTGTCGAAATTAGGGTTTCTGGACCAATTAGGGTTTTGGGCTGCTACAGCCCATTACCGTTGAAAGCAATAAGTCGTTCATCGTCGAACTCCAGGGAGCGACATGTCGACGACTAGTCGTCGACGTGATAACCATGGTATAATAGTTGAGATATGATCAACTTATATATATATATATATATATATATATATATATATATATATGGCAGGTTCAATGACACCCCAAATAGTGAACACCCATTTAGCCTACCACTTTTCCACCACTCATTTCCCATTAACTCTCCTTCTCTCTCCTTTCACTAACTCTCTCATTTTCCACTCACTTTTTTTAATATAAATGAGAGGTGGAAATCATGGGGCTTTTGGGGTGCTCCATTTTTGGGATGCCACGGAACACTTGCATATATATATATATATATATATATATATATATATATATATATATATATATATATGGGAAACTCTACTTAAACACAAAATTGAACACGATAAATCTCAATCATTAGATTTCCCTCTGAATTCCACCTTCCACATAAGGACAAACAAATCCAACAGTTTAGACCCTGTCTTTAACTTTGTGTTTAATTTTGTGTCTCAATAGCGGCTCCCACATAAATAAGAAGTTGGACGGCAGCTACAAAAAAAGAGTTTGATGAAATATAGAATATATGGATATATAGTTTGCATCAATAAATCAACTAATTCTTCTAGTAATTTTTGTTTATTACCTAATTTATATTTTTTATGAAATCACTTAATTTGAAAGTCATATTTCGATCCGGGCGTTTTCGGGATGCCTTTAAAAAATGCAGTTTTTTCAGTAAGCATAGCCTTTTTTGGATTATTTATAGCATCCATTTTATATGGGTCTGTTTATTCAGAGCGTGATTCCATTTTTTTTATTTTGAATCATACAGATCAAGAACTACGAGATCGCCCCTTTCATTCTAGGGTGATGGAGGGATCGTACCATTCGAGCCTTTTTTCATGCTTTTACCGGAGGTCTGGAGAAACCAACAATCAATAGGATTTCCCTAATTCTCCCTTCATAAATTTAATTAAAAAAATCAAATTTAATTAAATAAAAAATAATGAATACCTCCTAATATAAGAAATGATCCAGAAATAGGACTTTTTGGAGTAAGCTCCCTGACTTGGATGTGACATTTAGATTTGTTGCTAAACTCAGATCCCAGAAACAGGACTTTTTAGGAAATAAAGTTTTTTTTGATCGGAATATGAAAACCCGAAACAGCCCTTAACTTTTTAAGTTATTAATTTAACGAATCACACTTTTAAGCTTCTCGTTACAAAATTGAAATCAGGAATTAAACAGATATAATTTGCTCATTATGAGCCAATCCTAAATCATTGTAGATCGAATCAATCATCAGTTCTGATCGTCGCTTTCCTATAGAATAGGAAAACGCGAATTTTGAAATAAATACTGCAAGCGCATAGGTCGCGTAATATGCATGTCGAATCACATGGAGACAAATTAAAATTTGTTATTTATAGAATTTCGTGGGCGAGTAAGACGACTTTTGAGATTTGGTTGAAAATACAACAATTGAAATTGCAACAATACTTCTGAGATTTGGTTGAAAATACAACAATTGAAATTGCAACAATTAGGATTATCGTTGAAACTAATCAAACGATTAATCACTAATGAAAGTAAATTGCAAAACAATAATAAAAATGCAGAATAGAAATAACAACAGAAATAAAATTAGGATTATCGTTGAAACTAATCAAACGATTAATCACTAATTAAAATAAGTGAAAAATACAAATAGTGCTATACCAAATCTAATTGTGTAGAGAACACTGATTGTTAAGAAAATAAAAATGCTGAAAAGTAAAAGAGAACTTTATTAATGGAGAAAAAGAGAATAGAATAATGGTACAATTGTTACAATGGGTATACATGTGCTTTTATAGGTGAATTGGAAACCATAATCCTCTAATGGGCCTTCTCATCAAAGATTGTGGTCCAATAGCTTATCTCAAAAGATATTTTACACCAATCTTCTTCCAAAGTGACTAATGTGAACACAAACAGCCTCCAATGACATCTTTAGAGATCTTTTCTACCAATCTTCTTCTAATGTGACCAATGTGAACACATCTAGCCTCCAATGAAAGCTCTTATGCAATTCTTCAAGTAAATGACATCTATTCTTCACTTTTAAGGTGAATGAGGTCTGCACAACATATCTATAAAAACAACAAAATAATACCCAACGTAATAATTATTTATATACAAAAAGATAAAATATAGGTGCATAAATTAACATATTTCTATGTTGATCAAATACCCCCACACTTATCTTTTACTCGTCCTCAAGTAAAAAAATATGAAAAACTAAACTAGATAGGTCACACTTTCGTAGGAAACATGATTGCGTTGAGCGTATGCAACAATTCGTTAAACCTCTAGGTGTCCCTAGTAGGACGAGTGGTTTCTCGTGAGGGTTTTCAGCTGATACTACCCACAAAATCCAAATGCAGTATGATATGGTTCTGATGCATCTACATGAATGCAATGGACATATGCAAATAAAAACGAAAAGTTGAAACACGACTTGTTTCAGGAAAGTGGTACAACAAATTAAGTTAATAATTTCTAATCAGTTGATTGTACTTTAGATACCTCAACTTGTCACAAATTTTCAATATAATTCAAGTTTTCAATGTTAAACTCTAGTTTGGCCAGTTGGTTCGATCGATAACATAGTGCAGTCATAGAATAGATTCTTAGTTTGCTTGGCACAGTTTGTGAAGTGGTATTATTATTTCCTCGTGTATGACTAGTCAAATCAATGAGGTCAAGAAGTGTTTGGGCATCATTGCTTATTCTCTATCTCTATAAAAATAGAAATTTACGATTAATTACATACACCTAACTTAAAGACCAACGTATACAACTCATACACTGCCTTGCGGACTGACGGAGAGTTGGGGAAGAGCTTGGCGGATTGTGCAGACCGACGCTGACTTTGTCAACATGTCGGTAATCCTTAGGTGTTCAATCTCATAAAATGAGACCAAGATATTCCGACGCTGACTTTGTCAACAACATGTCAGATAGAGCTTGGCGGGTTTGCACACCAACGCTAGATATACAAGCAATGTTGGATACCCTTGGATTGCTATTATTATATTGAAAATATATGAACAAGAGAGAGTTACGCGAATTCAGCTTAACACAACTTAGTTTTAAATATTCAAAAAGCCAGTATAAATATTTTAAGTCCTCTACTTATTTAAACAAAGACTACAATATAGAATAAACTTCATGGCCATCACCTAAGAATCTCCCTATGTACCGGTTACACTATTATCCCTCAAAATTCAACTTTTTATTATATTTATATTCGATCTTATCTGAGAGAAAAAATACTATCAACTGATTAACAATCCTTAACTTATTTTGTTGTATCAATCTAAAATGAGTCATGTTTCAAAAAAAAAAAAAAAAATTTATGGCATGTTACTACAATCTAAAATGCATGATGGTCCTATTTAAATGACTGAAAATGAGAAGAAAGAAAAATAAAGAAAAAAAGCGAAAATGAATTAAATGCAGACTCCCCCCACACTTGGACAAAACAGTGCCCACACTGTAGCACGTTTTCTAGAGGTAAAAGATAAAACCCAAAGATGGATTAAATGCAAAATTATTTGTAGAATGAAATGCAGTCTAGCTATATGTAAGAATGAATCATATGTACAATGATATATGTGTTTGCGATGTATGCGATGCAAAGAATGCCACCAACCATTTCCCCCACATTTGGTTCTAGCCCGATGAATCCCATTCCCACTGTGTATGTGCATGTTTTCTAATAAGCGAAGGTATTTGAAAACCATCTCATCTTTATACCTAGATTTATAGTCCAATAGATAGATGTTTAGGGTCATCCTAACATGAAGTTTTTCAACCAAGCCAGCATTCCAAAAATAATTCATGTGTTCAACAAGTTTATCAGTGTAATTGTTCAAAAATTTGTGATCGTATGTAAACTCAGTTGCAATCGTGAAATTTAAATTCTGAGTGTTGTTCAAGACTGTGATCACATTTCTCAATTTTATTAATTGACAACGTATTTTCGACACTGACAAATTCTAGTTTGTTTGAAACCTCAAAATCAAAATTTTCAAACTTGGATTGGTGGCTTGATTCAATTTCATCCTTATTTGGCAACTCATCCACATACAATCCAAAAAATTCATGTTCATTAAAATCCTTCTCCAAATTTGAATTGAAAAATTCAACAATTTTATTCTGTTCAATTTCTAGAATTTCAAGTTTCTCACAGCCTGAAAGAGGAAGATCAAAATCTGAGCTTAAGTCTTTTTCCTGAAAAGAATCGAAGTCCAAATCATTTGTTGAATTTTGAACAACTTCATTTAGATCGTTATTCTCAATTTTCAAAGTTGTAATATGACACGATCAGTAAAAAATGGATTATTTTCTGATTCATCGCATGTTTGAATTTGTTGCTCTTATTGTTTTTTAAAAGACGTCATTAAACAAAGAAGTTCATCGAGCTGTCTATCTTTTTCATTAAGCTGTCTGTCTTGCTTTTCTACCCTCTCTCTAAGAAGGTTAAGATGATATTCTTCAGAATTGTTGATTTGAGAGCTCTCGTTTTGGATTTCTTGATTCTCAAAATTATAGTCCACGTCGATTTCATGATCAATATTATTTCCAATGAGGTGGTTGTTTGAATTTTCAAAAAAATGACAATGATAATGGAAATCATTTTGATCATAGAAATTATGTTCGTAACCAAAACTGTTAAAATTCGAGTGAGAATTGTAATTTTGGTTATTTTCAAGATGTTGGTATGGGCTATAATTTTGGAAATTTTGGTTCACAAACCCATATTGATGTGGATCAAAGCTATATTGGGGTTCAAAGCTATTTTGATGTGGATGTGGCCCATAATCAAAATTATTGACATTTGCATTGAAATCGTCATTTCGATCATTTCTATGATTTTGAAAATGTTAGTCAAGTGGAAAATTTTGAAAATTGTTGGCATTAGGCTCATGAAATTTTGGAAAATTTTGCCTCATGAGTTGTAATTCACACTCATACTCTTCAAGAGGACGTCTACTCAGGTTATTATCCCACAATTCTCTCAAGGATTTTTTTGAATCGGACATTTAAATGTAGCCATGGCAAGATAGAAATTATTCTCACTTCAAAATAATATAAAATACTAAGTTGTGCTCTATTAATTAACTGACTCAATTAGAAGGGGGAATAGGGTTTTATGGCCGTTCACATATAGTATAAATACTAAGGGATACGACCAATGTTTTACGAGTAGTATACAACCTCTTTTGCTAATAGGTAAATAAATTGAACTACTATATATCCGCGATCCAATTATACGAGACAATCAACTTCACAAAACACCACTTTTTCAATTATATTATTTTGCAACGGCTATTTTTATTGTTGAAAAAAATGAGAATGAAGATTTCAGTTATGAAGATACCAGTCAACCACAGACAATAACAGCTGCAGAAATAAAAAAATTGTACAAGCAAGCCGCTGCCCCTGCAGAAATTTTTTACAAGCAATTTCTATACATTTTTAAACAGCTGCAGCACTTGTAAAGTTTAGAAAATTTTACAGTGGGGTATGACTGTCCATCCAAAAAACTTGAGTAGAGCTCATGCTTCAAACTCCACCGTTTGTAAACTGGTTGACCACTGAATTTCTTATTCACTTGGTTGAACTCTGTTCTTGCTTTGGCCTTTGAGTTGAGTTGATTTTTTTTAATAAAGAAATAAAACAGCAAAAGGAAGGATTAAAAAAATGGAATTAAAACAAGAACTAACTAGGAGGAAAAAAATAAAATAAAAATCAACTAAACTAAATTACAAAACAAAAATTAAACTAGACAAAATGATACGAAAAAAGGAAAAAATAACTAAACTAAACTCACCTTTACAAAAAAAAATTGACTTCTCAAGGAAAAAAAATTAGCAAATAAAATCACAAACCTGCTTCAACTCAAGAGTACCAACCAGATAAACTAATACAAGACTTCCACGGTTGATCAAATAAAACCTTGGTTCAACATGTCGCTCAGAAGAATACAGAAGCCCCAAATAAAAACACTCTTTTTTTTTTTTTTTTTTCTAATTCGAATTGGAGTTCGTGAGTCGCTTCGAACTGCAGGAAGCTTGCGTTTTGGTTTTGGGGATGGGTGAACTGTTGTCAGTGGGGAAGGATCTGGTTTGGATGAAAGGGATTGTTTGCGCGATGAACGCAGTAGATTGTTCCGTGGTGTTATGAAGGATGTTGAGTTACATCACTGGTTCGGATTGGAACTGTGATGATGTAGGAGAATTTTGGGCTCGGTTGTGACGAAGAGCGTGGATGGGGTAGGCGAGTTTCAAGGTTGTGGCGGGTGGGTGTCAAAATCTTGACAGTAATGATGAGGTCGGGTTTAAATGATAAGATCGATTCGTTGTGTGATTTTTGTTCGTGAATTGGTTTCGAATTGAGTACCGGGGTTGCGAATTTGACGTGGAGATTCGAAGTTTGAGTGTTGACAGGCTAGGAGGAGTTCGTGGATGGCACGGTTTTCAAGATGTTGGATGTGGGCGAGTTAGACGACTTTTGAGTTTTGGTTGAAAATAGAACAATTGAAATTGCAACAATTAGGATTATCGTTGAAACTAATCAAATGATTAATCACTAATGAAAGTAAATTGCAAAACAAGAATAAAAATGCAGAATAGAAATAACAACAGAAATAAAATTAGGATTATTGTTGAAACTAATCAAACGATTAATCAATAATGAAAATAAGTGAAAAATACAAATAGTGCTCTACCAAATCTAATTGTGTAGACAACACTGATTGTTAAGAAAATAAAAATGCTGAAAAGTAAAAGAGAACTTTATTAATGGAGAAAAAGAGAACAGAATAATGGTACAATTGTTACAATGGGTATACATGTGCTTTTATAGGTGAATTGGAAACCATAATACTCTTATGGGCATTCTCATCAAAGATTGTGGTCCAATAGCTTATCTCAAAAGATATCTTACACCAATCTCCTTCCAAAGTGACTAATGTGAACACAAACAGCCTCCAATGACATCTTTAGAGATCTTTTCTATCAATCTTCTTCTAATGTGACCAATGTGAACACATCTAGCCTCCAATGAAAGCTCTTATGCTATTCTTCAAGTGAATGGCATATATTCTTTACTTTTAAGGCTGAATGAGGTCTGCACAACATATCTATAAAAAAACAAAATGATACCCAATGTAATAATTTTTTGTATACAAAAAGATAAAATATAGGTGCATAAATTAACATATTTCTATGTTAATCAAGTTCTCATGGTCTTTTTATCGAACAAAGTAAAAAAGAAAAAATTCGCTTCTTTATTTGGTATGACTACTTGAGCCGGATGATCATATGAGAATTCTTAATTGGTTAGTTATAAATAGACACATGACTATTTACAAAGGATTACCTCGGATCTACGTCGAGATATTGATGGTGATTATCAAATATCGTGTTTTACTCCGCGTAACTCTTCCTCAGCCAGGCTCGTAATCCTTTGTAAAAACGTTTAGGCAGACGGGCACATTAAGTTAGAAAAGTAAAAAAACGAGAATTTTTTAATCCTTTTTCTAATTTTCCCGACGGGGATATTGGCAAGAATTAATTGAAACTTTAGCATAAATTTTAACTTCGCGTTTAATTTTACAAATTAGGAGAGTTCGCGCCGACTCTGACTTTCGCGAGCTTGCGCAAATAGCTATATCAAATAAGAATTGTCTTTACATAGATCACCCAGGTTCAGGTCCATAAGCAGTGACAATCGCTGAGATTCAAGATTAAAAAAAAAAGAGTTAGTAGTAAAAATAGAATATGACTAATATTTTTATCCATTTTATTTTGGATCGAATTTGGCGAGGTCGATCCATATGGGTCGATGAATAGTGAATCAATAATTGAATTTTTTCAATAAAAATAATTAGGAAACTTAAGATGCTAAAACTCTAGCAGTTTCTTGAGAACTTGCTTCAGATATGAAGCTTTGAGTATTTAGAGACGCAACTCAGATTCCAAAATATATCTTTTAACGAGTCTAACAAAAAAAGGAAAATTTCTTTTTTAACTAGCCAATCAGCTAAACGAACCCCCGTCTTCTCGATTTCTCCCACATTTGTATTTGTATGAGTATTTAAAATTTCCAATAAAAATTTGA